>OW203767.1:22032063-22632063 GCA_934045905.1 Leuctra nigra | reverse complement strand
ATGAAACCTTTGCTATTCTTCGTGAAAGATCATTTAAAGCAATTATTTAGGACCATACGCTGCTATTCATTAGTGGTAACGAAATTGTAAAGGGTGATGATTTTTTAAAAGAATTTAGTAATTGTTCATTTCATATGTGTCACAAGTTGTTAGAATAAACTAAAAAAAGGAGTAATATCCCCATAAAAAACACTTCGTGTAAAAATACCAGCCAAGTCTCTTCAACAAAAAAAAAATATGAAATCTAAAAATTCTGCACTGAAAAGTAATGATATCAAAAAATTTGCCAAGTCAAAACTTTATTTGAAAATCAAAAAATACTTGGCGCATCGTTTTTTTTAGGGCATTATAGGTATACTATGTATGTATATTTCATGTATAATTTATAATTGGCTTATGGGCCATTATCCCACTATATTAGTTTTGCTGTCCGAGTTGAATTGCTAAAAGCAATTGAAAGAAAATGAGGGAAATATTTTTTTTAATTTGTATTGCGTACCCCTCTACATGTTGCAATCACTATTTTTGTGTTTTTGTACAATAATATTTTCAAATTTGCTACTTTTATAGGTGAAAAGTAACCTCCGTCCCGTGTCCGTTTTTGAAAAGTCAATGTTTGAGCGCACGGCATTTAATTTTGAGGCAATGAATATAGTAGGGTGATTTTTTTTTAGTGAAAAGACCACGCAAAGTTTACATTTACACAGATGAAACATCAGTTTGTCCACACAATTAATTGTAGTAAATTTTATAATAGCTGTCCATCACTTTGGTTGTAACCTCCGTCCCGTTTGAAAACTCCGGTTTATTAAATTGTAGAGTTGGTAGTACAGACCCAGATTTTTTTTATTGGTTCGTCAACCTGTCTTCGTGAATTTTCTGCTTACTTCATGGCGCTCTGATTAAATGACAGAAAATGAGAAGTCATTTTCTATCAAAAAAGGTGAGAGTTCCCTTTCTCTCGTAACTCCTGTCCACCCCGGTATAATTAAAACGTGTCAAGCTACATACTAGCATTAATTTTTATTAGTTTGTACTATGTTGCCCTGGAATATTTCCAGAGTTTCGAGTTTCTGGCACCTACCCTTAAATAACTGTCGTCATTTTCCTTCTTAAAAGTAACTCCTGTCCCGCGTAACTCCTGTCCCAAAACAGCAATTTCAATGGGGTCGGGAATAACGAAAATTTTGAAATTTTCATTTTTGTATGATCTGATGCGTTACAAGTTACCATTATATGTATAATAGTATGTTAGAATAGAAAAACTCTTGCAATGAGTGCTGTAAATATGATTTTCTTGGATTTAAGTAACTACCGATTCTCCGAAATATCCACTTTCCCTCGCTTAAAACAGCCGAAAAAAATTAAATTTTGCTGTTAGCATATGTTTATATTTTTTTCCTGAAAATATATATAATAGTTTACTCATTTTATTTTAGTTTGTGTTATTTGCATTATGATTTTCATGTGCAAATCTAAATGTAATGTTAAATTTTGTTAAATTCCTTCAAAATAGTAAGTACTTTCGGCACAATTTTTAAGTTATTGGTATTTCTAAGTCACGTAAATTTTTTTTATAATAAGTTATATCATAAGCTTACGAATAAATACTATAAACAAGTTATCTGAGAAACATATTTTATATTGTAGGATTAAATATGTTTGGGACGGAGGTTACTAAAATGAACGTTTCATCATGCAAAATCGCAAATAATTTCGTAACACCCGAGGATCGATCAAAGCTACTTTCCAGTTGGTTACCCAACTATGTAAGTAACATTAAAAAAAATAATGCAACATGAAACAAGTAAAACAAAAATTATGAAAAAAAAATGTTCAAAACTAATATAGTGGGATAATGGCCCTTATACTTCCAAGCTATTTATGTACACGATGCGCCAAGTATTTTTTGATTTTCAAATAAAGTTTTGACTTGGCAAATTTTTTGATATCATTACTTTTCAGTGCAGAATTTTTAGTTTTCATTTTTTTTTTGTTGAAGACACTTGGCTGGTATTTTTACACGAAGTGTTTTTTATGGGGATATTAGTAATTACTAACCAAAATATATCTGCGCCACCATAAAACGGTATTTTACATTTAAATAGTTTCATTGAAAAGTATCTGTTTTGCAAGAATAAATGCGTATTCAAAATACATTGAAAATCAAGTTCCTACGCGCCCGCATAGGCTATGAATACTACTTCTAAATACATCACAACACTGGACAAAGCACGGAGCAAGTTGGCTCAGGCTCTAGACTTGCACTGGAGTGCCGAGTTTGATTCCCGCTTTATCCTTCCTGAGGCGAATGCGCGGATTCACAAAGCAATAGGGAGTCGGAAATGCTGGGAAGGTTCCCACCTCCTTCCCACCTCACATCATTAGGCCAATGATATTAAAATCTATCTTTCCCTCAAGCATGTAAGTACTTTTAGAAAAATCGTAAGGTAGAAGAAAGGTCGAAGTTAAAGAGATGTCTCGAACTGCTGAACTACATTTGCCACTATTAATTGAAAATTAATACCTATTATCAATAAAAATGTAATATAACTCACGAATTTTTGAATTCTCCCCATGTTTCAGGCAGTTTGCTCGAAGAAAATTAAATATCAGAGAAAAATGAGCTTCCGTCCGATCTCTTCGATGGTTGGACAATGAATGAGCATTCGGTTGTCAGTGGTGAAACAAAAAAAAAAAATATCAAGAGCCATTTGTTTTTTTTTGTTTTTTTGTGAAACAAAACTCACATCTAACAGGGTCTTGAGATATTTTACAACACAATCTTCCAATCAGTTTTTTGATGAAACTTGCTGGGATTGTCAACATTTTCATCACGTATTGAATTACAGCCAACTCAAAAATTGACATTTTCGACAAAGTTGTTTCATTGATCTCTAGTTTCCCCACGAATGATAGGAACGCGACAATTTTCACAGTACAGTGGAAAAAACCTGTGCTAGCATGAATGAATATTTTCAATTTTTGAATTCAAGCAATAACATTAAAAAAAAATTACACTGTCCAATGTTAACACAGCACATCGTAATTTCTCGTTCAAGTAATTTCAAATATATACATATACAAATAGATACACAAATTTACCTACTTCATGCCACTTCACACATTACCTATTGGAAATAAAAATATGAAAATTCGATCTTGCAAAGAATATTAAAGCTGGGCATTCTTAAAAAATAACATATTGGCAGACAGAACTCAAACTTGTGAAAAATAACAAATAAAAGAAGTGACTGAGACAGTGTGTAATGTACGAATAGCAGATAGTTCGACAGTGTTGCTTGTAAATTTAAAAAGTGAAAATACCATCCCGGCTATTTTCACTGTACGGTGAAAATAGCCCCTCTCTTAAGATAGACAAAAAAATGTTTTAACAAATAAAGTAGATAATTGTACACACTTTCATATAAAAAAAATAGTTCCTCCAAAATCAAAATTTATAGGGGTGAAACTCGCTCAACATCAAATAAAGTTGATCAACTTTGGAATGAGAGTATTCAATCGAGAAGGCTTATGTTGTGGAGACTCATTGGCTTTTGTCATCGTCAAGAGAAATAGATTTCAAACGTCTAAACTGATAGCGATTATAGTTTCATCGTCTGATCATGATAAGAAACCACAGAGTTCTTGCGTTGCTTGTAGTTCTCTCACTGATGTACAATCCAAGCAGCTTCACTACGTCACATGACGACGCCGACGACAAGGAGGCGCTGACCGACGCCGTAGTTCTGTCAAGCAACAAGTGGGCGACGTCACATGACGACGTCGCAGTCGAGGAGGCGCTGACCGACGCCAAAGTTCTGTCACGCAACAAGCGGGCGACGCTATATGACGACGCCGAGGTCAAGGAGGCGCTGACCGACGCCGTTGTTCTGTCACGCAACAAGTGGGCGACGTCACATGACGACGTCGCAGTCGAGGAGGCGCTGACCGACGCCGTAGTTCTGTCACGCAACAAGCGGGCGACGCTATATGACGACGCCGAGGTCAAGGAGGCGCTGACCGACGCCGTAGTTCTGTCACGCAACAAGCGGGCGACGCCACATAACGACGCCGCAGTAGAGGAGGCTCTGGCCGTCACCGTTGTTCTGTCACGCAACAAGCGGGCGACGCTACATGACGACGCCGACGACAAGGAGGCGCTGACCGACGCCGTAGTTCTGTCACGCAACAAGCGGGCGACGCCACATGACGACGCAGCAGTAGAGGAGGCGCTGACCGACGCCGTAGTTCTGTCACGCAACAAGTGGGCGACGCTACATGACGACGCTGCAGTAGAGGAGGCGCTGACCGACGCCGTAGTTCTGTCAAGCAACAAGCGGGCGACGCTACATAACGACGCCGAGGTCAAGGAGGCGCTGACCGACGCCGTAGTTCTGTCACGCAACAAGTGGGCGACGCTACATGACGACGCCGAGGTCAAGGAGGCGCTGACCGACGCCGTAGTTTTGCCCCGCAACAAGCGGGCGACGCCGCAAGACGCAGGTATTATTGCGATGGAAAATGTGACTCTAATTTGACTTCGGAAACATCAGGGGTGTTAAGGGCGATGGGTTGGTCATGAGGAGTGGCTAGTGTGTCTGCGAAGTGCGCAGGGTTCCGAGGGATTACTCTGTTAAACTTTGCTGATGTCGGCCAAAGGGTGTTGGTGTAATGCATACAGACATAGCGAGCCTTACGTCTTGATACGCTATGGTATAAGGTAACTACAATCTGTTCATATGTCGTAAGAGATGGACTAACCTGTCTTCTCTGTTCCAATCAACAGGTGTGCATCAGCAGCCACGAGCCTTGAGTCGGCCTCCGCCAGCTCCCGTGTCAGGCGAGAGCGTCATGGAAGACTTCGACAAGTGGCTGAAGACGCTGTCCCCTGCGCCGCAAGACGAGGTGGACGCAGAAGCCGCGGAGGAGGCAGCGGAAGTGCTGCTCTCTGTGACTCCGGGACAGCATCTGGAGCGCTTGCGTGCAGCCAAGGAAGCTGCGGAGGCGCTGCGCTTCGTACCATGCGCAGTGAACCACGACAGCGCACGCGCAGCGGAGGACGCAGCGGAAGTGCTGCGCTCTGTGACTCCTGCCGTGAAGCTTGTGCGTGTGCCGCTCACTCAAGTCGTGTCCTCGGCGCATATCTTCGCCGACCTCCCCGTACTACACCCTTCAACAGGCAAGCTATATAAGTTGTACACCCTCACACTCAGGTGTTGTATGTACTCTCTCCCTTTGTATTGAACCGATTGAACTCATGTTTACCCTCTGTCTCAGCCGGGACTCAAGTTCACTCTCTCTCTCAGCCGGGGGGAACTCATGTTTACTCTCTCTCTCAGCCGGGAACTCATGTATACTCACTCTCTCAGCCGGGAACTCATGCTTACTCTCTCTCTCTCAGCCGGGAACACATGTTTACTCTCTCTCTCAGCCGGGAATTCATGTTAACTCTCTCTCTCAGCCGGGGGGAACTCATGTTTACTCTCTCTCTCTCTCAGCCGGGGACTCGAATGCGCTTGGTCACGTGGACAAGAGCGCTGGGCACGGCTTCCTGGAGTCCGCGACGAGCAAGGACGTGGACAAGAAGGTGAGGAAAAAGTCGACGGACGAACAGGACGCCGGCAAGAGTCAGACGCCTCCAGCGGCGACAGAAAAGCCTCAATCGACGACGACTCTGCAGCAAGTTCAACCCGCGACAGTCGGTCAGGAGCAGACAACGCCTTCCTCGACGTCACCGAGCAATCAAACAAGCTCAGTCGGCACAGGTAGGCGATGTTTACACCCCCGAATATTATAACGGATATTTTCTACGTTGTGAAAGAAAACCGTTTATTTTCCAACAATAATCCGTAATTTAATAAAACACCGTAGGATGTGGGTACAATTCCGTAATATGGACAACAATTTCAACAACAAGCCTCGGACCTTACGTCCCTTGACCCCAATGACCTTGTGCCCTCGTGTCTTAGCGACGACCACCGCCTCCATGTGCTCGGCAGAGTCCTCCAACAACGCCTCCAAGCTGCCCAACAAGCACTTGGAGGAACAGAAGGCCCTGGCGCTGATCATGAGCGAGGTCGCCAGCATCAAGTCAGCGCATCACGTCAACGTCAGCGACGACGGGGCGTCGTGCAGCGTCGGAGGCTCGTGGCAGAGTCACGCCGCCGGCGTCCGCTTCGACGTCACGGCGACGCCTAACACGACCCGCGGCCTCACCGTCGACGTCGGCCTCCTCACGCCGCCCTCCAAGACGGGCTTCATGATCACCAGCAGTAAGAGACGATCATTTTCAACAAAGAAGTTTCAACACATTTTATTGGATTGCATTTTGTAAAGAACACCACAAAATAAGAATGAGAAACAAAATTAGCAAACACAAAGTGTTAAACTTTAGCAATCCGATAAACCTCTGCCAATTACATGGCGATTAAACTCTGACAACATGACGGCGGTGAACCTCTGCCACTAGCAGGGCGATGTAGTGCATGGTGCTGATTGATTCAACAGGTTGGACGGTGGAGGCGGAGGCGCCGTTCCAAGACGACGGTCCGTTCTACATGTCGGCGGTGAACCTCTGCCACTAGCAGGGCGATGTAGTGCATGGTGCTGATTGATTCAATAGGTTGGACGATGGAGGCGGAGGCGCCGTTCCAAGACGACGGTCCGTTCTACATGACGGCGGTGAACCTCTGCCACTAGCAGGGCGATGTACATGGTGCTGATTGATTCAACAGGTTGGACGTTGGAGGCGAAGGCGCCGTTCCAAGACGACGGTCCGTTCTACATGACGGCGGTGAACCTCTGCCACTAGCAGGGCGATGTAGTGCATGGTGCTGATTGATTCAATAGGTTGGACGATGGAGGCGGAGGCGCCGTTCCAAGACGACGGTCCGTTCTACATGAAGGCGGTGAACCTCTGCCACTAGCAGGGCGATGTACATGGTGCTGATTGATTCAACAGGTTGGACGGTGGAGGCGGAGGCGCCGTTTCAAGACGACGGTCCGTTCTACATGACGGCGGTGAACCTCTTCCACTAGCAGGGCGATGTACATGGTGCTGATTGATTCAACAGGTTGGACGGTGGAGGCGGAGGCGCCGTTCCAAGACGACGGTCCGTTCTATATGACGGCGGTGAACCTCTGTCACTAGCAGGGCGATGAACATGGTGCTGATTGATTCAACAGGTTGGACGGTGGAGGCGGAGGCGCCGTTCCAAGACGACGGTCCGTTCTACATGACGGCGGTGAACCTCTGCGACCAGCAGACGGCGCTGTTCGTGGGACAGTGCATGGTGTACGGCGGCGACGAACTGGTCACCGGCTCCTGGGTGATCGCCGGCGACGCCAGGGACTGCGAGGACACATTCCTCGCCGTCGAGACGGTCCACGACGAGTTCCGACGCGACTCGCTGCATCGCCTCCTCAAGAACGTCTGCGAGATGACCAAGGCGACGGACGTGACGGAGGCGACGACCACAGTGATGGCGGCGACCACCACCAAGGGCGGGAGGCACAAGAGACACAAGAGGCGACATCGCAGTCAGGCCGGCGGCGATGGAGGTCGTCCGTGTGCAACTGGAAGATGACAATACCTTGTGCCATAGAGTCAAGTCCAATCAGTTCAGAATTATTTAATATATTGTTATTGTACACTTTATATATTGTTTAAAAAATAATTATGAAATTAAATATCTTCAAAATTCGCACTATACTTAGTATTCCAAATACCGGGTGGCGGAAAAAAATCCCCTGATTGAGAGGTCACTTTATCAAAACTATTATAGATAGGACTCTGAAATTTGTACACCTAATAGAAAACATACCATAATTTAATATGTGCAAGTTTAAAAAACATTACTATTGTAGGAAAAAAATTACAGCTGTTCAAATTTGGTTGTCAAAAAATTGGTTACGGAGCTCAAATAGCGCGCTCCGAGAAAACTTCCAATGGCCGGGAAGCTGTTTCTTCAAAACTACGTACGATATTAAGCTGAAAATTTCAAATTTTATTGAAAATATATTAAGATCGATTGTGTAAAAATGTCAATCAATTTGAATGAATGGAACGAAAATTATGGATCTTGAAGTTGAGCGTAAAATCAGAATATGTAGATTATATCTAAACTTTTATTACACGCGTTATAATTTATAAAAGAGATTTTTTCCCACTACCTATTCTGTTTTCAAGCTCAACTTCAAGATGCAATAACTTTTGTTCCATTCATACAAATTGATTATCTAATCATAGAGATTCATATACTTACAGAGAGGGGCAAGTAGATAGCCAGCCTTGGTATGATGCGATGTACATTGTCAGGGTAGATCTGAGCATGCTCAGCCACCATCTTGGAGATTATTTCAAAAATTACTTAAAAAATGGCACCCCCCTCGATTGTAATGTTGTTGGCAAGAGACTTGAATGTTACTTTGTACTAACCTTCAGTGCATACTTCACAGTAACAAACAACACAGAACAAATAAATGTACAGTAAAAACAAGATATAATATTGTAATTGTCTTCTGATTCAAGTTAAAAACGTGTTTCTAGTAAGTTTAAAATTTGACAGCTCAAAGTAATTTTTTCACTGCCATCCGAATTAATTTTCCATTTCAGTGGCAGTGAATTATTAAATATCTCCAATATGGAGAAAAAGGATCTTTCAAAATTAGTCAAGCATTAACCAGTAGTTACCCCTCTCTGTAATATATCTCTATGATCTAATCATGATTAAAATTTGAGTTCATTTGGTTTACGGGTATGGTCTCCAATCGTATCTAAAATTGTATAGACTGTTTTGCGCGGTTTTGTTGAATAACCGGCGCCTAATTAACAAGGCACGAAGCAAGCAAACATGAAAAAGTGCTACTTATATACAATAAGACGGATCATGTGAACATCCAATCAAAGTTACACCTACTTATGAAACAATTTTTCTCTCTCAAATGTCTAAAACGGCTGAGCGCTTGCACCACCTTAAGATCGGTAGAACTAGATAGCACCAAGGTCCACTAAATCTCCGCTCCTACTAGCGCGCAGCACCTCACGGTGCTAATTAGGTCGTTGCACACACTTCCACTATGTTAAATACAAAAGTGTCCGCCATTGCGGAGCCAAACGGAAACCGGAAGACGTCACGCATGCGCAAGACAGCTTAGCTAACATATGAACTGTCAGATGCAGTGTCCGTCAGTAAGTCGGCATAGTCACAAAATAGTATAAATTGATATTTACTTTTTGTTTGATATTGATCAGTTTCATCGTCTTGGTTTTAATGTAGTATGAGCGATCAATGTTATTCAACAAAATTTACTTCCGTTTCCGCTTTACTTCCACTTGATTACTTCCGCTTGATTTTACTTCCGCTTTACACCGTAATGGCGTCAGATGGAACGACCTTATTTGGCGGTTCGCCTGGTGGTAGGACCTTTCGCCGACGAAAGGTACCTGATAGATGCTGCCCATGGTGGCGGGAGAAGGTTGAGTACCTGATAGATGCTGCCCATGGTGGCGGGAGAAGGTTGAGTACCTGATAGATGCTGCCCATGATGGCGGGAGAAGGTTGAGTACCTGCCTGATAGATGCTGCCCATGGTGTCGGGAGAAGGTTGAGTACCTGATAGATGCTGCCCATGGTGGCGCTGTTCGCCGGGATCGTGTTGTTGACGAAGATGAACAAGGCGTCTTCGGGACGCAGCTGGATGCGACGCCGGATCAGGAAGTAGAACTGACCCACGGTCAATTCAGACGGGACGAGGAACTTCTCCTTGTCCAGGCCGATCAGCTTGGCGGTCGGCAGTTTCTGGACGATCACCTGAGGGAGACAATCCTTCTTCAAATCACAGCGAAAACACGATGCTTTTGAGAGTTTCTGCACTAAATCCATAGAGTATAAAAGTTCAGTACTTAAACCAAGAAAAAAATAATAGCTTGAGCACAAATATTCCTGCGTTGACTTTTGCCAAAGGCAAGTGTTACCTAGTGTTGATTATGTTCATGCTCATCTTTGTGCGTGTGTCACAAACACAAAGTTAGTTTGTGCAAACTTTGCACCGGAGCTTTGCACAAACTAAAAACAATGTTACGCAATGTTTTTCACTGCGTGTGTTGACACGAACGTTCGTTCTGATGTCATAAGATAAGATTTGTGTTTCTCAAGTCTAATATTTCTTTTGGAAAATTATGTTCTTACGAAATAGGTAGGTACACTTGGCCAAACAAAACTTGAACGTTCAATACATCTGATAGGCTGATAAATAAAAGATCGCACCATCAGAAGTCAGTCTAAGCGATCTCATTGTCTCACTCTAGTAGGTGACCTCACATTTCAATGATAATAACAAGCTTTGATTGGTTATGGGACATGACCAGCAGTCATTCAAATTTGGTCAACGTTCAGCTTGGCCGAGTGAAGGTATACCTACCTACCTACCTACCTACCTATCTACCTACCTTCCTTCCTGCTGAATAAGGTACGCTTACAGGTAGGACAAAGTAAATACGGTATTAAAAACTGTTAGATTGGCTGTAAAAGATTTGATTTCGTCATCCAAATAAATCCTCTATAACTCTGATTTTATTGATACCAAGAATTTCTTGCCAATGAACCTGACCATCAGCAAATCCGCTCTTGCAAATACCGTTTTTACTTGTGCCAAGTCGTGTTCAATGTTTGATTTCAACCACGAGCTTGTAAATGACCTGTTCGAAGAGCAACTATAGCTAGTGTCAGATTGTGTCAAACTACTCACGGGCACTCTGTCTGGATACTTCGTCCTTATCTTCTCCCCTTCAAACTTCCTCTTCTCAAATGTATGCGTTTCTTGGTAGATGAATTTCATTTTTATAGTATTTTCTATTTTTTGATTAAAACTGATTTGAAAGATGTTGTGTTCGTTCAAGAAATGTTTCAAGATGGTGGCAAGCAACAATGATTGTTTTCATAGCTTCTTGGAATCTACTGATCAAGGTATATCTGTAGAGATCCCTGCGATCAGCATTTTGAGGTCTACTCATTGAATCTAGTGGAGCGGTCGCTCCACCCAGCCAAGTCGTACTATACACTCACACTCACTCAACATACCGTAAATGCCTAATAAACTGAGGAGCAGACCAAACACTTTTACTGTAAGCAACAACATGGCATTTTCGGCCTACTGGATCTCAAAATTGGGAAATCTCACATTGTTGCGAAATAACTTAATTTCGAGCTATGGCCCACCTGACAACATATACCAAATTTGGAAACAATACGTTATGCCGTTTGGGTGCTAGAGGGCCGTGAAAACAGTGAAATTACACCCCTTTTAAAAGCTATCTGATGATGATGATTCAGATTCAGATTCAGATTCAGATATCAGGAAACGTTGCTATCACCGCCACAGCCTAAACGGCTGAACCGATCGATATGAAAATTTTACCACATGTGCACTTTTGGCGTCTGATGATACCTTTTTTCTTATAAATTTTTTGTGCCGCCATTTTTAAACCGGAAGTGACGTCATATATCAAAAACGGCTGGACCGATTAGAACGAAATTAGCGCCATTCGATTTAGAAGGTCATCTATAAGGAATACCAATAGTGAAAGAAGAAATGTTCTATAACCTAAACCGGAAATGACGTCATAAAAATGACAAATCTGACTAAAATCATCTCTTATATCAATAACTACATATTCAGAAGGCTTATAATGTTACATAACATTTATAGATACAAATTTTAGGTGGCAGTGATGTCAACCGCCATTTTGAAAACCGGAAGTGATGCCGTTACTCGAGAACGGCTGGACCGATTGGAACGAAACTTTTGCTATACTTTGTAACATATTATTTATAGCATTAACACAGTAACAAGCACAACTTTTCTTAGCAACCAAATCACAAAATCTTATTTTTTAAAAGAATTATAATCTTTGGTGCCACAATATGTTTCAAGTTGTAATAATAAACTGAAAAAAGGAGTGATATCCCCATAAAAAACACTCCGTGTAAAAATATCAGCCAAGTCTCTTCAATTAAAAAAAAATAGAAGAAATCTAAAACTTCAGCACTGAAAAGTAGTGATATCAAAAAATTGGCCAAGTCAAAACTTTTCAAAAAATACTTGGCGCATCGTTTTTTTTTAGGACATGTGTAGATGAGTACATTTCATTTCCTGCCTACTTCTATACTATTTATATGCACGATGCGCCAAGTATTTTTTGAAAAGTTTTGACTTGGCCAATTTTTTTGATATCACTACTTTTCAGTGCTGAATTTTTAGATTTCTTCTATTTTTTTTAATTGAAGAGACTTGGCTGGTATTTTTACACGGAGTGTTTTTTATGGGGTAGATAATGAATGAAGTAAGCATCTCCAAGTTGATTTTGCATTCCTATAGCATGGTCAAGTTGGTCAAATACTAATTCTATCACAAGATGAATTGGTCCTCACAAAAATACTCAAATTTTTCAAATTTTTCAATTTTTCTCAAATTTTACTCAATACCCAAACCAGTTTATTACCTATACATTTATAAACAAACTCGATTGTCTTGATACTGAAAGAATTTAATTGAAGCATAAATAAAGTTTGGATTATTCAAATAAGTTAACTATAGTTTTTATACCTATTTGATTACAATATTTTCCTCCATATTAACCAAGCTTCATTTTATGTCATTACCTGAATACGCTCAATGAATATGGAGCGAAATATTGTATCAAATATAAAAACTGTAGTTTATGACAGGTTAAAACCTATTATAAATTCAAAATTTTAAGTATTATCACGAAAAAAATAATGATATACAAAATTATAAGAGTATATTTTTATATTGAAGAATAGAGTAACAAAGGGTGACTAATAAACACTTATTAAAAATGTATAAAAGTATAAGTTTATTTAGTAGGTATACGAAATAATATAATTGTGTTTCAAGTGTTTATCATCATGTTGGTACCTACGCACTTCTGTGCGTTGAGGTTCTCCTTGGAAGTCGTTAATTTCTCAGTTTGTATTCTTTCCTGTTAGAAAGAAATAGATTCATTAGACACGACGCTAGGTGAAACCATCTCACAATATTTCTCGTCATTTGAGGTTTAACACATAGTAGCGTCACTTAGCTAATTTAACATTGGCGCGCTAGTTTCAAATGTCGACGGTGGCGCCCCTAGTAACCACAGTAGTAAACAGCACTTCAACGTTGACATTTGCATGTAAACACAGCCAAGATTGACGTCTTTTTGCATAATTTCACCATTTACTATTAAATAGTGCTGCTTGTGACATGTGACACTTAGTACACAATATAAAATGGTATAGTTAGCTTCACGTAAATCAGTTTTTGTTGCAAAATACTGTGAAATTCGAAAGATAGAAGACATCACGGCGCGGCGCAGAGACTGGATGAAGGTTAGTTCACTTATTTTCTCTCCCATAAATTAACTGAGTAAGATGCATACTTTTCGTTTAAGTTAATTAATTATACCTATAATTTATCTTTAAACATAGATTTGGAGAAACAGTCCGGATTCTGATTTGGCCCGACGACTGACAGTTCGTGACGAAAGAAGAATGATACGACAGTCTTGGCAGAGGCGGCCTAGGCTCAGCCTACAAAGTTGAAACTAAGACCAACAAAGAAGACCAACTAACTGTCAAACAGTTTGAATGCAGTTCAGTCAAACCTACGATCACCACACGTCAAACTGGAAGACTTTACACTTCTTCATACCTAGGTATATTGAACAATAAGTTTGACTTTCGCCAATACAAGCTGACAAATTGCAAGAAGAAGATTTCGATGTGAAGTGTTGTTGTTTAGTGTGTTGGATGTCTGTGGTAGGAAAAGTGTCTTCTCTTTGTTTGGCTTGTATCTGTATATTCTACGATCTGTAAGGTAGGCTAACTGAATAAACATTTATCTAAATCACGGCTTGCACTATTCAATAAAAAAGTGACTTACCTACCTACCTATTTCTAAGTAGCATAGTTTTACCTCAAAACAATTTGATTGTAGTGAAATACTTTTCGATCACAATGTTGACAGTGAGTATCCAGATGTATATTATGTCTATATCTAGGTAACACATAGGTAGTGTAGTATGATATAATATCTAGGCATAATACCTCATAGGTTTGGCACCTCAAATTGAGTTGTAATAGCATCCAAAGGTAACACTAATCTTATTGGGTGTGCATTTGCTCATTAGTCTACCTCAAAGTGTTTTGTGCAAAGAGAGCTGTGTTTTATTTGGAATCTGAAATTAACTGTTCAATCATTTCTACTTGTGTTAATAAAGCCATGAAAGACACATAGGCATTGGGAATAATAAAATAATGTATGTATTTTTTGTAATAGACTGACCAATCTAGGACCAACTGACTAAACCTGCTACAGTAACACTTGCCAATTTAATTGCATTTATAGCGTGTAATATCATTGAATGTAATAAATATTAAATAGTTATATCATGAGTTTTCTTTGAATTGTAAAAATGATTTAATATCATAAATATTTATCAAATATATTGCGAATTCACTGAGCCATTTGAATTTCTGGCGGCAATTTTTCATCCCATGAAAATGAGTTGCACTAAGGTGGCTACTTGGGGCGCCACCATCGGCGCTGAAACCAGTTTCATCTCGGAGTGACGCTACTACGTGAAAACGTGAACGGGCTGATCTTTATACTATGCGTAAACTGTATCGAACTCTCGATCGGACCTTAGACGCCGGATGGATTCAGTGGCTGCCAAAATACGCCTTTGACAGAATTCAATGTCTGTTGATTTTGATTGTAATATCTCATACAGAATGTCAGTAAAATGGAAAATCTTGCGGTAAGTATACAGTAAGAACATGAATTGGAAGTTTTCTAATGCGTTAATAAGTCCAACCGATTCACGGATTGCTTCATCATCGAAAGTCGGTGAATCTCTGATTGTTTCGAAGACTTCGAGCAACTGCTCGCGGTGGCTAGCCACAGTCAAGACCGCACGAGAAGTGTAATTCCAGCGCGTTGGTGCGTTCGTGGGAAGTCGTCTATTTTGGACACTATCAAGAACGTTAGTTCTTTTGGTTGATTTGGAAAAGAACGTTGAGAAACCTGCCAGTGTGCTGAAAAATATGCGTACATCTTTAATTACGTTCGCCCCTTTACTTAGAACCAACCCTACAAACACTGGGCGGCCCGGGCTTCTGCCCATCTAGCGCCCAAGTGGGACGTCCCGGGCGGGAACTACTAGGGCATGCCCTGGGCCTGCCCAACGGAGCCCAACCGATCCGTTTTATCTGGCTGTAAAATTTCTAGGAATGTCCCGTCTTGGTCCCGCCCGGGAATGGCTAGGGACGGCCCGCGCGGGCGCTACGACTGTTTGAATTTGAGCTGCTCTAATGACTTATTTTTTTCATATTTATAACTTCATTTCTATAATAATTACATCTACATTTCACATGGATATATTGATTTAAGAATAAATATGTTTACAATTCCAAAGCAAAGTATTCATACCATTTTAAACGTTATTAGTAAAGTTTCTTTTATGAACTCGGCAGTCGGCCATCTTCGTGAATCAACTTGTTTCCGTTCTCCCTTCTTCATTTCAAACGCGGCGTTTGACGTTTGTTGATATTTTACAGAGTGTCATGAGTGTGTAGTTTACGTCCTTTTGAGTGATTTTGAATGTGATTTCAATTATTATCTGTGTCCGTGAATGCGTGTTCACTGCTGAATAGTTTGTCTCAGTTCAAACCATTTAATGTGACACAAATCGTGAAATAATTACAGTTTTGTTGTGCCTCTTTTGTTTGGATTTTCATCACAGAGCCATACAACCCATTGAAGGTGAGTCTTCATCACAACTACATAAGTATCCAGGCATTAATCGTTGTTACTTTAGTTTTGTATGCTGGGGATACTAATAAACCAATAGGTAGTGTGACCAATGTTCAGTAAACATTAACCTCACATGTACATTTTTGAAATGTAGCAATTTATGCAAAGTAAAATTTCCAACTAGGTAGGACCTAGGTAACTAGGTAGTTTAGGTATTTATAAAATAAATAAAGTAGGTAAACAGTTTGCTTGGGGTGGTAGTCTATACATATCAGTGGTAGTAGTCAGTAGGAACCCTACCTGTAGGTACCTAGTACGTACCTCCGCCTATTTTGGGAATATTTTCACCCTACATTAACCAATAACCATCCCACATACCTACCTACTGCAGTTTTAATAATGTTACTTGTTAAAGGTGAATCTACTCTGGAAGAAAATAGGCTATTAAGATATTGAACTCCAGAAACAAAGCGCGTATTCGTCCTGCGAGCGAACCAAGCTGTATCGTCAAACCGAGCCGAAACATTAAGAACCGAACCGAGCAGAGTGGTAAATATTTTCATTATATTTAATTATTTAACTTTATCAAGGATTTTAGATATACAGCAATTATTTTTGTTTATGTAGGTACCTTACAAGGCCAATAACAAACATTTTTGTTGTGATCCGAAAGTAAAAATTATGTTGCATGGAAATTACATTCTTGTCGGAGGTAGTAGATACATACATTGAATGGTGGTCCCGCTTCATTCAAATACGTAGTAAAATTTTTGAGATTGAATGTTGTCATCCAAAAAAATAAACCGCACTTTTGAATTTCCTCTAACGCGCCGGTGGTAAGAGAGCAGCCATTCCATGCGAATGCAGACATATGCCACATAATACATATGACTGCTGAATTATTAAATGTAAATAAATCAGCATGTTTTTATATTATATTCATGGTATTTTCTTGCTGATTCCAAATATGTAATCAGTTTTGTGCTAAGTTTGAATAGTTATTTTGTTATCAGTAAAATTGTGGGACCGCATTTAAATTTAAATTTTGTGTCGAACCATGTAAATTACATAAAAAATTTAGAAGGCTGCACAATGATCCTAACTATTTTTATTTTGATGAATAAGATGCTGAACATAGCATCTTACAACCGTACACCCGTAACACGGAATGGCTGAGAGGAAATTAATTTGAGTTGCTAACTTTCACCTTACTTTTTGTAGGTTCTACAGATTCACCGTGAACTTGCACTGCTCTTATTCTAGAGTCGATTTAATTGCCTACCTACTTCAATTAAAAAGTAAATTTACTTCTTGGCAAATTAGCGAGAATTCTGAAGATGCACAGGACTTGGGACTTCATCGAGTTAATGGATTAAATGTTACCTACCCTACAGATGTAATGATTCAGAACTCTCTGATGGTAAGCCACATTTTAGTATTTTATATGTGTAGTATTTCCTCTAACCTTACCTATAAATCACATTTATGCAATATAGAATGTTTCAAATTTTTATTGGGGTTTTAAATAAATAGTGTACTACCTAATGGTAATAATTTTACCTCAAGTGATTATTGTGGCAGGTCACACAACACAAAAGTGATTTTTGTATTATTCATTGCCAAGAAGTTTATCCTATCAATTTACAAATTCTTCATTGAATCTATCTTTCTTTTTTTTAGGGATCACTCTGTGCCAAAAATTCAATTTTTAAAATTTTTGTAAAGACTGTTATTTGCAGCTATCTGCTATTGCAGTTATTTACATAAATAGTTCTTGTGTAGTAGGTAGAAACTATTTGCTAGGCAGCCTCATGCTCAAAAGAAGTTGCATCCACATAGATTGCGGATGTCAGTCCTCGACACCACAAGACCGTGTGCTAATAATTTATGGATGGAATCCAGTATCTGGCCATTAAATCGGCAAATTCTTTTGAGCATAGCATAATAATAGTGTTAAATATTGACAAAATTAACAAGATCTTACTGATAACAAGATCTTGTAAATGTTGGACTTTCATTGGTCTGACCGAATAAAAATTTACACAAAAAATAAAAAACACTGCTAACAATACGCTGCATGATCTTGCTAAACTTTTCAAGATCTTGTATAAATCTTGTTTAGGTTAGAATCTGTACCTACAATAATAAATAATTGCAAATAGCTTGCGAACATTATTAGTACAAGGTACATTACCTAAATACTTTGCAATTTTATTTTTTCAGATGAAAGAAATACGTATTCAAGTGCATTCATTTTCTTGAAAAACTGAAGATGAAAAATTGTGCCAACATATCCGTGAGTGAAGTAAAATCCGAATTGTGTCTTGTCGATAAAGAGACAGCGTGCCAGACTCACTGCCAGGTAGTACCTACCTCAGAATGTTTTGATACTATGTGACGTGTGAAGGTTGAAGGACATTTAAAAATTTTAAGTGATGTGGTAGTATAATCTTTTACAATAATATACGTTTATATTATATGAAACTGTTTTTTTTTTTAATTTTCGTGTGTTTTCCTGCTCTTTATTATTCCTAAAATTCAATTGCAGTGAATCTCCTATGTGTAGCATTTTATTTTTTGTAATTTATCAAAACAATATAGTACCTAAGTAAGTAGGGAATAGTACGTGAAAAAATTATTATTGAAACGATTCAATCGTCCTGTAAGAGATTATCAAAAAATAATTGCTAATTTCAAAATCCAACAACCGATTCATAAACAAAAATTATGGATCTTTTTATCCTTCTTCATTTTTTTATGAATAAGGTACCTTTGATAATGATGGAAAATTTAGTGAATCTCTCACTTAGGGATGGTGTTTTGGAGGTAACCTGCGAAATAAAAACGCGCACCCCGACTGGGAATCGAACCCAGATCCTTCGGGTTACCGGCCCTATGCTTTAACCATTAAGCTATCGGGACGCATTCTTAATCAGCAGGTAGGGTTGCCATACAACTCTTGCGAGTCCGAGTATCTGACCTATACACGAAGACTGAAGCACTTCGACTTCATTTGACAACGTGAATACATCTCTCTCGAAGAGATGAGACATCTCTAATTCGAGAGAGATGTATTCACGTTGTCAAATGAAGTCGAAGTGCTTCAGTCTTCGTGTATAGGTCAGATACTCGGACTCGCAAGAGTTGTATGGCAACCCTACCTGCTGATTAAGAATGCGTCCCGATAGCTTAATGGTTAAAGCATAGGGCCGGTAACCCGAAGGATCTGGGTTCGATTCCCAGTCGGGGTGCGCGTTTTTATTTCGCAGGTTACCTCCAAAATAAGGTACCTGTAATACTTAAGTCTCTAGAAATTTTGTTCCAGTAAGTTTTTAAATATCAACGCAAATAATTACTGACATTTGTCACCCGCGAAATGTTAAAAATTAATTCATGCAAATGAAATTCAATTATAATGGGACTTTTGGCGGGAAAAACGACGTATTACAAGAATCCACTTACACTAATGTGTTACCATTGTGGATCATCTGTCAATTTTCTGTAAATTTTCCTGTTAAAAGTAATCAAACTTTGTTAATTCATTCCTTGAAAACTATTCATCCCACAGCAAAAATAAAATCACATCTGTGTTCAGCAACATAATCAACTTTCATAAAATAATGGTCTATTATTCTGAAATCTGAATTTCACGAGACTTCCCCATTATGTGACAGTCAAGTTGAGGATTTCAAATGATCCCAAAATATTTCCTCCAAATAAAAATGCGTTAAAAATAAAAACAGTAGGAGGTACCTTAGGTAATGTGTCAGGTCAGTGGAACAGCTTTCAAACAATAGGGAAACATGGCGAGATAAAATAACTTCCAATAACCACTGATTAACTTTATAATATACCGGCTATTTTTTTTTTATTAATATTTGACCATTTAAATGCATTTCTAATGTGTTTGAGTAGGTACCTACTGTTCTTCTAGTTGACATAACAAATTACAACTGTTGTGAATTATTCCGTGAACTGTGAAGTAATACATTGACCCTGGAAGAAAATACCTGGATTATTTTTTTCGTATGGCAACGCCCACTCTCCGAAATTGTGAAAAAATCCCGTTTCTCGTGTCACTCACGTTTGCAATTAATTATGTCTTAATGAAACGTATTTTTTCCAGGTACATTCGCATTCAAAATTAGTGCCTATATGCACGTGTCTGGATCAGAGGCACGTTTTGTAGGTACTGCATTTTGAATGAGAGTGTACCTAGCAAGCTAGCACGTGACCGTTATGGAATGTGCGTAGGGGGAGGGGGCTACAGAGCGAGCAGCTGCTCCCGCGCGGGCCGCCCGGGCGGGGGCCAGGGCCGGCCTATGCCTCCCGCGCGGGCCGCCCGGGAGGGTCCAGGGACGGCCCATACCTCCCGCGCGGGCGTCATGGGACGGCCCAGGCCGCCGCCCGGGCTTATTCCCAGTGGCAGGCCCCGGGAGTCTCACTCCATGCTAATCACCCATAAGACGGGAGGTCCCTGGGCAGGCCCGTACGCCCATCTGGGACGGCCTAGGACGCGTCCAGGGACCTCCCAGTGTTTGTAGGGAAGTTTAATTTGTGTGCATAGCAGTGCACGAATAGGGCCTGTGGGGCAACCTCCTTTACTTTTGCTTGTAGTCCATTTAGCTCCGACGACATGACCGCTGCTCCATCATATGTTTGGGCAACGAGCTTTTCTTTATAGTTAAACTTGCTGAACTCCTTTTTTAACAATTCATTCAAACATGTTGCGTTGCGGCCAGCACTGACGTCGAAGAATCCCATGAACCTTTCAACTGCTTTTCCTTCCTTCACGTATCTTATGATAATAGATACTTGTGATTTACACGAGATGTCGGTGCTCTCGTCTATTTCCAAAGAGAAAAACGGAACTTCTGAAATTTCCTTACTGATTTCTTCCTGTATAACGTGAGTCACTGACTCAATAAGTTCGTTTTGAGTTATTTTTGATTCACCAGTGAAAACTGTGGACTCTTGAGTGGCTCTTAGAACTTCATCGTATTTGCACAAATGTTCATACTGTTCTCGGTAGTTACCCTTGTTCGCAGAATCTTTACCTTCATCACGGCCACGGAAAGCCTTCTCTTGCCGAGCTAATAGCGTAGTAATGTCTATAAGTCGCTTTAATACGAGGCGATTCTGAGTAACTCTGGCATTGTGAAGCTCATTTTGAATTCGAATCCCCTGGTCAATTGCATGATCAATCATCTGTCGTCCCAACAGTCGATATCGTACGTCTGCTTGCCTATGCGCAGTGGATTCCGCATGTCTCGCTAATGAACGAGGCAAGTTCTTCCAATCTTTGTAACCTTCGCCATTCCACACGATGCATTTGCCACTCGCAGGGAATAATACACACGACCAGCAAAATAATGCGCTTTTAACTTCACTTCCTGCAAGCCATGCATATTTATCATACCAAGAAGTCGAGAATGATCTGTTATAAGAATGTCTCTTCGACCCACTGGCCTGTACTAGGTCAATCTTGGGGGTAGGTCTGCCAGCGGTTTTTATTTGCACCCTCTCATTAAAATCACGGCTACATAACGGCACTTCTAACAGTTTGTCCACAATATTGCTTTTGTCCACTTGGTTACCAACTTGCATATTTAAATATTATGATAAAACTTTCTTGGTAAGAAATAAGAATATTAAACCGTCTTTACGTATGTACAACACAGAGCGTGTATTTCTACCTAGCACTGTTCATAGGAACTCCCCACGACTCGACAAAACCGCACCACGATCTCCTGTTCAATTCACATCATAACCGCACTTTTCACTTTGCTTGCTCACAATAACTAAACGCGACGGAGTCAAATTAAACAAAACCAAAACACTATAAAACACAATTCACTAAAACAATTAAATACATCAAAGCGACTGAAGTAAACATTCGTCACTATTATTTCAATTTGAACGTGGTATTTCACTGCACATGATTTTAGGCTACCATAATAATCGTGTCACCGATGCTAGGCGGTAAGAACAGGGGAAGAACCGGCGCGGGCAGCAGAAACTTCGTCGTTTCCTCGGACCCTCTCGGGCATGTTCGCCGCCTCCCTGACGTCATCATAGCTCTGCATGCGTTGCGCTCACCCCGCACTCCCGCGCTTGCCCCTCGCCTGTATGAATCGGAGGCTACACGGCGGCTGTAAGCATCTCAGCCTCCCTTGCAGTCCGCGTATACAGCTAGCGTGTATTCAGCAGCGCGCGCGCACTCATTGTCGGGGATTGGCGTGGCGAATTAAACCAATCAGTCAAAGTAAAATACTTATCTTTATATAATTTAAAATTTAAATGATATTCACAATTATATATGAAGTTAAGAGTTGTAAAATACGATTCTCCCTTTCTTCTCTTATTTTGGGGAGGCACAGCCTCCCTTGCCTCATGCACAAACCGCCACTGCCTCCCACCCGGTGTTCGTCGCCATTCGGCCTTTGATTCGGCTGTTCTCGTGCCCCCTCCCAACCCCTCCCTACTCCGTAGTCTCTAGAAAGTTCAAAGTAGGCTGAAGGCCAAGTTGAAACTTGAAAGATTCTCTTTGCTTAGCTTGAAAGTTCCATTGCAAGTATCTTTGATTGCAAGTTGCAAGGCGTAAACACGTCCGTACTCCGTTTTGTTGAACAGTGATTTCTTTCTCTAAAATCGCCGTAAAGAAACGCAATTCTAAAGTAAGCCTTGTTACGTAAAGTTCGTTCACGTAAAGAATATTTCTGACGTTTTAGTCGATCAATGGTTTTAGTGTCGTTCACATGAACACTGCCCTGTAAATGCATGGCAAGTCTTTCTTCTTTGTATTATTGAAATTGTATAAATTATGTGAAATACACAATTTTAAATAGTAGAAAATGTACCTATTGTTCGCTAGACTACATAGTACACGGCCACCATTACGTCTCGATATTCTAAACCTGAACGAACTTTATGATGCTTTATTTAAAATATCTCATGTTTATTTTCTTACGAGCGCGTGACCTTCTCAAGGCTATGCCAAGTTGAAGAAGTGTGAAAACTGAAATGTGAATTACTTTCTTTGTCAAAGAGGGTGTTTGTATGCGCAGGCGCGTGGTGGAAATTCCTGCTAGCAGGAATTTTGGGGTTTTGTTCCAAAAACATTGGATTCATCATTTGATCTCAAAAGTTAATATTTTCTTGTGAAATTAGGTACTACCTCAATAATCAATAAATATGCTAGGAACATCACGAACAAGCAAAATAAACAACGTTGAAATAATAAAATGATAATTAGGTATGCTTTCTTTTTCGTTGCATTTATCGCAAAAAATCAGTGCTCCTTCTCGTAAAGTGGCCCATACACGGTCAATCTTGCATGACAAACTTACTTGACAAGCCCGGCATGACGGCATGACAAACCTGAACAACGCCCACACACGTTCAATTTAGGTTTGACAGTTCAGACCTTTGGGGTCATGCGCACTTTATTGCGCAACTTCCAAACAACTACAAAACAGCAAAACAGCTGAGTGAGCTGAAAGGTCACGTGCTCCGGCTCTGCATGCTGATTGGCTATTTATGTTCAAGCAAGATTCAGTGTTGCCAGATCGTGGGAAATTTCCCATATATGTGGGAATTACAAACCCAAATGGGAAAAAGGGAATTTTTATAGTTTTTGGTCCAAAGCGTGGGAATTTAAGACATTTTAACTATTATTAATATTTAGTGTATAAAAACATAAATATTAACAAATAAAAATTACGAAACAACGAAAAAGTACTAAAAATATATACAAGGTGAAAATAATTTCGAATCTAAATAGCTTTAAAATTTGCGCGCTGCGCGGCATTAAAATGCCGCGCAGCGTATTTTTTTAAAATTTCTGCCCACAGGCAGGTTTCAAATGATTTTGGTGCATTTTAATTGTAAGAAAAAAAAAGAAAAGTAAATCAATCACTCATATCGTGAAAGTTCATATAAATATGTCCCGCAGCGATTAAGTAAACTTTTAAAAGGTACTCTTAAAGGCAAGTTTAAAATGATTTTGGTGTAAAATAACAGTATCAATCGAATGACGTCATACGACTCTCACATAACAATGCCGCGCAGCGATTTTTTTTGAAATTCAGCCCTTAGAAAGGAATTTTTTAAAGATATGCGTTACCAGGGGGGAGGGGCAGATTGATACTCTTGCCCCCCCCCCTGGTTCCGCCGCCCCTGACTTGAATGACTTGTTTGTCACTCAACTGGAGGGTACAGTAGGTAGCAAGTAGGTATAGTCTGGTATTATCAAAAGACTGTTCTTTGTAACATGGCTTATAATATTTTCGCATACTACCTACAAAGTGTTTCTCAAAAACAGACTTCCAAAAACTGGGGCTTTATGGGAGTAAATACGGTAGCTGTGTTCCATTCCATACTTTGTCCACAGACCACAAGTGAACCATAAGAAGGTCAGAACATTATTGGAACTTACTAGACTTCGATTAAAGCAATATTATTAATGTTCAACAGAAAATTTTATGGGTTCAATCTACGATCACCACACTTTACAGGGATTGGAAACCGTCTGCGTATTGTGACGTAACTCCCATAAGACCAATGCTAAATGAAGGCGGCCCAGGGTCTGGTCCGCTGATTTGCACCCGATTACTTCCTGCTCCATCTTACTTCCGGCCGGTGACCCGCGAAATTTAAAAAAAGTACGCTTTTGGAGCTTTCCACAGGTGACTCACACAATTGCCGCCAGGTTTGAAAGAGCTTCTCAAACTTGCCGCTGCTAAAGATGATAGCGCATTGTCGAATATTTGAATTCAGTTCTGGCGGGAGATAAAGACATATTGTGTCACAAGAGCGACATCACAGCCGCTTGTTCTATGAATGTTGTGTTTAAGGGGACCAAACCCATGGCCAGCTAGTCAGACAGATTCCAATCCCTGTAAAGTGTGGTGATCGAAGGTTCAATGAAAATATAACCTGGGCTGCAATCGTGTAAAATTACAATTTCCTTGTCACGGTGACAAGACTCTAGAAGGAAGTGAATAACATTGAGATGAGAAGCTTTGTCACTGCGACAAGTAAGTTGTCATTTTATACGATCATAGTGTATTTTGTGTACAGTACACAGTCTTGTTCCTTGTTTTTGTTTAAATGGCCTTGTAACTTTCTAAAAGCTTAAATTTCATTGGCTGCTCTCAAGATCTACTGTGCAGGTGATTGAACTGATGTTTTTTTTGTCGGACTTTAGGAGACGGAGTGCCCCGTGCCTTTCTGCCTGAACATCAAACACAAGCTGAAGCAACAGGAACTGCAACAGCGACTCCAACAGCTTCAGTTGTTCCGCCGAAACATGGCAGCGAAGCGGAAGAACACTCGACACATGGCTGCAAAGCAGAAGAACACTCGAACTGGAGGTGAGCGCTGACTCACGACTTTTAGCGTGAGTGTGCACACCACTGCTAAAAGTCGTGCGTGAGTGTTCAAAGTTTCTTCAGTGTTGAATATATAGATTTTAAAATAGATTGTTAGAATGAAAATGCGTTAGGTAACTATTATTTTCATCAATATTTATATTTTATATGGGTTTCTTTTAATTTAGTATATGAGCATTTGCTTTCAATAGAATATTGAAGTGGGTGAAATAGTTTCGGGTCGTAAATTCACAGGCCAGTCCTAAATAAGTAACCTTTTTTAAAAGAATTGTTCCGTACATTGAAATAAAAAACGCCCTGCGGGTCATGATTTTCTTAATTTTTACATAATTTTTTCATTACGAACAACAGATCTTGTGCGTTTTGGCCAGGGATGTCATTTTGGTGGTCTGTAAAGTTGCGATGTAAAGTTGCGATGACACTTTGTAGGTATTTATCATTGTAAGTGACTGCGTGAGTTGTAATTCGTGAGTGTGCATGAGTCCTGAGATTTCCTGCGTAGTGTGCGTGATCGTGAGCAAAATGCATAGCCCGCGTGCGTGAGTGAAAAACGTGACCCCGCAAGAGTAAAAATTCACTCACGCGCTCACCTCTAACTCGAACCAATGTTCCGAGCATGACGATGGGCACTCCGGCGCCTGCGCCAGCACTTGTGTCCCCCGTCGTCATGCCGCCAGGAAGGCCCCATGAGAAATCACCTCGAGTTGCATCGACTCGCCTAACTTCCCCAACTAGTCCAACACTCAGGACAATTGGTCAAGTCCTGTCCTCCGAGACCAGCCATAACTAGGATGATTCACCTGCTACCAGTTGCGTTCTTACAAGTGACAAAAGCTTTCCCCCCTTGTGACAAAAGTGTTCCCCCTTGTGACAAAAGTGTTCCTACCCCCTTCTCTCCATTGGGATCTTGGGTTTAAGTTGAATACAGCTCTGGCATCCATTGTGCAACATCAAGATGCTATGATTGATGACTCACTTGAACTCATCAGCGAAGATGAATCGTTCAGGAGGGATATGAACATTTTTGATCGAGCACCTGTTGTATTCATCCAATCTCTGTGGGAGGCTATTTCTGAATCTCTTGCTCTACTAAATACCCCTCCTGAGGATGATTACGTTAATGAACCAGTACCAACTCCAGTTAGTACTGCCATCACTCAGTGCCATCCGTTCCAACTCTATTTTAGTTGGACCATCCGAATCCCAACTCGTGAACTATCCCAACTCCAGCAGGCCTCGATTGCACCACCTCGATTGAACCACCTCGATTGAACCACCTCGATTGCACCACCTCGATTGAACCACCTCGATTGGCCACCTCGATTGCACCACCTCGATTGGCCACCTCGATTGCACCACCTCGATTGAACCACCTTGATTGCACCACCTCGATTGCACCACCTCGATTGAACCACCTCGATTGGCCACCTCAATTGCACCACCTCGATTGAACCACCTCGATTGAACCACCTCGATTGCACCACCTCGATTGAACCACCTCGATTGCACCACCTCGATTGAACCACCTCGATTGAACCACCTCGATTGCACCACCTCGATTGAACCACCTCGATTGCACCACCTCGATTGAACCACCTTGATTGCACCACCTCGATTGCACCACCTCGATTGAACCACCTCGATTGGCCACCTCAATTGCACCACCTCGATTGAACCACCTCGATTGAACCACCTCGATTGAACCACCTCGATTGCACCACCTCGATTGAACCACCTCGATTGAACCACCTCGATTGAACCACCTCGATAGAACCACCTCGATTGGCCACCTCGATTGCACCACCACGATTGGCCACCTTGATTGAACCACCTCGATTGACCACCTCGATTGAACCACCACGATTGGCCACCTCGATTGAACCACCTCGATTGAACCACCTCGATTGAACCACCTCGATAGAACCACCTCGATTGGCCACCTCGATTGCACCACCACGATTGGCCACCTTGATTGAACCACCTCGATTGACCACCTCGATTGAACCACCACGATTGGCCACCTCGATTGAACCACCTCGATAGAACCACCTCGATTGGCCACCTCGATTGAACCACCACGATAGAACCACCTCGATTGGCCACCTCGATTGAACCACCTCGATTGGCCACCTCGATTGAACCACCTCGATTGAACCACCACGATTGGCCACCTTGATTGAACCACCTCGATTGACCACCTTGTTTGAACCACCTCAATTGGCCAATATTGCTCCAAATAAAGCACCTCAACCTGAAAATTCCTTTCCACGCTCTTCCATCTTGTATGGCACAGTTGACGCTTCTTCCAAGATCTCCAGGATAATAATTCATGATTCCAGTCACTCTTCCCAGTAACTTGATTCCAGTCACTCTTCCCAATAACACGATTTCAGTCACTCTTCCCAATAATTTTTTTTTTAATAAAATGTTATATTCATTTTTTATTTAATGTTTTATTTAATGTCTTACAGAGTTAAACTAAATAATAATGTTTGTAAATAAAGGAATACAGTAAAACCTCGTTAAGTCGAAATTGAAGGGACCCAAAAAAAAGCACTTCGACTCATGATTTTTCGATTTATAAGTATTTTCATAGAATGATGTTTTCCAGACGTGTAGTAAAGATAAGCCTCGTAAACCTACCCCCTCCCCCTGCGCAAGGGTCTAGAGACCACTTGAAGACAGCTGTTTAGTGAAGGGTCAATGCCTCCAATGGTTTAAAGGACTCTTATTATTTACGCAATTATATATAATCTGCAGACTGGATACTAAACAAATTAATCACACACTTAATTTTAGACAATAAATCGATTTCACAATTATTATTTATTCAACTACCTATAGGTGTGGTGTTATTGAAAAAATAAATAATGGAACAGAAACGGAAAGATAATTGTTCGCTGTCATTTATGAATCATCAAAAGATTGAGAAAAAAATTAAATAGGTGGAAGATTTCTTGAAAAGTCACTGATTTCAGTTTGTTTTTCAGTCGACAGAATATTTATTTTATGTGGACATCCATATTAAAAGTAAACATAAGATTAAATATTACGCAGAATAATAATTCAATGACCAATGTTTATGCCGGCAGTCAGTTGTTGACTATTTACAGCCCTTTTCAGAGTGACTTTTTGCTCTAATTCTTAGAAACAAGGATTCAACCCTCCACCCGTGTCTGTTTTTTTGTTGAGAGACCCACTTGTCTCTAGGTCTGTTCGTTTTGCTTACTGCAGTTGCAGTAGCAGCAGCTTACAGTAGGCCCTGGTAACTCTTGCAGTAGCTTGCTGTACCAACACAAAACGAACGCATTTGCAGCAGGATGACAGGCTGGCCTTTTCCTATTGGTTGGGAGGTTTGTGAATTTGGCGGGAAGAATGTAAAAATAAGTGAGGTTATGTTCTGCATTTATAGAATTCTTGTCTAATCCCAATGCATTTTTATATAAATATGTATCATTTCATAACATGTAACTAAACTAAACTCTGAAACAAATACTCATTTCCCTCCTCCTTAGGCGTTTTTTCACTATCCATCCATAAGAAACACATTTTACATTTCAAACATCGGCCATTTTGCCGCCTACTGCAAAGTTACTGCATTTACATCACCTCCCTACCCAGCTGTAAGAGCAGTCACTGCGCAGCTACTGTCAGTGTCAAATCGAACACAATCACAGTGACGGAACAGCAAGTTTGATGCAAAACGAACGGATTTGCAGTGAGCAGTAAAGTGCAGTAAGCAAAACGAACAGACCTTTTGAGATAGAGCAGGTACCCTACAAACACTGGGCGGCCCGGGCTTCTGCCCATCTAGCGCCCAAGTGGGACGTCCCGGGCGGGAACTACTAGGGCATGCCCTGGGCCTGCCCAACGGAGCCCAACCGATCCGTTTTATCTGGCTGTAAAATTTCTAGGAATGTCCCGTCTTGGTCCCGCCCGGGAATGGCTAGGGACGGCCCGCGCGGGCGCTACGACTGTTTGAATTTGAGCTGCTCTAATGACTTATTTTTTTCATATTTATAACTTCATTTCTATAATAATTACATCTACATTTCACATGGATATATTGATTTAAGAATAAATATGTTTACAATTCCAAAGCAAAGTATTCATACCATTTTAAACGTTATTAGTAAAGTTTCTTTTATGAACTCGGCAGTCGGCCATCTTCGTGAATCAACTTGTTTCCGTTCTCCCTTCTTCATTTCAAACGCGGCGTTTGACGTTTGTTGATATTTTACAGAGTGTCATGAGTGTGTAGTTTACGTCCTTTTGAGTGATTTTGAATGTGATTTCAATTATTATCTGTGTCCGTGAATGCGTGTTCACTGCTGAATAGTTTGTCTCAGTTCAAACCATTTAATGTGACACAAATCGTGAAATAATTACAGTTTTGTTGTGCCTCTTTTGTTTGGATTTTCATCACAGAGCCATACAACCCATTGAAGGTGAGTCTTCATCACAACTACATAAGTATCCAGGCATTAATCGTTGTTACTTTAGTTTTGTATGCTGGGGATACTAATAAACCAATAGGTAGTGTGACCAATGTTCAGTAAACATTAACCTCACATGTACATTTTTGAAATGTAGCAATTTATGCAAAGTAAAATTTCCAACTAGGTAGGACCTAGGTAACTAGGTAGTTTAGGTATTTATAAAATAAATAAAGTAGGTAAACAGTTTGCTTGGCGTGGTAGTCTATACATATCAGTGGTAGTAGTCAGTAGGAACCCTACCTGTAGGTAGGTATACCTAGTACGTACCTCCGCCTATTTTGGGAATATTTTCACCCTACATTAACCAATAACCATCCCACATACCTACCAAGGCACCTACTGCAGTTTTAATAATGTTACTTGTTAAAGGTGAATCTACTCTGGAAGAAAATAGGCTATTAAGATATTGAACTCCAGAAACAAAGCGCGTATTCGTCCTGCGAGCGAACCAAGCTGTATCGTCAAACCGAGCCGAAACATTAAGAACCGAACCAAGCAGAGTGGTAAATATTTTCATTATATTTAATTATTTAACTTTATCAAGGATTTTAGATATACAGCAATTATTTTTGTTTATGTAGGTACCTTACAAGGCCAATAACAAACATTTTTGTTGTGATCCGAAAGTAAAAATTATGTTGCATGGAAATTACATTCTTGTCGGAGGTAGTAGATACATACATTGAATGGTGGTCCCGCTTCATTCAAATACGTAGTAAAATTTTTGAGATTGAATGTTGTCATCCAAAAAAATAAACCGCACTTTTGAATTTCCTCTAACGCGCCGGTGGTAAGAGAGCAGCCATTCCATGCGAATGCAGACATATGCCACATAATACATATGACTGCTGAATTATTAAATGTAAATAAATCAGCATGTTTTTATATTATATTCATGGTATTTTCTTGCTGATTCCAAATATGTAATCAGTTTTGTGCTAAGTTTGAATAGTTATTTTGTTATCAGTAAAATTGTGGGACCGCATTTAAATTTAAATTTTGTGTCGAACCATGTAAATTACATAAAAAATTTAGAAGGCTGCACAATGATCCTAACTATTTTTATTTTGATGAATAAGATGCTGAACATAGCATCTTACAACCGTACACCCGTAACACGGAATGGCTGAGAGGAAATTAATTTGAGTTGCTAACTTTCACCTTACTTTTTGTAGGTTCTACAGATTCACCGTGAACTTGCCCTGCTCTTATTCTAGAGTCGATTTAATTGCCTACCTACTTCAATTAAAAAGTAAATTTACTTCTTGGCAAATTAGCGAGAATTCTGAAGATGCACAGGACTTGGGACTTCATCGAGTTAATGGATTAAATGTTACCTACCCTACAGATGTAATGATTCAGAACTCTCTGATGGTAAGCCACATTTTAGTATTTTATATGTGTAGTATTTCCTCTAACCTTACCTATAAATCACATTTATGCAATATAGAATGTTTCAAATTTTTATTGGGGTTTTAAATAAATAGTGTACTACCTAATGGTACCTAATAATTTTACCTCAAGTGATTATTGTGGCAGGTCACACAACACAAAAGTGATTTTTGTATTATTCATTGCCAAGAAGTTTATCCTATCAATTTACAAATTCTTCATTGAATCTATCTTTCTTTTTTTTAGGGATCACTCTGTGCCAAAAATTCAATTTTTAAAATTTTTGTAAAGACTGTTATTTGCAGCTATCTGCTATTGCAGTTATTTACATAAATAGTTCTTGTGTAGTAGGTAGAAACTATTTGCTAGGCAGCCTCATGCTCAAAAGAAGTTGCATCCACATAGATTGCGGATGTCAGTCCTCGACACCACAAGACCGTGTGCTAATAATTTATGGATGGAATCCAGTATCTGGCCATTAAATCGGCAAATTCTTTTGAGCATAGCATAATAATAGTGTTAAATATTGACAAAATTAACAAGATCTTACTGATAACAAGATCTTGTAAATGTTGGACTTTCATTGGTCTGACCGAATAAAAATTTACACAAAAAATAAAAAACACTTCTAACAATACGCTGCATGATCTTGCTAAACTTTTCAAGATCTTGTATAAATCTTGTTTAGGTTAGAATCTGTACCTACAATAATAAATAATTGCAAATATCTTGCGAATATTATTAGTACAAGGTACATTACCTAAATACTTTGCAATTTTATTTTTTCAGATGAAAGAAATACGTATTCAAGTGCATTCATTTTCTTGAAAAACTGAAGATGAAAAATTGTGCCAACATATCCGTGAGTGAAGTAAAATCCGAATTGTGTCTTGTCGATAAAGAGACAGCGTGCCAGACTCACTGCCAGGTAGTACCTACCTCAGAATGTTTTGATACTATGTGACGTGTGAAGGTTGAAGGACATTTAAAAATTTTAAGTGATGTGGTAGTATAATCTTTTACAATAATATACGTTTATATTATATGAAACTTTTTTTTTTTTAATTTTCGTGTGTTTTCCTGCTCTTTATTATTCCTAAAATTCAATTGCAGTGAATCTCCTATGTGTAGCATTTTATTTTTTGTAATTTATCAAAACAATATAGTACCTAAGTAAGTAGGGAATAGTACGTGAAAAAATTATTATTGAAACGATTCAATCGTCCTGTAAGAGATTATCAAAATATAATTGCTAATTTCAAAATCCAACAACCGATTCATAAACAAAAATTATGGATCTTTTTATCCTTCTTCATTTTTTTATGAATAAGGTACCTGTAATACTTAAGTCTCTAGAAATTTTGTTCCAGTAAGTTTTTAAATATCAACGCAAATAATTACTGACATTTGTCACCCGCGAAATGTTAAAAATTAATTCATGCAAATGAAATTCAATTATAATGGGACTTTTGGCGGGAAAAACGACGTATTACAAGAATCCACTTACACTAATGTGTTACCATTGTGGATCATCTGTCAATTTTCTGTAAATTTTCCTGTTAAAAGTAATCAAACTTTGTTAATTCATTCCTTGAAAACTATTCATCCCACAGCAAAAATAAAATCACATCTGTGTTCAGCAACATAATCAACTTTCATAAAATAATGGTCTATTATTCTGAAATCTGAATTTCACGAGACTTCCCCATTATGTGACAGTCAAGTTGAGGATTTCAAATGATCCCAAAATATTTCCTCCAAATAAAAATGCGTTAAAAATAAAAACAGTAGGAGGTACCTTAGGTAATGTGTCAGGTCAGTGGAACAGCTTTCAAACAATAGGGAAACATGGCGAGATAAAATAACTTCCAATAACCACTGATTAACTTTATAATATACCGGCTATTTTTTTTTTTTATTAATATTTGACCATTTAAATGCATTTCTAATGTGTTTGAGTAGGTACCTACTGTTCTTCTAGTTGACATAACAAATTACAACTGTTGTGAAATATTCCGTGAACTGTGAACTAATACATTGACCCTGGAAGAAAATACCTGGATTATTTTTTTCGTATGGCAACGCCCACTCTCCGAAATTGTGAAAAAATCCCGTTTCTCGTGTCACTCACGTTTGCAATTAATTATGTCTTAATGAAACGTATTTTTTCCAGGTACATTCGCATTCAAAATTAGTGCCTATATGCACGTGTCTGGATCAGAGGCACGTTTTGTAGGTACTGCATTTTGAATGAGAGTGTACCTAGCAAGCTAGCACGTGACCGTTATGGAATGTGCGTAGGGGGAGGGGGCTACAAAGCGAGCAGCTGCTCCCGCGCGGGCCGCCCGGGCGGGGGCCAGGGCCGGCCTATGCCTCCCGCGCGGGCCGCCCGGGAGGGTCCAGGGACGGCCCATACCTCCCGCGCGGGCGTCATGGGACGGCCCAGGCCGCCGCCCGGGCTTATTCCCAGTGGCAGGCCCCGGGAGTCTCACTCCATGCTAATCACCCATAAGACGGGAGGTCCCTGGGCAGGCCCGTACGCCCATCTGGGACGGCCTAGGACGCGTCCAGGGACCTCCCAGTGTTTGTAGGGTAGTGCCAGCTGGGGTGCTGCGGGAAAGGGAGGGAAGTCAGGCGGACACTCTGCTCCAAAAATAGAGGACATTTTTGATAGATATAATCCTGTATTCTCCGAAAATTGTATTATACAAAATAAATACTTCGATTTATAAACTGAAATCACATGTTATATTTCAACTTGGGGCCAAATATTACTTCGAATTACGACTTACGCAAATTTCGGTTTATAATTTATTTTAACATGTAACAGATTATACTGTGGCCGGGACTTGAGTTTACTTCGATTTATGATGGATTTCGGCTAATGGTTGTTCGATTTAAGGAGGTTTTACTGTACCTACATAGAGAAAAAAGCTCTAGAACTTCCGGTCATAAAAATTATACCTTAACATGAATATTTCTATCAATTAATGCGAAGCTATAATCAGGGGTATAGTCGGGCCAAAGCGCACCAGGGCGACGCCCCGGTAGGACTTTTTGCTGATAAGCCGGGGCGAATGCACTCATCCCTTTTTATGCTCAGATTCATGTTAAATCTTTATGAGAAATTAAAGAGAAAAATCACTAGGTATTTGAATTACTACTTACTGAATTTTCTTTTCAAAAATGCCGCTGCGCCGCGCTTCTGAAAAAAATTATGATTAACACTACTGTGTCCCTTCATTAAAATATATAAGTCAGAGTCATTTTATTCATGTTAAAGAGAGAAGAAAATCAAAAAATTCGCAAGCGGCATTTTCCAGGTAAAATTTTGACCAAACACGATGATTAGCTCCTCTGTGTCCCTTCAATAAATATAAATCAAAATCATTTTATTTTAATCATGTTTTAGAGGCATCAAAGACAGTTTACCTTTCATAGAGGGCTATACTTCGCTACTAACATTTTTATGTTGCAGTTTGTGCGAAATTAAACTATTCAGATATCTGTTTTCCTTCGATTATTTTTATACTCCAAAATCATTTTAAGCCATTCATGGAGTGCTGACTTTCAAAAAACTCGCTACGCGGCATTTTTCTTGGGGGCAAGCCCCCCAGGCCCCCCTTCCGGGACGAAATAAATGCTCAAACCTGGCATAGACCGCCCTGGTACTATTATTTTTAGAACTACACCCCCGATTATAATCAAATACATTTTCGGAAAAATGACAAGAAAACCGAAATACTTTGTGCTTAAAAGTTGTGAAAGAAGTAATAGTGGGTACTGATTTTATGAGATGAACTGTAAAGAACTGAAAAAGAATTACATTAATATATACAATGGTCTCTTGTGCTTGACAGCCAGCGCCGGCCTACAGAAGCAAGCGCTACAGCAACTCCTTCACACGATCAAGTCTCCCAACACTCCGGAGCAACAGCAGCAGATTCTGCAGATCCTAAAGAGCAATCCACAGCTGATGGCAGCCTTCATCAAGCAACGCCAGGTCTACCAAAACCAACAGCAGCTGGCTCAACAGCAGAACCAGGGGGTCGGACCGAATCCTCAACAACAGCAACAACAACAACAACAGCAAGCTCGACGGGGGGCCTGAATAATGTCGACTCGCTCGTGTGCAGGGTCTTTTCGTGAATTGGATTCCAATAAAAGTACTTGATAATATTATCAACTGGAATAACGTCGACATTGAGTTGACCTTATTCCAGTGGAATAACGTCGACTCCAGATTAGGCACTTAAAATAAATGTTGATAAAGTGGAAGAACGTTGACTCAAAAGTCGCTCTTATTCCAATATCGTGAAAACACAGACCTAGAATGGAATAAAGTGTAGACTTATGTCAACATTATTCCACTGGAATAATCTCGCCTACAAGTCGACTTTCTTCCACTGGAATAATCTCGCCTACAAGTCGACTTTTTTCCACTGGAATAATCTCGACTACAAGTCGACGTTCTTCCATTGGAATAACCTCGACCTTTTAGTAGACTCCCAATCTAAAAAGTCCTTTTGAGAGAGACCTTTTGGCATGTTGTAAGTCGATTCAATGGTGATCGATTAACATAAAAATTAATATAATTATCTTCCTACGTGACGTAGTAATGGCATTTTCCCCCTAACACTTATTAAAGGGGGTGTTTGCCTGCTTTTGACAAATCATGGCCCTATTGAGAGATGAACTTTTTGCCGATGATATGTATTTTTATTTGTTGTACTAAACATAAGCTTTTATTTGATATCTACTCGATTACTTTTAGTTTTATAAAATTTCATCAGGGGTGTAGTCGGGCCAGGGAGCACCAGGGCGACGCCACGGTACTTCTTTTTGAGCCAGGGCGGCGCCCTGGCTCTCAGTTTACTAATAAGCCAGGGCAAAGCAACTTTTTTGTATAATCAAAATCAATGTTATAAAAAAGTCAATAAATATTCCAAATCATTTGGATAAAGAAATTGCACTTAAATTTCTGTGGCGTAATTTTATGACGAAATTGAAAGATGCACTCCTCCGTTTTTATGCTCAGATTCATATTGAATCTTCATGAGAATATTAAAAAGAAAAGTATCTTTTGAATTACTTTCTGAATTTTCTTTTCAATAATGCCACTGCGCTGCGCTTCTGAAAAAATGTATGATTTACACTATACTGTGTCCCTACATTAAATATTAGTCATAGTCATTTTATTCATGTTAAAGAGAGAAGAAAATCAAAAAATTCGCTGTGCGGCTTTTTTCAGGTTAACTTCTGACAAAATTTATTGATAAAGTCTTCTGTGTTCCTTCAATAAAATATTAATCACTTCGGTCATTTTAATCATGCGGTAGGAAGATGAAAATTAAATATTTCGCTGTGCGGCCTTTTTCAAAGGTAAAATTCTGACAAAATTCAAATGTTTTACTATTTTGTAATTTTAAACTACCTATTCAGATTTCTGTTTTCCTTCAATTATTTTTATACACCAAAATCATTTTAAGCCATTCATTGAGTGCTGACTTTATAAAAATTCCCTGCGCTGCATTTTTCTGGGGGACAAGCCCCCCAGACCCCCCCCCCCCTCCGAGACGAAATAAATTTTCAACCTGGCATAGACTATTATTTTTATCACTACACCCCTGCATTTCATAAAATTATAATTGGCAATTCAATTACTTTTTGTACTAATTTGGCAGTTTGGCCAACAAAACCTAGATATATTTCGGATAACTTTTTATAATACCTATGTTATAGAGGGCAATTTTTTTTTAATCCATCCATATGGATTTCTGTTGCAATTAGTTGTGCGTTAGGCCCTTTTTTTCGCTTAGACTATGGACAATGCATGGCACATTGAATATCATTATTCATTACCAATCCGTTTTTGATTGACTTTATATTCCATTAAAAAGCTTATAAAATATAAATTTCGTCAATCAAAAAACGATTTGAATTGATTTTCAATTGGCATCTTCAAATTTAAAACAAGATAATAAAAAATAAAAATAAAACAGATTTCATTTTGGATGGTTTCGCACCGCCCATCTGAAGTCCAGCCAATCACAGAGCGTCTTTGGCGCGCCTCCTAGTTTTATAGAAAATCACACTTCCAAACCTTGATATATCTTAAAGTAAATTAGTTTATATTTTCTATACTATGTAATTCATTGAAAGTTAATTAAAATCTTAAGAGAATTTCCCATTGTATTTTTAATTTATTAACCCGTTGGCATACGAATTGTTTCAGAATTCTTGTACCGCTTTTAACCCATATAATTTCAAGAAATCCGAGTCACGTCATATTGGCGTTGGAACTGGATGTATAATCTATCTTCAATTTCGCTCTCAGAGTCCTCACTAACATAATCATCATCACTATCAATAATGTTTTCTTTTTGTCACTTTCATCGTTATTTATTATTGTTAAAACAACAAATTCAGGACATTTATAGACGCCATGTTTGTTGACAGTAGTTGAGTCGAAGTAATGCATGAAGATCGACAATCGATATACAGTAAACCCTTGTTAATTCGAATTCAAGGGGACCCAAAAAATCCCAGTTCAAATTAAAAAAGTTCAAAATATTAAAAAAAAAAAAAAAATCGAAGTTTTTTCGCGATTATTTTGTCAATTCTTTTGCAAAGTTCGAATTAAAACAACTGTATGCAAGTTATAACATGGGCTGGAACCAAAATTCAGTTCGAATTTCGAAATAACCTTAAATTCGATTAATCAAAATTATTTAACATTGTAAAGCCTATACTGAACACTGGGACCATCCACCTAGTTCGAATTTACCCCTAAATTCGAATTATTGAAGTTCGAAATAATGAGGGTTTACTGTAATTATACAGATTACCACTACAGCAAAACTAAAGACACCATTTTAAAGCTTACTTCCCGCACTTTCTGAAAATACGAACATGTGCCGCGATCTGTGTGCAAACAAATGAACTACGGCCATTCTAATCGGCTGTGTCAAGCGGCGGGCGAGAGACGTCAAAGTACGCGAACGGAAAGTTAGCAAATGCGGGCGACATTCCTCAAAATAGGGTTAAGTTTATAAAAAATATCTTTTTTGGAAGTAAAATAAACCAAACAGAAAAGATTTTATTATGTTTTTCCACAAATATCCGAAAAGTTAATATGAATATACAGAATAATCTTCTCCTTATTACGTAATCAAATAATTGGTCACACTATCGTTAAGATAATTTCTGAAGCATTATTCAATATTTTCTGATAACTATAATGAAAATACACATATTGGGTGATTTCGTTTCGTGTGATCTAAATGTGATAAAATTTGTCAAATGTGCAATTCGTATAGGAGGAAACGGAGGGGATATTAACTAATGGCGTTTTCCACTGGCCGCACTAGGGTTGCTTTGAATTAAGTCACCATACAAAACTCAATGCAAATTTTAAACTGAGTGCAGAACTAGTGCGGCCAGTCTAAAATGCCATAAGGGTAATATTCTGACAAACGTGTATAAATTTGATTTTATGTAAGTAATGTATGTTTACATATTTATTACAATACAAGTCACAATAATAATTGATACTTCCATGATAAAATTAATATTCAATATACAAAAATAATACATAACTCGAATAATAATCAAACTGACGGGACACAACGCACACGCTCACTCAAGTTTAGGACAGGAACACTCTTTTGTACTCGACGACCAGCTAGCGACAGGTTGGACATGTTTTCCTGGCGTGGGGCATCGCGAAGAGAATCCCGGCACACACCTCGCACACAATCATGTGACAGCATGGCACGGTCATGTGGGTCCGGAGATTCCCGCGACACACAACACAGTTCATGTCCAGAGCGGGGGGGCTGTGGAGGCTGCAGAACCACGGTGCTACCCTCCTCGTCTGGCTGCTGGCGCAACCCAACTTCACGAAAGTATCCGAAAGTGCCGCCAACTACGTGCTGTGCCGCTGCCGGAAACTCTGCGACGGCGTCCTCCCCATGATTGGCATCGAAGACGTCGGTAGCGAAAAATAATTAGCATAGCCAATTTTTTGCCGATCTTGCAATATTAACAGTTAAACATCAACCTCAGTGCCCACCAAACTCAACAAGTAAATTGGATCTACTTTTTAAGTTTGCTCACATTGTCTATTAAGTTGGTGCTTATTAGCTAGAATCGCATAAAAGAGCCTTATTATTTTTCATAATTTGAATGGTTCAAAAATAAATGTCTAATTTATTCTCATTTAAATCTAAAAAATTGAAATTCTAATTTAAAAACAGTTTTCTGTCAAAAATTCGGACTTATTTTTGATGATTTTATTTGCAATAAGATTGAAAATTTATGTGGTTTTCATAAAATTGGGTTTACAGTATCTTCAGCATTACCTACTAAGTAGTTTAGCGAAACAAAAATTTGTTAATAATTATAAATGAGAGTTTAAATCACGCGGCACACAATGCCGTTAAAGAAGACATCCCAAAGAGCTTCGACTACCCACAGATATGCCGACTATAGCGGTTTAGGCTTTGGGTATTATAGGAAACGGGTATTTTGAACTGGAGCCCTTTATTTGTAAAATACAAAAATTACCTAGTGCTACAGGTAAACAAGACGTACAGTGTTGTCAGGTCGAGGTCATTCGTACAGCTTTAAAACGAAGTGACAGCTGTTTGTTCCACTTTGGTCAACTTTTTTGACCAAAGTTGAAATGGTTTCAATTTGATACGGCGTTTCAATAAAATCAATCAAGAAATCCGTGACTTCCCAGTAAATTATTGTGTAGATCCTCTCATGTTTTTTTTTTAATGTGTATTGTTTGTTTTTACGTTCCTTGAAGTAATGTGTTTTTTTGAGGTTGCAAAGTTTCTTTGTAAAATTGTAGCTATGGTAATTGTATATTGTAAATTGTAACCTCAGTTACATTTAAGCTGAAGAAATAAGATTCACAATTTCCCGGGTTCGAGCCCCGGTTCGGTCGGATATTTTTCACAACGCACATCCCTTCATATTATCCTGACTCCATGGAAGTTTTCCACAGAAACCTACATTCTCATCATTCGAGCTGAAAAGCAACTCGTTAAGTCGAGTAAAAGAGGGTTGCGCACGCAAGTGCAAAGAGACATGGTGACAGCATCGTTACCGATGGTCTGATAGCTTGTAATGTCCAATCATTACCTTCATTCCATTCTCCTAGGAGATCTCTAACCCTCATCAGTGCGTTGTGTCAAGTGTCCGTCCGTCCGATCGGGTAGCTCAGTTGGTAGAGCTCTCGCCCGGCAAGTGAGAGGTCCCGGGTTCGAGCCCCGGTTCGGTCGGATATTTTTCACAACGCACATCCCTTCATATCATCCTGACTCCATGGAAGTTTTCCACAGAAACCTACATTCTCATTCACAATTAAGTTGTTGCAACTTAATAATTATGGTAAAATACCGAGCTCAATAAATGTTAAACATAACTTTACCTGAAGGTAACTGATGGTAATGGCAATGATGGTAAATAGGTATATAATTTTTTTTTCTTAGGCGCTCAACCTCTAAAGAACCCTATTCATAAAATCATTGTTGACAATAATATAGTGTGGTGGTACCACAAGTCTGCGAAGTCGTATAATCTGCATGATTAAGAAAAGTCTAATTTTAGGGGCATCATGAACTTTTTTCAGCTAATGGACCTCAATAATGAAAAATGTAATTTGTTCACGGTTGGATCATTGCTTTGATTGACACTGGCAATTAATTGAATTTTAAATATTTTCGTTGTATGTACACTCACTTCGACGTAGGTAATTCGAATTCCAGAAACAGCCGGTGGGATATTTAGTATGCGGCACGATGACATGGCGACATCGGGAGTATCAAATTGCATGGCGCTCGCTTTGGCTCATAAATCTTTTGTAGGTATTATCTTTCAATTAACACGGCCTTCTTAGCGCCGTGTAGAGAACTTCTTAGTAATAAATCGAAAAGATAATTGAGCGAGCGTAGCGAGCGTCACCACGGTACTCTTGTGGCACTTTCTCTGTGCGTTTTTTGTTTTTTTGCCCAGGTTAAACCGCTCAAGCAATCGATCTGAAATTTTGTACACATACTAACGTAATCTATGCGGTCTCTGGGATCGTTTTTGAACGGGATCCTGTGATTGGTTCAAATTTTATAAAAATTATCTTTCGATTGTTTTCACAATCAATTTGAAATTTTGAGAAGTCATTTCAACCAACACCATCTTTTACTCGACTGAACGAATTGCTTTTCAGCTCGAATGATGAGAATGTAGGTTTCTGTGGAAAACTTCCATGGAGTAAGGATGATATAAAGGGATGTGCGTTGTGAAAAAAACCGACCGAACCGGGGCTCGAACCCGGGACCTCTCACTTTCCGGACGAGAGCTCTATCAACTGAGCTGCCCGGTTGGACGGACGGACAAAAAAAAAATGTTGCGCACGCAAGTGCAAAGAGACAGGGTGACAGTATCGTCACCGGTGGTATGACAGTTCGTAGTGAGCATTCTCAACCTTCATTCCATTCTCCTCGGAGATCTCTAACCCTCATCTGTGCGTTGTGTCTAATGTCCGTCCGTCCGATCGGGTAGCTCAGTTGGTAGAGCTCTCGCCCGGCAAGTGAGAGGTCCCGGGTTCGAGCCCCGGTTCGGTCGGATATTTTTCACAACGCACATCCCTTCATACAAAGATTAGCTTCATATCAACAATTGTATTGTTATACAATAACAATACAAGTTTATACAAGTTGAGATTGGGCCACCATTGGATATGGCCATTTTTTTTTTTTTTTTTGGGATTGAAAATGGGTCCCATTTGTTATTAAAAAGTGCGAATAGAATTAAAATGAATGGGTTTCAGCTTTTTTGAATGTTGATCAAGTTTATAATTATTGGGAAGGTTATCACCATTAACAAAATAATATACCGTTGATAGGTACATTTCTTCTGTAGTGTAGGTATATCTTACTTCTTCGTACTTCTTATACGGATAGCAATTAAAATCGAATTAAAACCAACTTTTCTATTTTTAATTGTTTTTAAATTGTCAATAGCAGCAAGAATGTTCAAACTTTCTGATTGCATGCTTTAAAGTGAACTTTCGACAACTTCTATACCTAGCTCTTAAAATGTATATCTAGATGAATCATTTTATGTAGAAAATTCCCACTGTCTCACGGTCTCATAAATTTTATTGTAAATCAAAGAAGTGAGTTACGTCTCCTGTGAAGGGTTCACTATGGTGTATGGAGTCGTATAGAAGATTAGGACACATTGTGACATCACAATTCACAGTTGTCACAGTTGGTGATATTATACCCATTCCAATTTTTCGATATTACTGAGGATGTTACAATAATAACTAATATTGAATGTTTCAAAACTTTGTCGAAAAGTGCGAGAAATCATCGCGCCACCTTAATAATATTCACTATGAAATAATCAAGACGTTAACAAACAGTTCCACTTATTCTTTTTCTACTTGTTCCTGCTTCAACTTTTCTCTCTAACTCACATACTTCTAATGTTGACCTTGACGATGACCTTGAAAGCTGCAGTCTGACGACCTCGTTGTGGCCCGTACAGACAAGGTCATCTTGCCATTGGGAATCCGATAGACCGTGACCAAGTACAGCGTGTTTCCAAAGATACAAAGAAGATTACAATAATGATAGGTTGTAAGAAATCTTACAATAATGTGCTCTGAAAGTTCTTTGTTATTTTGCATTATTGACATAGCAATTAATGACAATAGACAATTATGGTAACTTGTTGAACGATGAAACTTTAATAATGTAGCCGTAACCATGGTAGATACATTTAGGTTGTTGAATGCATTCTTTGCGTTTGACGTGTTTTTGCGATGTGCTCAATTATATTGAAACATAGTGAATGAAGTCGATATTCGCTGCTGATTGCTTCCTTCAGAGTCTGTCGTAGCAGGTGAGTTAGTTGCAGTCAAATGCAGGCTTAGTTACAAGATATTATAACAAAACTGTATGTCTCCTTCTCGAAACAGTTATCAAGTCACCGTAATAGCGAGGTACCTAGACGTAGACTATAATTAAAACAATAATAATATTCATTCTTGAGAGTAGGTACACTCCCCCAAATAATAAACGGTACTCGAAAGAAAATGAATTGACTGATTAAGGTTTGATGGCATCATCCCATGAAGTCAGTGCTAACGCATTATCTAATTCTCTTTTAGGTGAGCTCTGATTTCATTGATAATAACAAGGATTGATTGTCAAGAAACCTGACCAGCAGCCAATACGTTTTGAACCAAGTACCGTTTATTATTTGGGGGAGTGTACCTGCAGCTTTTTATTTTTTTCGTTATTCGTAAATCAACCCGCTGACATATTTTTTCATTATTGTAAACTAAGTTGCAAATGTGTTGAATCGTATATTTATTGAAGGATAACAATGCAATGTGTTCTCGAAGATTGAAGTACCTAATGTTTGACTAACTTCTTTCTTCTCTTCTGCGTCAAGTTGTGTTGGAGGAATGAGCAAGGGAACGTTGACGTCATTAGGACGACGTCGACGCGCTGGACGGAGCCTCGACGCAGGACGACGCGCAGGACGGAGCCTCGTCGCAGGACGACGCGCAGGACGGAGCCTCGACGCAGGACGACGCAGGAGGACGCGTGTTCGACTACCAGGTAAGTGTTGTTCCAGTGGGTGGACTCTCCTCGCTCAGGGGGCTTATTCTTGAGCTTCTCTTTTTGAAACTTTTCACATTTTCTGACGAAAATTATATAAACTAAGTAAATGTTTTATCGGTTATTATTCCCGAATAATTCTTTTGACATTAGGTGTGGGAAAACAAATAGCATTAAAGGTACCATTTTCTTGCTCACAAGAATGTGCTTAGTTTTAAGAACGTTTTCACCTATCCGGTGTATAGGGCATAGGTCTTGACAAACGTTGAGCTGAAAATTATTTTTATCAAAAATGTTTTGGCCCACAACTACAGTATTTATGCGAGTCTAATCTTATATTATCGAATCAATTGTCATATTAGAGGACCTGTTTAACGTGAAGAAGTCGATACAGTTCGATAACTCAAAATGTACATTCGTCGAGGAATAAGTAGACGAACAGACAATGTTGTACAAAATTTTCAAAACACAGAACATTTTTGTGAGCAAGAAGAGGGTGACCATAACCTATTTGAAACTTTAGATAAAAAACATTTAGTTTATACCTATATCTTCGGAAGCTATAAGGAAAGCAAGTAGAAACGTTACTTTTGAGTCAGCATAGAATTACATGGGGCCTTATTCTATAGCTATTTTTGATCTCGTTTTGGCACGAATTAATTTCGGCGTAATGCGCCTTAAATGACAGTGAGGTGAATTCGAGCCGAAGCGAAATCAAAAATAGTTACAGAATAAGGCCCTTGGAGCGTGATCATAAATCAGTTACTCTTGGTCTCACGATAGCAAATGAAGCGTCTTATTTTACTCTTTTGGTTCGATCTCATGTTACATGCATGTTATGCTAACAAAACCTTCAACGACAGCTTTTGGTAGTCAGTTGTAAAGCCAAAAACGGAAGGAGTTACCACAAATAGCCAAAAACAGTCGCACAAAACGAACGCATTTATAGTTTACCAGTGAGATCAATACAAAAGTAAGCAATATTACTGAAAATAAATAGTTTTTCATATCAACAAAATTCATAGTCTTGATTATTCATAGTTTTGCACGTGATGCAATCTCATTGTTGCCTGCTACCATCTTGATGGCACGCGGAATAGCTGTGATTCTATCCTTTTTGACGATATTTTATAGAATATAGTTTATGGCCTACCTGGGAAATTATATACTTAGTCTCCGGAGATATCTTTAGTACGAAGAGGAATCACTCACATTACAAAAATACATCGATTTACCTCAATAAAGTTATAAATATGACCAGTCAACGCGCCAACACGCGCTTTATTCTGCATTGCTGATATATAAAACAAAAGAATATCGTGCAAGCTATGAATTCACTGTCATAGTTTAAAAGCCATGAATTTTAATGGTACAACAACTTGCCACAGTCTACACATCTTCTGGGCCCCTATTCCTGAATAAAGTGAGAGTGAGTGTGAGAAAAAAGTGACAAAATTGTTATCAACCAATTGGAATCCATTGAACTTCTGGCTGATTCTGATTTTGTTGCTATTTTTCTCATACTCTCTCACTTTTACCTGCCACAAATGTCAAATCCAACAGGCGCAACTTCGAATCGAACTTGAGCTGCCACAAGTCATCAAAAATCGAAAACGAACGTCGTTTGATATACGAACAAACCTAACATTCACAACTACCTGGAGAATAGTTACCCAGGTTTCAGGAATAAAGGCAAAATGTAAAGTTCAAACAATGCACAATAATACACACTTGTCCATACAATGTGCATTATTATTGCCAATTGCCATCGTATTTTTACTATGAAACAATTATTATTTATTATTAGATCTTAAAAGAAGTAACCATGGAATTAGTCATGCAACATCAAGTTAAATTCAAAGTCGGACGCGTTTTGAAACAGTTAATAAAATTAATGAAGTATATTCGTCCTGGAGGAAGATCCACGCAATTCCATTGACAGAATTAGAACACTTCGCCACATGTGAGTCGGTTGTGTCTAATTCCAGTTATCACCAAGCTACGTGAGGTTTCTTTCGTTAATTTTAGACCAATATGTAATGGCACTTTCAGATCTTAGTCATACGGCAAGGAATAAGACTGTAGAGTGGGAAAGACTTGGTCAATTGTGAATAAGGTTTAGTGTAAATCAGAAAAACGTTCGTGTACAGCCGGATCACAAAAACCGTTTTTGCGTTTTGCGTTTTTTTCTATTAACCATGAGCGACGATGATCATGATGATGATTTTTCTATTACTCCCTTGAGCGGTTTCTGGACTTGTGATTGGCAGGGCATCGAACCCGATCGTTTACGGGTTCAGGTTCGGGTTCGGGTTCAGGCAAAAAATTAATAAGGGTTTAGGTTCGGGTTCGGGTTCAGGCAAAGCAATAATACGGGTTCGGGTTCGGGTCCGGCTCCACACTTAGCTTAATCAGTTTATATACCTACATATTTGTGTTCCAAACCAATAAATTTTCTGGTGTACAGTTTATTAAATTTGAATTATACAACAAACTTCATTTAATTGGGGTCGTCTCGGATGGCCGGGTACCCGATAGCCGGCCTACTATTAAACAGGTTTTCTCAGGTTTTCACCCCATTCTGCAGGGATATTTCCCTCTCCGCCAAGGCAGTGTTGCCAGATGTGATTGCAAGCATCTACAGTAGTGATGACGTCATGGAGGAATGACGTGATAATATACGTCACGGACCGGAAGATTTAAAAACAGTTCAGAAGTATGAAAGTGATTTGTTTCTCCCGATCGTTGTGCTTTCGATAACACTCAAATAGTGTTTCTGTTTTCATGTTATGTAGAATGGTGAAAAATTCTACCAAGTTTCGTCAAAATTCTTAACAAATCAATACTCTGAGCAAGATGTGTTTTAAAAATGTGTCTTTTCCAAGTGAATTTATGTCGTGTTTAAGTTCATGTCTATCCACAGCTTAATTACATTTGTGTAGGTAATTTAATTTAATTAATTTATCAATTTATCATTTGATAAAGGGGAAGATAATCTACATGCCATAAATGAACGAATATTGACGAATATTATTATTTAATTTGAATAAACTTTAAATTACACAATTCGGTGCCTTTGTGGTTTCACTGTTGGCATACTTCAATTTTCTGTTAAATATTATGTTACAATAAAAATAGCAAACTAATACCTAAGTGCTTATAGAGTCTCGTAGAAGACATTGAATGTATCTCATTGCCATGATGTTCTTGAGATTTATGTGATTTCGATGTCAAACAAAAATAGTAATTTCCATAATTCATTAGAAATGCTCTTACTAATTCGTCGGTTGAATGCTGTGTTGTAAAATATACCTTTTAAATGTACAGATGCTTCAATGTATTATCTGGATTCTGGATACAGATACTAGATACTTTTTAAAATAATATCTGCGCAAAATAGTAAAAGAAGTTAAAATTGAGGCTATAGTCTTCGAATTTTCAATTACGTGGACCAGTATTTTAAAGGAAGTTACGAAATATTGTCACTTACCCAAAGAGACAAATGCAATGGTGCACGCAAATTTGCACGTGTCCTTTAAACCAAAATGCTTTTGCAATATCAGAACATGAAAGAAAAATAACTTTACTGATGCAGATAGAAAATGAAGATTGTATGGAGTCTCGAGGTACAAATACAGATACCAAATAAGGTTCTATTGTATCTAAATAGTTACAACACTGGTTGAATGTTTGTTTGTTGCATGTCCACTTTGCACTTATAGTGAGTTGTAAGTTCATCGTAATCCTTAGTGTTTATTTGTCCTAAATCCCATTGAAAAATCTGATATTTAAAGCCAGAAAATTAATTTAGTGTGTGTACGTTTGTTGTATCCAATCACTGACTGTTTAATTCGTTTGTCACCGATTTGTTCGAATTATTTGAAAAATAATTATTTCATATTTGGGAACATTTTTAAGCAGAACATTTTCAATTAGGATCAACGATATCAATAAATTACAAACCGGCATTCAATAAGGATGTCTCATGAAATTTTATATTAGGAAATGTGTAAATATCAACACAAAGAACAATGACAAGCACACTTATCACCCGTAAAATTTATAATTTTTATTCATAAAAATCAAATTCAAATGTCATTGGATATTTTTGTAACTGGAATCAGAACTGTGATGTCATTTCAAAGTCTCCAGCAATGTGTTACGATGGTGATCGATTCCTTTGTTTTGTTGCCAGGGCAATGCAATGTAGCAAATTGTGATGTCATTGTCAATTTTCCTGTATTAAAATTAGAAGAAATTAATGAATGTAACTTACATTTGAATGTAACTTTGTACATGAAATCCTTGAAAACTATTCGTCCCACAACAAAAATAATACCGCATCTATGTTCAGCAACATCTCAACTTTCATAAATAGCTAATAATCTGAAATATAATTTTCACGAGACTTCCCTATTGTGTATAACAAATCAAAATCAAAATCAAAATATTCAAATCTTGTCTGAATTCGTTACTTTACTTATCCTCCAAGAAACGCGTGAGGCATTTACTTATACTTACGCCTTGAGGCATAATTTTTGGTTTGATTTAAAGATAAAATGGGATCAATATGATGAGTATAGAAGAACATATGGATAATGCGAGATTTGCTAATGAAACTTTTAACTCTAATATCTATTTGCATCAATGGAGTACGCACTTTAAGAATAATCAAGTCAAATTGTTTTGAAGAATATAATGACAGAAAGTGCTTTTAAAACCAAGACATTTTGTTGTAATTTACTATCTTCTTATGAGTAAATATGTTTGATTGAATGAAACTTAATTCCAGTATAATTCACAGTTAAATTGATATGCAATGCAACCTATATCCAAATGATTCACTATTTGAAACATACTAAGTATAGGTACTAACTCTCAAATGGCAACACATACACACAAACCGTGCAAGCTGAATGTACTAACAAGGCGTAATAACAAGTTCAAATTCACCCGCCCCGCGTCAATGACAACCCCCTCCCCTCCCCCCTACATCCCCGTGACGTCAGGTGCATCTCAGTGACGGCAACACTGCATCAACAGGCAGGTCATAATGGGGTAAAAAACAGGTATAATTAGCAGGCCGGCTATCCGGTACCCGGCCATCGGAGAACGTCTCATTTAATTTGACTTAAAAATTTATTTTTTTGTCAATTATTTATCATTGAACGCATGTCGAACTGACGTATGGGACTCATAGTCCTACCTACGCAAGATAAATCATTGTGGAAGGGGGGGGGGGGGGGACTAAATGATCAGTCTGAATTTATGCGATTTTAGGCATATAATTTGTAAAGGCGTTTTGATTTTCTAAAAAAATTTGGTAGACACATAAAAGTGTGCTGGGTTATGTATTTATATATCCACTAATAAAAAATTTCGAGTGGCCAATACAGAGCTATTATTCAGAAAAATCATAAGGAATTGCCCGTTTCGGGGGCGAAACCCCCAGAGATATTTTTCTTTGTCATTAATTTGTGTGCAATTTTGAGGCATTTTGAACCAAGGTTTTAGAAAATTGAAACACACATTCATTATAAAAATCATATTTTTAAAAGGAATTCTAGGCATTTAATTTAATATAATGTTATTTCTTAAATGCTTTGTTTTCTATAAAATTAGTACTAAGATCCCATTAAAGTGGTAGAATGTGTGATGACGTGATGATTATTGCGAAATGGCGGCAGAATTCGGATTTCAAACATCCTGTTTGCCCCGCAGGGAGATTTTTCATTTTACTCCCTACTAAAACGAATTTGGGACACTAAAGGCCACGAGTTACATTAAGATTGAAGGAACCCACCTCCACCTCCCCCCCCCCCCTGATGTGCACGCCTAATATGGGACTGTAAGTCGAAAATGAGACAAAGTGATTTTATAATAATTAATGTTAAAAATATCTCGAATAATACTACTTTTCTTCTTCCCCATTTAAAAATTCAGAGCGGAGAATCAAGACAAAACTATTCGGTTAGGTCATTGACTACCACAGCATTTGGTGGCCAATGGTTAGGTTATTTGGCGTGGGGACTAAAGCTTATTATAATTAATGTTTTGTATCCTCGTATAAAAATATAGTATACTTTGAAATTGAAATATGAATTTAAAATTTTTATTCAAATTATTAAATTTAATGTGTATTTTTTTAAATTTGAAAACCCATAAAAAAACCCTTTTTTTTTTTTTTTTTTTTTTTTTTTTTTTTTTTTTTGGCGCTTAACGACTTGGTTATTAGCGCCATTTTTTCAATTTATTTTTTCAAAAATTTAACCCTTAAAAATATGGGTTCGGGTTCAGGTTCGGGTTCACAAATATTATGTATAAGGGTTCAGGTTCGGGTTCGGGTTCAGACAAAAATGTAATACGGGTTCGGGTTCGGGTTTAGGTTCACAAAAAATACGGGGTTTTTCGGGTTACGGGTTCGGGTTTAGGTTCAGGTTCGATCCCCTGGTGATTGGTCAATGGTCGGTAATAAAAAACGGAAACGGAAAACTCAAAAATGGTCTATGTGGACCGGGTAAACGCGTTGATAATTAAGCCGTTTTGCATGCGAATTACTTAGTTCAGGTACCCCAGCTAATTGTTCGATATTACTGAGGATGTTACAATAATGAACTAATATTGAATGTTTCAAAACTTTGTCGACAAGTGCGAGAAATACTAAACAGTTCCACTTATTCATTTTCTACTTGTTCCTGCTTCAACTTTTCTCTCTAACTCACATACTTCCAATGTTGACCTTGACGATGACCTTGAAAGCTGCAGTCTGACGACCTCGTTGTGGCCCGTACAGACAAGGTCATCTTGCTATTGGGAATCCGATAGACCGTGACCAAGTACAGCGTGTTTCCAAAGATACAAAGAAGATTACAAAAATGATAGGTTGTATGAAATCTTACAATAATGTGCTCTGAAAGTTCTTTGTTATTTTGCATTATTGACATAGCAATTAATGACAATAGACAAACTTGTTGAACGATGAAACTTTAATAATGTAGCCGTAACCATGGTAGATACATTTAGGTTGTTCAATGCATTCTTTGCGTTTGACGTGTTTTTGCGATGTGCTCAATTATATTGAAACCCAGTGAGTGAAGTTGATATTCGCTGCTGATTGCTGCCTTCAGAGTCTGTCGTAGCGGGTGAGTTAGTTGCAGTCAAATGCAGGCTCAGTTACAAGATATTATAATACAACTGTATGTCTCCTTCTCGAAACAGTTATCAAGTCACCGTAATAGCGTAGGTACCTAAACGTAGACTATAATTAAAACAATAATATTCATATTGCAACTTCTTAGTTGATAGTTATACCGCAACCTTGAGAGTAGGTACCTGCAGCTTTTTATTTTTTTCGTTATTCGTAAATCAACCCGCTGACATATTTTTTCATTATTGTAAACTAAGTTGCAAAAGTGTTGAATCGTTTATTGAAGGATAACGATGCAATGTGTTCTCGAAGATTGAAGTACCTAATGTTTGACTAACTTCTTTCTTCTCTTCTGCGTCAAGTTGTGTTGGAGGAATGAGCAAGGGAACGACGACGTCATTAGGACGACGTCGACGTAGACGCGCAGGACGGAGCCTCGACGCAGGACGACGCGCAGGACGGAGCCTCGTCGCAGGACGACGCGCAGGACGGAGCCTCGACGCAGGACGACGCAGGAGGACGCGTGATCGACTACCAGGTAAGTGTTGTTCCAGTGGGTGGACTCTCCTCGCTCAGGGGGCTAATTCTTGAGCTTCTCGTTTTGAAACTTTTCACATTTTCTGACGAAAATTATATAAATTAAGTAAATGTTTTATCGGTAATTATTCCCGAACAATTCTTTTGACATTAGGTGTGGGAAAACAAATAGCTTTAAAGATACCATTTCCTTGCTCACAAGAATGTGCTCAGTTTTAAGAACGTTTTCACCTATGCGGTGTATAGGGCATAGTTCTTGACATACGTTGAGCTGAAAATTATTTTTATCAAAAATGTTTTGGCCCACAACTACAGTATTTATGCGAGTCTAATCTTATATTATCGAATCAATTGTCATATTAGAGGACCTGTTTAACGTGAAGAAGTCGATACAGTTCGATAACTCAAAATGTACATTCGTCGAGGAATAAGTAGACGGCCCAGAATAGACAATGTTGTACAAAATTTTCAAACAGAACATTTCTGTGAGATTTCTATTTGAAACTTTAGCTAAAAAACATTTAGTATCTTCGGAAGTTATTAGGAAAGCAAGTAGAAACGTTACTTTTGAGTCAGCATAGAATCACATGGGGCCTTATTCTGTAGCTGTTTTTGATCTCGTTTTGGCACGAATTAATTTCGGCGTAATGCGCCTTAAATGACAGTGAGGTGAATTCGAGCCGAAGCGAAATCAAAAATAGTTACAGAATAAGGCCCTTGGAGCGTGATCATAAATCAGTTACTCTTGGTCTCACGATAGCAAATGAAGCGTCTTATTTTACTCTTTTGGTTCGATCTCATGTTACATGCATGTTATGCTAACAAAACCTTCAACGACAGCTTTTGGTAGTCAGTTGTAAAGCCAAAAACGGAAGGAGTTACCACAAATAGCCAAAAACAGTCGCACAAAACGAACGCATTTATAGTTTACCAGTGAGATCAATACAAAAGTAAGCAATATTACTGAAAATAAATAGTTTTTCATATCAACAAAATTCATAGTCTTGATTATTCATAGTTTTGCACGTGATGCAATCTCATTGTTGCCTGCTACCATCTTGATGGCACGCGGAATAGCTGTGATTCTATCCTTTTTGACGATATTTTATAGAATATAGTTTATGGCCTACCTGGGAAATTATATACTTAGTCTCCGGAGATATCTTTAGTACGAAGAGGAATCACTCACATTACAAAAATACATCGATTTACCTCAATAAAGTTATAAATATGACCAGTCAACGCGCCAACACGCGCTTTATTCTGCATTGCTGATATATAAAACAAAAGAATATCGTGCAAGCTATGAATTCACTGTCATAGTTTAAAAGCCATGAATTTTAATGGTACAACAACTTGCCACAGTCTACACATCTTCTGGGCCCCTATTCCTGAATAAAGTGAGAGTGAGTGTGAGAAAAAAGTGACAAAATTGTTATCAACCAATTGGAATCCATTGAACTTCTGGCTGATTCTGATTTTGTTGCTATTTTTCTCATACTCTCTCACTTTTATCTGCCACAAATGTCAAATCCAACAGGCGCAACTTCGAATCGAACTTGAGCTGCCACAAGTCATCAAAAATCGAAAACGAACGTCGTTTGATATACGAACAAACCTAACATTCACAACTACCTGGAGAATAGTTACCCAGGTTTCAGGAATAAAGGCAAAATGTAAAGTTCAAACAATGCACAATAATACACACTTGTCCATACAATGTGCATTATTATTGCCAATTGCCATCGTATTTTTACTATGAAACAATTATTATTTATTATTAGATCTTAAAAGAAGTAACCATGGAATTAGTCATGCAACATCAAGTTAAATTCAAAGTCGGACGCGTTTTGAAACAGTTAATAAAATTAATGAAGTATATTCGTCCTGGAGGAAGATCCACGCAATTCCATTGACAGAATTAGAACACTTCGCCACATGTGAGTCGGTTGTGTCTAATTCCAGTTATCACCAAGCTACGTGAGGTTTCTTTCGTTTATTTTAGACCAATATGTAATGGCACTTTCAGATCTTAGTCATACGGCAAGGAATAAGACTGTAGAGTGGTATTACTGGTATTACTGTAGAGTGGCCTACTATTAAACAGGTTTTCTCAGGTTTTCACCCCATTCTGCAGGGATATACCCCTCTCCGCCAAGGCAGTGTTGCCAGATGTGATTGCAAGCATCTACAGTAGTGATGACGTCATGGAGGAATGACGTGATAATATACGTCACGGACCGGAAGATTTAAAAACAGTTCAGAAGTATGAAAGTGATTTGTTTCTCCCGATCGTTGTGCTTTCGATAACACTCAAATAGTGTTTCTGTTTTCATGTTATGTAGAATGGTGAAAAATTCTACCAAGTTTCGTCAAAATTCTTAACAAATCAATACTCTGAGCAGGATGTGTTTTAAAAATGTGTCTTTTCCAAGTGAATTTATGTCGTGTTTAAGTTCATGTCTATCCACAGCTTAATTACATTTGTGTAGGTAATTTAATTTAATTAATTTATCAATTTATCATTTGATAAAGGGGAAGATAATCTACATGCCATAAATGAACGAATATTGACGAATATTATTATTTAATTTGAATAAACTTTAAATTACACAATTCGGTGCCTTTGTGGTTTCACTGTTGGCATACTTCAATTTTCTGTTAAATATTATGTTACAATAAAAATAGCAAACTAATACCTAAGTGCTTATAGAGTCTCGTAGAAGACATTGAATGTATCTCATTGCCATGATGTTCTTGTGATTTATGTGATTTCGATGTCAAACAAAAATAGTAATTTCCATAATTCATTAGAAATGCTCTTACTAATTCGTCGGTTGAATGCTGTGTTGTAAAATATACCTTTTAAATGTACAGATGCTTCAATGTATTATCTGGATTCTGGATACAGATACTAGATACTTTTTAAAATAATATCTGCGCAAAATAGTAAAAGAAGTTAAAATTGAGGCTATAGTCTTCGAATTTTCAATTACGTGGACCAGTATTTTAAAGGAAGTTACGAAATATTGTCACTTACCCAAAGAGACAAATGCAATGGTGCACGCAAATTTGCACGTGTCCTTTTAAACCAAAATGCTTTTGCAATATCAGAACATGAAAGAAAGATAACTTTACTGATGCAGATAGAAAATGAAGATTGTATGGAGTCTCGAGGTACAGATACAGATACCAAATAAGGTTCTATTGTATCTAAATAGTTACAACACTGGTTGAATGTTTGTTTGTTGCATGTCCACTTTGCACTTATAGTGAGTTGTAAGTTCATCGTAATCCTTAGTGTTTATTTGTCCTAAATCCCATTGAAAAATCTGATATTTTAAGCCAGAAAATTAATTTAGTGTGTGTACGTTTGTTGTATCCAATCACTGACTGTTTAATTCGTTTGTCACCGATTTGTTCGAATTATTTGAAAAATAATTATTTCATATTTGGGAACATTTTTAAGCAGAACATTTTCAATTAGGATCAACGATATCAATAAATTACAAACCGGCATTCAATAAGGATGTCTCATGAAATTTTATATTAGGAAATGTGTAAATATCAACACAAAGAACAATGACAAGCACACTTATCACCCGTAAAATTTATAATTTGTATTCATAAAAATCAAATTCAAATGTCATTGGATATTTTTGTAACTGGAATCAGAACTGTGATGTCATTTCAAAGTCTCCAGCAATGTGTTACGATGGTGATCGATTCCTTTGTTTTGTTGCCAGGGCAATGCAATGTAGCAAATTGTGATGTCATTGTCAATTTTCCTGTATTAAAATTAGAAGAAATTAATAACTTACATTTGAATGTAACTTTGTACATGAAATCCTTGAAAACTATTCGTCCCACAACAAAAATAATACCGCATCTATGTTCAGCAACATCTCAACTTTCATAAATAGCTAATAATCTGAAATATAATTTTCACGAGACTTCCCTATTGTGTATAACAAATCAAAATAAAAATAAAAATATTCAAATCTTGTCTGAATTTGTTACTTTACTTATCCCCCAAGAAACGCGTGAGGCATTTACTTATACTATCGCCTTGAGGCATAATTTTTGGTTTGATTTAAAGATAAAATGGGATCAATATGATGAGTATAGAAGAACATATGGATAATGCGAGATTTGCTAATGAAACTTTTAACTCTAATATCTATTTGCATCAATGGAGTACGCACTTTAAGAATAATCAAGTCAAATTGTTTTGAAGAATATAATGACAGAAAGTGCTTTTAAAACCAAGACATTTTGTTGTAATTTACTATCTTCTTATGAGTAAATATGTTTGATTGAATGAAAATTAATTCCAGTATAATTCACAGTTAAATTGATATGCAATGCAACCTATATCCAAATGATTCACTATTTGAAACATACTAGGTATAGGTACTAACTCTCAAATGGCAACACATACACACAAACCGTGCAAGCTGAATGTACTAACAAGGCGTAATAACAAGTTCAAATTCACCCGCGTCAATGACAACCCCCTCCCCTCCCCCCTACATCCCCGTGACGTCAGGTGCATCTCAGTGACGGCAACACTGCATCAACAGGCAGGTCATAATGGGGTAAAAACAGGTATAATTAGCAGGCCGGCTATCCGGTACCCGGCCATCGGAGAACGTCTCATTTAATTTGACTTAAAAATTTATTTTTTTGACAATTATTTATCATTGAACGCATGTCGAACTGACGTATGGGACTCATAGTCCTACCTACGCAAGATAAATCATTGTGGAAGGGGGGGGGGGGGGGGGACTAAATGATCAGTCTGAATTTATGCGATTTTAGGCATATAATTTGTAAAGGCGTTTTGATTTTCTAAAAAAATTTGGTAGACACATAAAAGTGTGCTGGGTTATGTATTTATATATCCACTAATAAAAAATTTCGAGTGGCCAATACAGAGCTATTATTCAGAAAAATCATAAGGAATTGCCCGTTTCGGGGGCGAAACCCCCAGAGATATTTTTCTTTGTCATTAATTTGTGTGCAATTTTGAGGCATTTTGAACCAAGGTTTTAGAAAATTGAAACACACATTCATTATAAAAATCATATTTTTAAAAGGAATTCTAGGCATTTAATTTAATATAATGTTATTTCTTAAATGCTTTGTTTTCTATAAAATTAGTACTAAGATCCCATTAAAGTGGTAGAATGTGTGATGACGTGATGATTATTGCGAAATGGCGGCAGAATTCGGATTTCAAACATCCTGTTTGCCCCGCAGGGAGATTTTTCATTTTACTCCCTACTAAAACGAATTTGGGACACTAAAGGCCACGAGTTACATTAAGATTGAAGGAACCCACCTCCACCTCCCCCCCCCCCCTGATGTGCACGCCTAATATGGGACTGTAAGTCGAAAATGAGACAAAGTGATTTTATAATAATTAATGTTAAAAATATCTCGAATAATACTACTTTTCTTCTTCCCCATTTAAAAATTCAGAGCGGAGAATCAAGACAAAACTATTCGGTTAGGTCATTGACTACCACAGCATTTGGTGGCCAATGGTTAGGTTATTTGGCGTGGGGACTAAAGCTTATTATAATTAATGTTTTGTATCCTCGTATAAAAATATAGTATACTTTGAAATTGAAATATGAATTTAAAATTTTTATTCAAATTATTAAATTTAATGTGTATTTTTTTAAATTTGAAAACCCATAAAAAAACCCTTATTTTTTTTTTTTTTTTTTTTTTTTTTTTTTTTTTTGCGCTTAACGACTTGGTTATTAGCGCCATTTTTTCAATTTATTTTTTCAAAAATTTAACCCTTAAAAATATGGGTTCGGGTTCAGGTTCGGGTTCACAAATATTATGTATAAGGGTTCAGGTTCGGGTTCGGGTTCAGACAAAAATGTAATACGGGTTCGGGTTCGGGTTTAGGTTCACAAAAAATACGGGGTTTTTCGGGTTACGGGTTCGGGTTTAGGTTCAGGTTCGATCCCCTGGTGATTGGTCAATGGTCGGTAATAAAAAACGGAAACGGAAAACTCAAAAATGGTCTATGTGGACCGGGTAAACGCGTTGATAATTAAGCCGTTTTGCATGCGAATTACTTAGTTCAGGTACCCCAGCTAATTGTTCGATATTACTGAGGATGTTACAATAATGAACTAATATTGAATGTTTCAAAACTTTGTCGACAAGTGCGAGAAATACTAAACAGTTCCACTTATTCATTTTCTACTTGTTCCTGCTTCAACTTTTCTCTCTAACTCACATACTTCCAATGTTGACCTTGACGATGACCTTGAAAGCTGCAGTCTGACGACCTCGTTGTGGCCCGTACAGACAAGGTCATCTTGCTATTGGGAATCCGATAGACCGTGACCAAGTACAGCGTGTTTCCAAAGATACAAAGAAGATTACAAAAATGATAGGTTGTATGAAATCTTACAATAATGTGCTCTGAAAGTTCTTTGTTATTTTGCATTATTGACATAGCAATTAATGACAATAGACAAACTTGTTGAACGATGAAACTTTAATAATGTAGCCGTAACCATGGTAGATACATTTAGGTTGTTCAATGCATTCTTTGCGTTTGACGTGTTTTTGCGATGTGCTCAATTATATTGAAACCCAGTGAGTGAAGTTGATATTCGCTGCTGATTGCTGCCTTCAGAGTCTGTCGTAGCGGGTGAGTTAGTTGCAGTCAAATGCAGGCTCAGTTACAAGATATTATAATACAACTGTATGTCTCCTTCTCGAAACAGTTATCAAGTCACCGTAATAGCGTAGGTACCTAAACGTAGACTATAATTAAAACAATAATATTCATATTGCAACTTCTTAGTTGATAGTTATACCGCAACCTTGAGAGTAGGTACCTGCAGCTTTTTATTTTTTTCGTTATTCGTAAATCAACCCGCTGACATATTTTTTCATTATTGTAAACTAAGTTGCAAAAGTGTTGAATCGTTTATTGAAGGATAACGATGCAATGTGTTCTCGAAGATTGAAGTACCTAATGTTTGACTAACTTCTTTCTTCTCTTCTGCGTCAAGTTGTGTTGGAGGAATGAGCAAGGGAACGACGACGTCATTAGGACGACGTCGACGTCGACGCGCAGGACGGAGCCTCGACGCAGGACGACGCGCAGGACGGAGCCTCGTCGCAGGACGACGCGCAGGACGGAGCCTCGACGCAGGACGACGCAGGAGGACGCGTGATCGACTACCAGGTAAGTGTTGTTCCAGTGGGTGGACTCTCCTCGCTCAGGGGGCTAATTCTTGAGCTTCTCGTTTTGAAACTTTTCACATTTTCTGACGAAAATTATATAAATTAAGTAAATGTTTTATCGGTAATTATTCCCGAACAATTCTTTTGACATTAGGTGTGGGAAAACAAATAGCTTTAAAGATACCATTTCCTTGCTCACAAGAATGTGCTCAGTTTTAAGAACGTTTTCACCTATCCGGTGTATAGGGCATAGTTCTTGACATACGTTGAGCTGAAAATTATTTTTATCAAAAATGTTTTGGCCCACAACTACAGTATTTATGCGAGTCTAATCTTATATTATCGAATCAATTGTCATATTAGAGGACCTGTTTAACGTGAAGAAGTCGATACAGTTCGATAACTCAAAATGTACATTCGTCGAGGAATAAGTAGACGGCCCAGAATAGACAATGTTGTACAAAATTTTCAAACAGAACATTTCTGTGAGATTTCTATTTGAAACTTTAGCTAAAAAACATTTAGTATCTTCGGAAGTTATTAGGAAAGCAAGTAGAAACGTTACTTTTGAGTCAGCATAGAATCACATGGGGCCTTATTCTGTAGCTGTTTTTGATCTCGTTTTGGCACGAATTAATTTCGGCGTAATGCGCCTTAAATGACAGTGAGGTGAATTCGAGCCGAAGCGAAATCAAAAATAGTTACAGAATAAGGCCCTTGGAGCGTGATCATAAATCAGTTACTCTTGGTCTCACGATAGCAAATGAAGCGTCTTATTTTACTCTTTTGGTTCGATCTCATGTTACATGCATGTTATGCTAACAAAACCTTCAACGACAGCTTTTGGTAGTCAGTTGTAAAGCCAAAAACGGAAGGAGTTACCACAAATAGCCAAAAACAGTCGCACAAAACGAACGCATTTATAGTTTACCAGTGAGATCAATACAAAAGTAAGCAATATTACTGAAAATAAATAGTTTTTCATATCAACAAAATTCATAGTCTTGATTATTCATAGTTTTGCACGTGATGCAATCTCATTGTTGCCTGCTACCATCTTGATGGCACGCGGAATAGCTGTGATTCTATCCTTTTTGACGATATTTTATAGAATATAGTTTATGGCCTACCTGGGAAATTATATACTTAGTCTCCGGAGATATCTTTAGTACGAAGAGGAATCACTCACATTACAAAAATACATCGATTTACCTCAATAAAGTTATAAATATGACCAGTCAACGCGCCAACACGCGCTTTATTCTGCATTGCTGATATATAAAACAAAAGAATATCGTGCAAGCTATGAATTCACTGTCATAGTTTAAAAGCCATGAATTTTAATGGTACAACAACTTGCCACAGTCTACACATCTTCTGGGCCCCTATTCCTGAATAAAGTGAGAGTGAGTGTGAGAAAAAAGTGACAAAATTGTTATCAACCAATTGGAATCCATTGAACTTCTGGCTGATTCTGATTTTGTTGCTATTTTTCTCATACTCTCTCACTTTTATCTGCCACAAATGTCAAATCCAACAGGCGCAACTTCGAATCGAACTTGAGCTGCCACAAGTCATCAAAAATCGAAAACGAACGTCGTTTGATATACGAACAAACCTAACATTCACAACTACCTGGAGAATAGTTACCCAGGTTTCAGGAATAAAGGCAAAATGTAAAGTTCAAACAATGCACAATAATACACACTTGTCCATACAATGTGCATTATTATTGCCAATTGCCATCGTATTTTTACTATGAAACAATTATTATTTATTATTAGATCTTAAAAGAAGTAACCATGGAATTAGTCATGCAACATCAAGTTAAATTCAAAGTCGGACGCGTTTTGAAACAGTTAATAAAATTAATGAAGTATATTCGTCCTGGAGGAAGATCCACGCAATTCCATTGACAGAATTAGAACACTTCGCCACATGTGAGTCGGTTGTGTCTAATTCCAGTTATCACCAAGCTACGTGAGGTTTCTTTCGTTAATTTTAGACCAATATGTAATGGCACTTTCAGATCTTAGTCATACGGCAAGGAATAAGACTGTAGAGTGGTATTACTGGTATTACTGTAGAGTGGCCTACTATTAAACAGGTTTTCTCAGGTTTTCACCCCATTCTGCAGGGATATACCCCTCTCCGCCAAGGCAGTGTTGCCAGATGTGATTGCAAGCATCTACAGTAGTGATGACGTCATGGAGGAATGACGTGATAATATACGTCACGGACCGGAAGATTTAAAAACAGTTCAGAAGTATGAAAGTGATTTGTTTCTCCCGATCGTTGTGCTTTCGATAACACTCAAATAGTGTTTCTGTTTTCATGTTATGTAGAATGGTGAAAAATTCTACCAAGTTTCGTCAAAATTCTTAACAAATCAATACTCTGAGCAGGATGTGTTTTAAAAATGTGTCTTTTCCAAGTGAATTTATGTCGTGTTTAAGTTCATGTCTATCCACAGCTTAATTACATTTGTGTAGGTAATTTAATTTAATTAATTTATCAATTTATCATTTGATAAAGGGGAAGATAATCTACATGCCATAAATGAACGAATATTGACGAATATTATTATTTAATTTGAATAAACTTTAAATTACACAATTCGGTGCCTTTGTGGTTTCACTGTTGGCATACTTCAATTTTCTGTTAAATATTATGTTACAATAAAAATAGCAAACTAATACCTAAGTGCTTATAGAGTCTCGTAGAAGACATTGAATGTATCTCATTGCCATGATGTTCTTGTGATTTATGTGATTTCGATGTCAAACAAAAATAGTAATTTCCATAATTCATTAGAAATGCTCTTACTAATTCGTCGGTTGAATGCTGTGTTGTAAAATATACCTTTTAAATGTACAGATGCTTCAATGTATTATCTGGATTCTGGATACAGATACTAGATACTTTTTAAAATAATATCTGCGCAAAATAGTAAAAGAAGTTAAAATTGAGGCTATAGTCTTCGAATTTTCAATTACGTGGACCAGTATTTTAAAGGAAGTTACGAAATATTGTCACTTACCCAAAGAGACAAATGCAATGGTGCACGCAAATTTGCACGTGTCCTTTTAAACCAAAATGCTTTTGCAATATCAGAACATGAAAGAAAGATAACTTTACTGATGCAGATAGAAAATGAAGATTGTATGGAGTCTCGAGGTACAGATACAGATACCAAATAAGGTTCTATTGTATCTAAATAGTTACAACACTGGTTGAATGTTTGTTTGTTGCATGTCCACTTTGCACTTATAGTGAGTTGTAAGTTCATCGTAATCCTTAGTGTTTATTTGTCCTAAATCCCATTGAAAAATCTGATATTTTAAGCCAGAAAATTAATTTAGTGTGTGTACGTTTGTTGTATCCAATCACTGACTGTTTAATTCGTTTGTCACCGATTTGTTCGAATTATTTGAAAAATAATTATTTCATATTTGGGAACATTTTTAAGCAGAACATTTTCAATTAGGATCAACGATATCAATAAATTACAAACCGGCATTCAATAAGGATGTCTCATGAAATTTTATATTAGGAAATGTGTAAATATCAACACAAAGAACAATGACAAGCACACTTATCACCCGTAAAATTTATAATTTGTATTCATAAAAATCAAATTCAAATGTCATTGGATATTTTTGTAACTGGAATCAGAACTGTGATGTCATTTCAAAGTCTCCAGCAATGTGTTACGATGGTGATCGATTCCTTTGTTTTGTTGCCAGGGCAATGCAATGTAGCAAATTGTGATGTCATTGTCAATTTTCCTGTATTAAAATTAGAAGAAATTAATAACTTACATTTGAATGTAACTTTGTACATGAAATCCTTGAAAACTATTCGTCCCACAACAAAAATAATACCGCATCTATGTTCAGCAACATCTCAACTTTCATAAATAGCTAATAATCTGAAATATAATTTTCACGAGACTTCCCTATTGTGTATAACAAATCAAAATAAAAATCAAAATATTCAAATCTTGTCTGAATTTGTTACTTTACTTATCCCCCAAGAAACGCGTGAGGCATTTACTTATACTATCGCCTTGAGGCATAATTTTTGGTTTGATTTAAAGATAAAATGGGATCAATATGATGAGTATAGAAGAACATATGGATAATGCGAGATTTGCTAATGAAACTTTTAACTCTAATATCTATTTGCATCAATGGAGTACGCACTTTAAGAATAATCAAGTCAAATTGTTTTGAAGAATATAATGACAGAAAGTGCTTTTAAAACCAAGACATTTTGTTGTAATTTACTATCTTCTTATGAGTAAATATGTTTGATTGAATGAAAATTAATTCCAGTATAATTCACAGTTAAATTGATATGCAATGCAACCTATATCCAAATGATTCACTATTTGAAACATACTAGGTATAGGTACTAACTCTCAAATGGCAACACATACACACAAACCGTGCAAGCTGAATGTACTAACAAGGCGTAATAACAAGTTCAAATTCACCCGCGTCAATGACAACCCCCTCCCCTCCCCCCTACATCCCCGTGACGTCAGGTGCATCTCAGTGACGGCAACACTGCATCAACAGGCAGGTCATAATGGGGTAAAAACAGGTATAATTAGCAGGCCGGCTATCCGGTACCCGGCCATCGGAGAACGTCTCATTTAATTTGACTTAAAAATTTATTTTTTTGTCAATTATTTATCATTGAACGCATGTCGAACTGACGTATGGGACTCATAGTCCTACCTACGCAAGATAAATCATTGTGGAAGGGGGGGGGGGGGGGGGGGGGACTGAATGATCAGTCTGAATTTATGCGATTTTAGGCATATAATTTGTAAAGGCGTTTTGATTTTCTAAAAAAATTTGGTAGACACATAAAAGTGTGCTGGGTTATGTATTTATATAACCACTAATAAAAAATTTCGAGTGGCCAATACAGAGCTATTATTCAGAAAAATCAAAGGAATTGCCCGTTTCGGGGGCGAAACTCCCAGAGATATTTTTCTTTGTCATTAATTTGTGTGCAATTTTGAGGCATTTTGAACCAAGGTTTTAGAAAATTGAAACACACATTCATTATAAAAATCATATTTTTAAAAGGAATTCTAGGCATTTAATTTAATATATTGTTATTTTTTAAAGGCTTTGTTTTCTATAAAATTAGTACTTAGATCCCATTAAAGGGGTAGAATGTGTGATGACGTGATGATTATTGCGAAATGGCGGCAGAATTCGGATTTCAAAAATCCTGTTTGCCCCGCAGGGAGATTTTTCATTTTACTCCCTACTAAAACGAATTTGGGACACTAAAGGCCACGAGTTACATTAAGATTGAAGGAACCCACCTCCACCTCCCCCCCCCCCCCCCCCTGATGTGCACGCCTAATATGGGACTGTAAGTCGAAAATGAGACAAAGTGATTTTATAATAATTAATGTTAAAAATATCTCGAATAATACTACTTTTCTTCTTCCCCATTTAAAAATTCAGAGCGGAGAATCAAGACAAAACTATTCGGTTAGGTCATTGACTACCACAGCATTTGGTGGCCAATGGTTAGGTTATTTGGCGTGGGGACTAAAGCTTATTATAATTAATGTTTTGTATCCTCGTATAAAAATATAGTATACTTTGAAATTGAAATATGAATTTAAAATTTTTATTCAAATTATTAAATTTAATGTGTATTTTTTTAAATTTGAAAACCCATAAAAAACCCCTTAATTTTTTTTATTTTTTTTATTTTTTTTATTGGCGCTTAACGACTTGGTTATTAGCGCCATTTTTTCAATTTATTTTTCAAAAATTTAACCCTTAAAAATATGGGTTCGGGTTCAGGTTCGGGTTCACAAATATTATGTATAAGGGTTCAGGTTCGGGTTCGGGTTCAGACAAAAATGTAATACGGGTTCGGGTTCGGGTTTAGGTTCACAAAAAATACGGGGTTTTTCGGGTTACGGGTTCGGGTTTAGGTTCAGGTTCGATCCCCTGGTGATTGGTCAATGGTCGGTAATAAAAAACGGAAACGGAAAACTCAAAAACGGTCTATGTGGACCGGGTAAACGCGTTGATAATTAAGCCGTTTTGCATGCGAATTACTTAGTTCAGGTACCCCAGCTAATTGTTCGATATTACTGAGGATGTTACAATAATGAACTAATATTGAATGTTTCAAAACTTTGTCGACAAGTGCGAGAAATACTAAACAGTTCCACTTATTCATTTTCTACTTGTTCCTGCTTCAACTTTTCTCTCTAACTCACATACTTCCAATGTTGACCTTGACGATGACCTTGAAAGCTGCAGTCTGACGACCTCGTTGTGGCCCGTACAGACAAGGTCATCTTGCCATTGGGAATCCGATAGACCGTGACCAAGTACAGCGTGTTTCCAAAGATACAAAGAAGATTACAAAAATGATAGGTTGTATGAAATCTTACAATAATGTGCTCTGAAAGTTCTTTGTTATTTTGCATTATTGACATAGCAATTAATGACAATAGACAAACTTGTTGAACGATGAAACTTTAATAATGTAGCCGTAACCATGGTAGATACATTTAGGTTGTTCAATGCATTCTTTGCGTTTGACGTGTTTTTGCGATGTGCTCAATTATATTGAAACCCAGTGAGTGAAGTTGATATTCGCTGCTGATTGCTGCCTTCAGAGTCTGTCGTAGCGGGTGAGTTAGTTGCAGTCAAATGCAGGCTCAGTTACAAGATATTATAATACAACTGTATGTCTCCTTCTCGAAACAGTTATCAAGTCACCGTAATAGCGTAGGTACCTAAACGTAGACTATAATTAAAACAATAATATTCATATTGCAACTTCTTAGTTGATAGTTATACCGCAACCTTGAGAGTAGGTACCTGCAGCTTTTTATTTTTTTCGTTATGTCGAAGTCACCGTGAAATATGAAATTCAAGAAATTTTACAGCAAACACGCAAAATGTCCGTAAACTGTCAATAACTTTTGGATTTAAACACAGATTAGTTGTCAAAAATACAGAAAATGCTGGTCCCAATGACCATGCAAAGTTTTAAGTTGATCGGTCAAACGGTTCTAGTTTAAATTTAAAAAAACACAGGAAATGTGGTTTTAAATTTTAACCAATAGGAGGATTTGGCTGAAATTTTGTATGATTGGGTACAATGTTGGTTGTAATGACTTCGTTAAATTTCAAATTGATCGGAGCAACCAATCAAAAGATAATTTTTTTAAAACTTGAACCAATCACAGGAGCCCGTCCAAAAACGATCCTAGGGACCGCATAGATTACGTTAGCATACGTGCAAAGTTTCAGATCGATTGAATGTGCGGTTTAACCTGGGCTGTGAGGACAAAAAAAATACAAACAAAAAAACACACAGAGAAAGTGCCATAAGAGTACCGTGGTGACGCTCGCTACGCTCGCTCAATTAATAGTTTGCACTGTTGGCGACCATCTTGATGGCACGATTCAGAATAGCTGTGATTCTGTGCTTTTTGGCAACATTTGATACTTTTAATGTTACCTGGACAGTTGTAGACTCCAGAGAAATCATTTATCCGAAAAGGAATCACTCGCATTACATAAATACATCGATTTACCTCCATTTTAAGTTAAATATGACCCGTCAACGTGCCAACAAAATGTCCGTCCTTGGGAGAAAACTTCCATTGCTGATAGAAAACAAATGAATTTCGTGCCAGCTACAGCTATTTCTTACAAGTAGCGTTATTGTGTAGAATCGGTAGAATGATCTAAAAATTATTTTCATTTCTATTAATTATGAAACCATATTTCCAATATGTCAATATGTTAAGAATGTTACTGTGCGAAATCATAGATTATATTAATGGAATAGTAGGCTTTTGTGATGAAGATTCTGTTGCACTGAGACATAAATAAACTAAAATTCTTTCAGGTCCACAATTCGTTTTATGTTGAAATGTCGAAATATTGACTGGTAACTTGGTTTGCAAGTGAACGCGACACTGCGATCGCCATGCGGCTTGATACTCCATGTGTGTCAACTTCGCGCGCCGCTTTAGACACCATACAAGAGCAGATTTGACCGTCGTATCAAAAATGGTCGCCACTGTTGAAAATGACCGCCACGGGTAAGCGGTCAGCAAATGGAGAATTCTGATGTTATATTCGAGTTCCCTATGATCGATTTAGTAGGAAAGATGTTTTTCCATGCCATATTCCCGTCGTATTTAGCACAATACATCAAATATTCGCAATTTTTTAAAATGGCTGCCACGGGTGACAGGGGTGATATCTGAGATGCCTTCCGGTCTTTTAATGAATGGTTGGGTATTTAGGATGTGTGGTAAAAATTTTGTGCTTTTATACCAAAGTGCACAATCGGGTCGTTTTCTTGCACATCCCGCCCGGACTAGTATGTTAAAACGTCCACAACTTATTTTAGAATTTGTCATAGATAGACAAATAATCTATTGATTAGAATTTAACTCTTTCCTTGACGTTTGGCCTCGTTGCATGTATATAAAAGAAGCATGCTAGTGAATCAGAGATAAGTGTCAATGTCATCATGGACGTCAAAGTAGCGGTTCTGTTCTTGGCCATCCTCGCTGTGAGCAGCTGCAAAGTCTACGAGAGATGCGAGCTGGCCCGTGAGCTCAGGTACAGCTTTGGAATTGTACCTCGATCATCCCTACGCTTATACCATCCCGCACACAACGGAGATCGTACAGTGGTATACCAGCGCTCTGTTGTATGGCGGGATGGTATAAGCGTAGGAATGATCGACACACAATTCCAAAGCTGTACCTACACCTACGGAATGACTGGAGAGGAGTTGGGCAATTTTGTAAGTATTTGTTTACAATGTAATCGATTTGGAGTGTAACAGAAATGTTTCACGTGAAACGAAAAATTGCAAACATGCTCAAGCAATCACAAATACTTTTTGAAAACGAAGTTTTTTAGGACTGGGCATTAAAAAATGCAATAATTCAAAGCAAGATTTCTCTTATTAGAAAACCTTGCTTCCATTTTTAAGATGGTTGGGCTGATCAAAGACCCTCAAAACATTGCTATTTAAAATATAATTCTCTTACTTTTTCCACCATTTCAACTTTATTTAAATAACAAGACTCCTATAAAATATTGTATCTTGCAACTCTCGTAGTATAACTATTATTATATGATTTAAAAATGTGTTTTTGTTCAAATACCTAGTATTAAGACAATAAAACATCATGAGGACTCTCTCTTGGTAGAATAAATTCAAACAAACGTAAAATATTGATAGTATGTCTTGGATATTGGTATATCATAAATGTAAAATATTCATGGATAAGTCAAATTTAAATATAGTATGACATTTTGGCGGTCAATCGTATGTGTTAAAATGACAGGATCTCTCTCTCTCTCTCTCTCTCTCTCAGGTATGTATCGCACGTGGAGAGTCCAGTTACTCCACACATCTCACCGATCCTTACAACAGCGACGGCAGCACAGACCACGGTATATTGTCACGATAACTCGTTTTTCCATTACATACCCCACTGTCTAAACCCCTTTATCTTACACCCTAGTTCACCCCAATAACCCGCTATCCTTCTAGAACCACCCTAGTGTTCACTCTTATCCCGAATACTTCGTGACCCGCGGTACAATCCTGCGTGGCGGGCTGCCTACCACCAGGAAGGACTGTGGCAGCGGCCAGTGCACTCAGATCATGCGATACATCTGATACTGCCTGGTCAGCTATTGAGACGTCGAACCTGGGAGCCCACGAGGCGATCTTTCGGGGAGTCGGCATCAAGACCTAGCCAGATCGACATCTCTCAGGAACTCCAACATCTCGGGCAGGACCGCAGGGAGGACCGCGGGAAGGACCACCGGATGGACCAGATAAGTGAACAGTTTCGCCCCGTAGCTTCACTACACTATTGTAACCCTTTCCGTATTTTATACCATAATAATAAATTGCTCCACATTACATGTACTACTTCTACATCTAGCTACAACCCTCACCCCATAACTATCAAGATCCCAACGAGAACGATTAGTTTCGTGACAATATTTCAAATCAACGACCGCTATTGGTGCTCGCCTCCCAACCAGGGCAAGGGCTGCAGCGTCTCTTGTGATAAAAGAGAGCGTCTCTTGTGTTCCAACCCTTACAACAGCGACGCAGCGCAGACCACGGTATATTTCAAATCAACGACCGCTATTGGTGCTCGCCTCCCAACCAGGGCAAGGGCTGCAGCGTCTCTTGTGATAAAAGAGAGCGTCTCTTGTGTTCCAACCCTTACAACAGCGACGCAGCGCAGACCACGGTATATTTCAAATCAACGACCGCTATTGGTGCTCGCCTCCCAACCAGGGCAAGGGCTGCAGCGTCTCTTGTGATAACAGAGAGCGTCTCTTGTGTTCCAACCCTTACAACAGCGACGCAGCGCAGACCACGGTATATTTCAAATCAACGACCGCTATTGGTGCTCGCCTCCCAACCAGGGCAAGGGCTGCAGCGTCTCTTGTGATCGGCTCAGGACTGAGAACATAGCTGAAGCTGTGAAGTGTGCTCGGACTGTCAGAGGAGCTCAGGGGTTAATATGAATAATACCCAGTAATCGTATTATTCAGCTACATTTCTAACTGGTATATTTTAAATTAAATCAAAATGGCATATTCCTTGGTAATTCTTTCGGTTTAGGTTCCTGCAATAGGTATATCGTATGTGAAAACAATGTATGTAGGCTATATCTAAAGTATAAATAAACTTTATATTTGTGTGAGGTTGTTAAAATATCAATCGAGTTCAGAATGTATTTGAAATTCAACTATATTTTAAATCTGATCAATGTATACAACATAATAAATAAAAAACATAAATAAATATTATAAATACTATTTTCATCCTTTAACAACCATTGGCCATTTTTACAACCATTACAACCATTACAACCATTACAACCATTACAACCATTACAACTATTACAACCATTACAACCATTACAACCATTTGGCTAAATGTGACTGATTACAATGAATTGTAATCTGACGAGCTATTTCTTACAAGTACTTAGTTCTATCGTACGACTTGGCTGGCGTGGAGCAACCGCTTCACTGGATTACAAAACAAAACAAGTTAATGTAATTACCTAATTTAAAAGAGTAGAGGGAGCCACGCCGGTCCCTAAGTAGAAGATGATGTTCCATTTAAACAGATAGAAGATCGTACAAAACCTTCATATCCCGTATTCGTTTAGACATTGAAATATCAAATTGTTGTAGTTGTATCATGATAGTTTAGTAGGCGCTTTTGAAAGGAACTGCTCAATGAACAACTTCTTGTTTGTTTTAGTGAACTCTTAACAGTATGCAGTTCAATCCATTTCCTTCCATGATTAAATACTTCACTGGACATTTTGATTTCTCAGCCAATGCGATCGCCATGCAAGTTGATACTCCCTGTGTGTTCACTTTCTTAAAAGGAATGGTTACATATTATTTGAGAAATAAGGGAAGAGATTGCATAAGAAACAGATGGAACCTCTAAATCTTTCACGTCCAACATTTCAAACGCGTACAATGTTTAAATTTCAAAATGTTGTCTGATAGAGTTGACTGGGTTGCGGTTCTTCAACTATTTTCGAAGTCCAGTTTAAATTTCAAAAAAATGCACTGGATCATGTTCAACAACTTACCACGAGGCCACTTGGATTACAATACCTAGTATTAGCGCAAAATTGAAGACCGATTTTTTGAACGGGCTGGCGAAAGCGAGCCTTGAAAATTCATGACGGCCACAGCTTCTCTCACTTCCTCAATTGTTTTGTTTTATCAACACGATTTTATCATATAAACATTGATTTTATATTAAATAAAACACTAACAACACTTTTATTACGTTTCAAATTCATAAACACGTAGGTATTTTAGTGAAAATTCGCGTGAAATATCATTTATGACAGTTCTTCGTTTGTTTACACCGGCCATCTTGGACATCGGCCTGGTGGATGTCAGTCCGCGGATCCAAGCTGAACATGCAGTCAGCGACCAGTCATGTAGGAGGCAGTGATATTGGACTACCGAGCGCCAATGAGTGGATGAGACGGTCGGCATACCCGCGAACACCCGGACGAAGACGTCTTATGAAGAATTTATCATTGACGATCGGAAGGTCGGAAATACTACTCTTTCCAAATACATCAGTTTTCGAGCGGCAATTGTGAAATGTGGAACGATCTTCAAAAACTGACGTTTTCCAACTTGTCAAATCCAATACAAATCAATATAACTTGTTTAATTAAGAACAACAGTGTGTAAAATCATACATGGTAAAATCCTGTGACCACAGTAAGCTTACTAACTAATATTTTAACACTGTTTTTAATTTAAACACGTAGGGATTTTGGTGAAAATTCAAATGCAATATTGAGAGTACGTATACATTGAAACACAGAAATTTCTATTTAACATTTGAAACCATTTGAATAGCAGCCCGCTTAAGGAACCTTCCCCAAGGTTTTCAAATGTTGAATTGAAATTAATTCTGGGTTTCAATGTATACCTACGTACTCTCAATATTGCATTTGAATTTTCACCAAAATCCCTACGTGTTTAAATTAAAAACAGTGTTAAAGTATTAGTTAGTAAGCTTACTGTGGTAACAGGATTTTACCATGTATGATTTTACACACTGTTGTTCTTAATTAAACAAGTTATATTGATTTGTATTGGATTTGACAAGTTGGAAAACGTCAGTTTTTGAAGATCGTTCCACATTTCAAAATTGCCGCTCGAAAATTGATGTTTTCGGAAAGAGTAGTATTTCCGACCTTCCGATCGTCAATGATAAATTCTTCATAAGACGTCTTCGTCCGGGTGTTCGCGGGTATGCCGACCGTCTCATCCACTCATTGACGCTCGGCGGTCCGATTTCACTGCCTCCTACATGACTGGTCGCTGACTGCATGTTCAGCTTGGATCCGCGGACTGACATCCACCAGGCCGATATCCAAGATGGCCGGTGTAAACAAACAAAGAACTGTCATCAATAATATTTCACGCGAATTTTCACTAAAATACATGTGTTTATGAATTTGAAACGAAATAAATAAAAGTTTTGTTAGTGTTTTATAACAAAAGTCAAAACAATTGAGAAAGTGAGAGAAGCTGTGGCCGTCATGCATTTTCAAGGCTAGCTTTCGCCAGCCCGTTCAAAAATTCGGTCTGCTATTTTGCACACATACTATAGGTATTGTAATCCAAGTGGCCTCGTGATAAGTTGTTGAACATGATCAAGTGTTTTTTTAAAATTTAAACTGGAATTCAAATTTTGCATTGCCATGGACAAACATTTTTTCGTGTGTACATTTTCAGAGTAATCTGACGTAAAAAGTCTGTGTCGTCTGTGTGTTTTAAATTTTATGCGTTCTTGGATATAAATAAAGTTTCGTGATAGAAATGTCAGGGTTTTTTCAATGCTCATTTGTTGATGCATCTCTTTTCGGCTCTTTCCAATATTTGTAGAGCAGAAACTTTCGAATTCGCATGCAATTGGACAATTTGACATTCTAGCCAATGAAATATAGTTTTGAGTGAAACTCTGAAATCCAATTGGCTTAGATTGAAATTGTCCAATTTTAATTGTATAGTGGAATATAGAGTAAATTCAGGGACCCGAACCTTTATGAATAATGGTTCGGGTTCCGGTTCCGGTTCCACAATTTTATTTTATAAAGGTTCGGGTTCCGGTTCCGGTTCTGAAAGAAATATTCTTAAAGGTTCGGTTCCGGTTCCGGTTCCTGCATAAAGATTCCGGGTTCCGGTTCCGGTTCTAAAATTTTAAATCAAACTATATTATAAAACTTCAGTATTACCAATGTCAAATTTAATGGAATTATTGGATTTGGATTTTCCTATGAATGCAAGCACAGGTGTAGGCAGTGTCTGTATAAAATTCACAGGATGGTGCACAGAGTAAATATCAGAGGACTGAGGAGACAGTATAGTGGCTACAATTTTCTCCATAAGACAACGTAAACATTCATTTTTCCTGAGCTATCATATTCAAATTGTCGGCAATGCAGTTCTCATCGCAGTAGTCAGATTCAAAAATTGAAAACTCGAGCAGCGTTTTCATAATGAAGAATTATTATTTCTTATCAAGAATTAAAAAATTTCTACAAAAAATACATTTTGGAAATGTTATCAAAAAATAAACTTTATACTACTTTGTAAATAATATTATATCCAAGTGATATACATAATTTTTTATTAAAAGAAGGAGCCTTAAAGTACCTTTAAGAACCTTTAAGAACCTAATTGATTATAAAGGTTCGGGTTCCGTTTCCGGTTCTTTGGAAAAAAAGTATAACGGTTCCGGTTCCGGTTCTGGTTCCGAAATTATAAAGGTTTATACCGGTTCTAGGTTCCGGTTCCGGTTCCGGTTCGGGCCCTGAGTAAATTGTTGAAAGGATTAGCCGACAAACGGCCTCATGCTCAAAAACATTTTGAAATGTATCGACATAAGATAACAGAATCGACTAGATCCCATCTATAAGATAGTCAGTTGAAGTGTTTCGGATTCCCATTCACAAGATAATATGACTGCAGCGGACGCCATTTGTTTTGAGCATGAAGTCGTATGTCGTTGCCCAGGGAACGCCCGATTGCTCTTACATTTTGTCAGAACATTTCCTTTCCTCTGAAGAACAAAGAGCAATCTTCGAGGAGGCTCCTTTCATGTTCCCCACCGATGAAGTACAATCTGAACACGACAGTAAGTACCTCGCCAGAAAAGTCGGTACAAACTGAACACGACAGAAAGTACTTCCAAAACCCTACACCTCTGAGGCACTTACTAAATGCGATAGTAAGTACCTCCCCAACCTTCTATCCTAACTCTCTACCTCCCTAACTCTCTACCTCTATAACTCTCCACGTCACTAACTCTCTAACTCTCTAACTGTACACTTCAGAGGCACATACTGTACATGCCCAGACAGACCCACCCACCTCCAATATGTACCCACGACATGACAGTAAGTCCCCTCTAACACTCTACGTCTCTAACTCTCTACCTCTATAACTCTCTACCTCTCTAACTCTCAACCTCTCTAACTGTCCACTTCAAAGGCACATACTGAACATGCCCAGAAACACCCACCCACCTCCAATATGTACACATGACATGACACTAAGTCCCCTCTAACTCTCTACCTCTCTAACACTCTACCTCTCTAACTGTCCACTTCAGAGGCACATACTGAACATGCCCAGACAAACCCACACACCTCCAATATGTACACATGACATGACAGTAAGTCCCCTCTAACTCTCTACGTCTCTAACTCTCTACCTCTCAAACTCTCGACCTCTCTAACTCTCAACCTCTCTAACTGTCCACTTCAAAGGCACATACTGAACATGCCCAGAAACACCCACCCACCTCCAATATGTACACATGACATGACACTAAGTCCCCTCTAACTCTCTACCTCTCTAACTCTCTACCTCTCTAACTCTCTACCTCTCTAACCCTCTACCTCTCTAACTGTCCACCTCAGAGGCACATACTATACATGCCCAGACAAACCCACCCACCTCCAATATGTACACATGACATGACAGTAAGTCCCCTCTAACACTCTACGTCTCTTACTCTCTACCTCTCAAACTCTCGACCTCTCTAACTCTCAACCTCTCTAACTGTCCACTTCAAAGGCACATACTGAACATGCCCAGAAACACCCACCCACCTCCAATATGTACACATGACATGACACTAAGTCCCCTCTAACTCTCTACCTCTCTAACTCTCTACCTCTCTAACTCTCTACCTCTCTAACCCTCTACCTCTCTAACTGTCCACCTCAGAGGCACATACTATACATGCCCAGACAAACCCACCCACCTCCAATATGTACACATGACATGACAGTAAGTCCCCTCTAGCTCTCTACGTCTCTAACTCTCTACCTCTCTAACTCTCTACCTCTCTAACTGTCCACTTCAGAGGCACATACTGAACATGCCCAGACAAACCCACCCACCTCCAATATGTACACATGACATGACAGTAGGCCCTCTCTAACTCTCTACCTATCTTACTCTCCACCTCTCTAACTCTCTACCTCTCTAACTCTCTACCTCTCTAACTGTCCACTTCAGAAGCACATACTGAACATGCCCAGACAAACCCACCCACCTCCAATATGTACACATGACAAAACAGGGAGTCCCCTCTAACTCTCTACGTCTCTAACTCTCTACCTCTCTAACTCTCTACCTCTCTAACTCTCTACCTCTCTAACTGTCCACTTCAGAGGCACATACTGAACATGCCCAGACAAACCCACCCACCTCCAATATGTACACATGACATGACAGTAGGCCCTCTCTAACTCTCTACCTATCTTACTCTCCACCTCTCTAACTCTCTACCTCTCTAACTCTCTACCTCTCTAACTGTCCACTTCAGAAGCACATACTGAACATGCCCAGACAAACCCACCCACCTCCAATATGTACACATGACATGACAGTAAGTCCCCTCTAACTCTCTACGTCTCTAACTCTCTACGTCTCTAACTCTCTACCTCTCTAACTCTCTACCTCTCTAACTGTCCACTTCAGAAGCACATACTGAACATGCCCAGACAAACCCACCCACCTCCAATATGTACACATGACATGACAGTAAGTCCCCTCTAACTCTCTACGTCTCTAACTCTCTACCTCTCTAACTCTCTACCTCTCTAACTCTCTACCTCTCTAACTGTCCACTTCAGAAGCACATACTGAACATGCCCAGACAAACCCACCCACCTCCAATATGTACACGTGACATGACAGTAAGTCCCCTCTAACTCTCTACGTCTCTAACTCTCTACCTCTCTAACTCTCTACCTCTCTAACTCTCTACCTCTCTAACTCTCTACCTCTCTAACTCTCTACCTCTCTAACTGTCCACTTCAGAGGCACATACTGAACATGCCCAGACAAACCAACCCACCTCCAATATGTACACATGACATGACAGTAAGTCCCCTCTATCTCTCTACCTCTCTAACTCTCTACCTCTCTAACTCTCCACGTTCTAACTCTCTTCCTCTCTAACTCTCTACCTCTCTAACTCTCTACCTCTCTAACTCTCTACCTCTCTAACTGTACACTTCAGAGGCACATACTGAACATGCCCAGACAAACCCACCCACCTTCAATATGTACACATGACATGACAGCAAGTCCCCTCTAACTCTCTACGTCTCTAACTCTCTACCTCTCTTACTCTCTACCTCTCTAACTGTCCACTTCAGAGGCACATACTGAACATGCCCAGACAAACCCACCCACCTCCAATATGTACACATGACATGACAGTAAGCCCTCTCTAACTCTCTACCTCTCTAACTCTCTTCCTCTCTAACTGTCCACTTCAGAAGCACATACTGAACATGCCCAGACAAACCCACCCACCTCCAATATGTACACATGACATGACAGCAAGTCCCCTCTAACTCTCTACGTCTCTAACTCTCTACCTCTCTTACTCTCTACTTCTCTAACTGTCCACTTCAGAGGCACATACTGAACATGCCCAGACAAACCCACCCACCTCCAATATGTACACATGACATGACAGTAAGTCCCCTCTATCTCTCTACCTCTCTAACTCTCTACCTCTCTAACTCTCCACGTTCTAACTCTCTACCTCTTTAACTCTCTACCTCTCTAACTCTCCACGTCTCTAACTCTCTACCTCTCTAACTCTCTAAGACTCTTACTCTCTACCTCTCTAACTGTCCACTTCAGAAGCACATACTGAACATGCCCAGACAACCCCACCCACCTCTAATATGTACACATGACATGACAGTAAGTCCCCTCTAACTTTCTACGTCTCTAACTCTCTACCTCTCTAACTCTCTACCTCTCTAACTCTCTACCTCTCTAATTGTCCACTTCAGAAGCACATACTGAACATGCCCAGACAAACCCACCCACCTCCAATATGTACACATGACATGACAGTAAGTCCCCTCTAACTCCCTAAGTCTCTAACTCTCTACCTCTCTAACTCTCTACCTCTCTAACTGTCCACCTCTCTAACTGTCCAATTCAGAGGCACATACTGAACATGCTCAGACAAACCCACCCACCTCCAATATGTACACATGACATGACAGTAAGTCCTCTCTTACTCTCTACCTCTCTAACTCTCTACCTCACTAACTCTCTACCTCTCTAACTCTCTACCTCTCTAACTGTCCACTTCAGAAGCACATACTGAACATGCCCAGACAAACCCACCCACCTCCAATATGTACACATGACATGACAGTAAGACCTCTCTAACTCTCTACCTCTCTAACTCTCTACCTCACTAACTCTCTACCTCTCTAACTCTCTACCTCTCTAACTGTCCACTTCAGAAGCACATACTGAACATGCCCAGACAAACCCACCCACCTCCAATATGTACACATGACATGACAGTAAGACCCCTCTATCTCTCTACCTCTCTAACTCTCTACCTCTCTAACTCTCCACGTTCTAACTCTCTACCTCTCTAACTCTCTACCTCTTTAACTCTCCACGTCTCTAACTCTCTACCTCTCTAACTCTCTAAGACTCTTACTCTCTACCTCTCTAACTGTCCACTTCAGAGGCGCATACTGAACATGCTTAGACAAACCCACCCGCCTCCAATATGTACACATGACATGACAGTAAGTCCCCTCTAACTCTCTACGTCTCTAACTCTCTACCTCTCTAACTCTCTACCTCTCTTACTCTCTACCTCTCTAACTGTCCACTTCAGAGACACATACTAAACATGCCCAGACAAACCAACCCACTTCCAATATGTACACATGACATGACAGTAAGTCCCCTCTAACTCTCTACGTCTCTAACTCTCTACCTCTCTAACTCTCTACCTCTCTAACTGTCCACTTCAGAGGCACATACTGAACATGCCCAGACAAACCCACCCACCTCCAATATGTACACATGACATGACAGTAAGCCCTCTCTAACTCTCTACCTCTCTAACTCTCTACCTCTCTAACTCTCTACGTCTCTAACTCTCTACCTCTCTAACTGTCCAATTCAGAGGCACATACTGAACATGCCCAGACAAACCCACCCACCTCCAATATGTACACATGACATGACAGTAAGTCCCCTCTAACTCTCTACCTCTCTAACTCTCTACCTCTCTAACTCTCCACGTCTCTAACTCTCTACCTCGCTAACTGTCCACCTCAGAGGCCCATACTGAACATGCCCAGACAAACCCACCCACCTCCAATATGTACACATGACATGACAGTAAGTCCCCTCTAACTATCTACGTCTCTAACTCTCTACCTCTCTTACTCTCCACGTCTCTAACTCTCTACCTCTCTAACTCTCTAAGTCTCTTACTCTCTACCTCTCTAACTGTCCACCTCTCTAACTGTCCAATTCAGAGGCACATACTGAACATGCCCAGACAAAACCACCCACCTCCAATATGTACACATGACATGACAGTAAGTCCCTTCTTACCCTCTACCTCTCTAACTCTCTACCTCTCTAACTCTCTACCTCACTAACTCTCTACCTCTCTAACTCTCTACCTCTCTAACTGTCCACTTCAGAAGCACATACTGAACATGCCCAGACAAACCCACCCACCTCCAATATGTACACATGACATGACAGTAAGACCCCTCTATCTCTCTACCTCTCTAACTCTCTACCTCTCTAACTCTCCACGTTCTAACTCTCTACCTCTCTAACTCTCTACCTCTCTTACTCTCCACGTCTCTAACTCTCTACCTCTCTAACTCTCTTAGTCTCTTACTCTCTACCTCTCTAACTGTCCACCTCTCTAACTGTCCAATTCAGAGGCACATACTGAACATGCCCAGACAAAACCACCCACCTCCAATATGTACACATGACATGACAGTAAGTCCCTTCTTACCCTCTACCTCTCTAACTCTCTACCTCTCTAACTCTCTACCTCACTAACTCTCTACCTCTCTAACTCTCTACCTCTCTAACTGTCCACTTCAGAAGCACATACTGAACATGCCCAGACAAACCCACCCACCTCCAATATGTACACATGACATGACAGTAAGACCCCTCTATCTCTCTACCTCTCTAACTCTCTACCTCTCTAACTCTCCACGTTCTAACTCTCTACCTCTCTAACTCTCTACCTCTTTAACTCTCCACGTCTCTAACTCTCTACCTCTCTAACTCTCTAAGACTCTTACTCTCTACCTCTCTAACTTTCAACTTCAGAGGCGCATACTGAACATGCTTAGACAAACCCACCCGCCTCCAATATGTACACATGACATGACAGTAAGCCCTCTCTAACTCTCTACCTCTCTAACTCTCTACCTCTCTAACTCTCTACGTCTCTTACTCTCTACCTCTCTAACTGTCCAATTCAGAGGCACATACTGAACATGCCCAGACAAACCCACCCACCTCCAATATGTACACATGACATGACAGTAAGTCCCCTCTAACTCTCTACCTCTCTAACTCTCTACCTCTCTAACTCTCCACGTCTCTAACTCTCTACCTCTCTAACTGTCTAATTCAGAGGCACATACTGAACATGCCCAGACAAACCCACCCACCTCCAATATGTACACATGACATGACAGTAAGCCCTCTCTAACTCTCTACCTCTCTAACTCTCTACCTCTCTTACTCTCCACGTCTCTAACTCTCTACCTCGCTAACTGTCCACCTCAGAGGCCCATACTGAACATGCCCAGACAAACCCACCCACCTCCAATATGTACACATGACATGACAGTAAGTCCCCTCTAACTATCTACGTCTCTAACTCTCTACCTCTCTTACTCTCCACGTCTCTAACTCTCTACCTCTCTAACTCTCTAAGTCTCCACTTCAGAGGCACATACTAAACATGCCCAGACAAACCCACCCACCTCCAATATGTACACATGACATGACAGTAAGTCCCCTCTAACTCTCTACCTCTCTAACTCTCCACCTCTCTAACTCTCTACCTCTCTAACTCTCTACGTCTCTAACTCTCTACCTCTCTAACTCTCTACCTCTCTAACTCTCAACGTACTAACTCTCTACCTCTCTAACTCTCTACCTCTCTAACTCTCTACCAATCTAACTCTCTACCTCTCTAACTGTCCACTTCAGAGGCACATACTAAACATGCCCAGACAAACCCACCCACCTCCAATATGTACACATGACATGACAGTAAGTCCCCTCTAACTCTCTACCTCTCTAACTCTCCACCTCTCTAACTCTCTACCTCTCTAACTCTCTACCTCTCTAACTCTCTACCTCTCTAACTCTCTACCTCTCTAACTCTCCACGTACTAACTCTCTACCTCTCTAACTCTCTACCTCTCTAACTCTCTACCTCTCTAACTCTCTACCTCTCTAACTGTCCACTTCAGAGGCACATACTAAACATGCCCAGACAAACCCACCCACCTCCAATATGTACACATGACATGACAGTAAGCCCTCTCTAACTCTCTACCTCTCTAACTCTCTACCTCTCTAACTCTCTACGTCTCTAACTCTCTACCTCTCTAACTGTCCAATTCAGAGGCACATACTGAACATGCCCAGACAAACCCACCCACCTCCAATATGTACACATGACATGACAGTAAGTCCCCTCTAACTCTCTACCTCTCTAACTCGCTACCTCTCTAACTCTCCACGTCTGTAACTCTCTACCTCTCTAACTGTCTAATTCAGAGGCACCTTCTGAACATGCCCAGACAAACCCACACACCTCCAATATGTACACATGACATGACAGTTAGCCCTCTCTAACTCTCTACCTCTCTAACTCTCTACCTCTCTTACTCTTCACGTCTCTAACTCTCTACCTCGCTAACTGTCCACCTCAGAGGCCCATACTGAACATGCCCAGACAAACCCACCCACCTCCAATATGTACACATGACATGACAGTAAGTCCCCTCTAACTATCTACGTCTCTAACTCTCTACCTCTCTTACTCTCCACGTCTCTAACTCTCTACCTCTCTAACTCTCTAAGTCTCTTACTCTCTACCTCTCTTACTGTCCACTTCAGAGGCACATACTAAACATGCCCAGACAATCCCACCCACCTCCAATATGTACACATGACATGACAGTAAGTCCCCTCTAACTCTCTACCATTCTAACTCTCCACCTCTCTAACTCTCTACCTCTCTAACTCTCTACGTCTCTAACTCTCTACCTCTCTAACTCTCTACCTCTCTAACTCTCCACGTACTAACTCTCTACCTCTCTAACTCTCTACCTCTCTAACTCTCTACCTCTCTAACTCTCTACCTCTCTAACTGTCCACTTCAGAGGCACATACTAAACATGCCCAGACAAACCCACCCACCTCCAATATGTACACATGACATGACAGTAAGTCCCCTCTAACTATCTACGTCTCTAACTCTCTACCTCTCTTACTCTCCACGTCTCTAACTCTCTACCTCTCTAACTCTCTAAGTCTCTAACTCTCTACCTCTCTAACTCTCTAAGTTTCTTACTCTCTACCTCTCTAACTGTCTACTTCAGAGGCACATACTGAACATGCCCAGACAAACCCACCCACCTCCAATATGTTCACATGACATGACAGTAAGCCCTCTCTAACTCTCTACCTCTCTAACTGTCCACTTCAGAGGCACATACTGAACATGCCCAGACAAACCCATCCACCTCCAATATGTACACATGACATGACAGTAAGTCCCCTCTAACTCTCTACGTCTCTAACTCTCTTCCTCTCTAACTCTCTACGTCTCTAACTCTCTACCTCTCTAACTGTCCAATTTAGAGGCACATACTGAACATGCCCAGACAAACCCACCCACCTCCAATATGTGCACATGACATAACAGTAAGTCCCCTCTAACTCTCTACCTCTCTAACTCTCTACCTCTCTAACTCTCCTACGCGCCTGTGTGTTGAGGTACTTGCCCCTGCCACGACGTGGTCCACCGTTACCGCCTCCGCCTGCAGTGCTGGACGCTCTCCTCCGTCTCGACGAGTCCACATGCTTCATCTCTCCATCTCTCTCGCTCTTTGCCGACATCTCGTCCTCTCAGCACATCTGCTTCAACCGCGCCGACAGCTTCTATTAAAACAGTGACATTTAATAACAACTTCATTTTAAGCATTCTTTCTTTCTGAAATACAATTCAGGTATTGGGCAAGTTTTCGGCATATTTAATACCATTTAAATATATGCCGGTTTGGAATTTTTCTGTCACTGAGAAACGGTGAGTCGTGTATAACAAATCCACATCAAAATAGTGAAGTGAATACATTTTCCTGTTTGAATGTCATTATTACAAAGCTACGAAATGGACAAAGCATGCATTAGCAACTCAGTAGATTCTAATGAACCTTGTAAATGACAGTGCCCTTGTTAATTCTTACTTACTCACATTTTAGGAATCTTCTGTTCTTAATGCCTCGGACTAACTAGACTCGTTATAATGAATAGATGGAACCGTGAAAACACGATTGATTAAAAGACTGTAAAATATTAGCCTGTCAATAGCTTCCACGGTAACACGTGACTTCATTGTTTAAATGTACATCGATAATCGAATTGGAACAGTGTTGTAAATAATAAAATATTATTCTAATACTTTGATTACACATTCTTATAGTTATTCTTGAAATCTTGATTGTTGTGATCAATAAAAGCGAGTTGTCAAAGAAATTGATTCAATGCGACACCTGCTAACTACTGTTTATCAAATAGGAACGAAATGAGAGATTTGCACATGTGTTGGAAAACAGCTTATCCATGAAGGAACGTCAAGAGGAGAATCAATCGTGCTGTTCTTCTAAATTATATTATAGTTGTAAATTAGCCGTTTGTGTAATCAAGTTTAAATATTGTGTGGTCTTTGGAACTAACATTTTATCAGATTTTACAATTTTTAACCGCAAATAGGTCAAGAACTTCACTTTTTGCGATATTTTGCTTTACCGGGGAAACATTACACTCTGCAGCTTGATCACTTGCAAGTCATTAGGTTTGAGCTGTCCAATGACTATAAGAGCAGCAACTCTCGCAAAGCATATTAATTCGCATGAAAATCGGCTTGATTATCAACGCGTTTACCCGGTCCACATAGACCGTTTTTGAGTTTTCAGTTTTCCGCTTTTTATTACCGACCAATCACAAGTCCAGAAACCGCTCAAGGGAGACTTGTGATTGGTTAATTAATTGAAAAAAAGCGCAAAACGCAAAAACGGTCTATGTGACCCGGCTGTACACGAACGTTTTTCTGAATTACACTAAACCATTCACACGACCAAGTCTTTCCCACTCAACAGTCTTATTCCTTCCCGTATGACTAAGATCTGAAAGTGCCATAAATTGGTATAAAATAAATAAAAGAACCCTTATGTAGCTTGGTGATGACTGGAATTAGACACAACCGACTCACATGTGGCGAAGTGTTCTAATTCTGTCAATGGAATTGCGTGGATCTTCCTCCAGGACGAATATACTTCATTAATTTTATTGACTGTTTCAAAACGCGTCCGACTTTGAATTTAACTTGATGTTGCATGACTAATTCCATGGTTACTTCTTTTAAAATCTAATTGTTGAATAATAATTGTTTCATAGTAAAAATACGATGGCAATTGGCAATAATAATGCACATTGTATGGACTAGTGAGTATTATTGTGCATTGTTTGTCCGTTAACTTTATTCCTGAAACCTGGGTACTATTCTCCAGGTAGTTGTGAATGTTAGGTTTGTTCGTTTACCCTGCAAAAACCTGTCACAATGTCAAACGACGTTCGTTTTCGATTTTTGATAACTTGTGGCCGAACAAGTTCGATTCGAAGTTCGAATTGTTGCGCCTGTTTGATTTGACATTTGAGGCAGGTGAAAGTGAGAGAGTATTATAAAAAAAAAATAGCAACAAAATCAGAATCAGCCAGAAGCTGGATTCCAATTGGTTGATAACAATTTTGACACTTTTTTCTCACACTCACTCTCACTTTATTCAGGAATAGGGGCCCAGAAGATGTGTAGACTGTGGCAAGTTGTTGTACCATTAAAATTCATGGCTTTTAAACTATGAATGTGAATTCATAGCTTGCACGATATTATTTTGTTTTATATATCAGCAATGCAGAATCATGCGCGTGTTGGCGCGTTGACTGGCCATATTATAACTTTATTGAGGTAAATCGATGTATTTTTGTAATGTGAGTGATTCCTCTTCGTACTAAAGATATCTCCGGAGACTATATTATAATTTCCTAGGCCATAACTATCTCTATAAAATATAGTCAAAAAGGATAGAATCACAGCTATTCCGCGTGCCATCAAGATGGTGGCAGGCAACAATGAGATGATTTCACGTGATTACTATGAATAATCAAGACTAGACTAGGAATTTTGTTGATGTGAAAACTAAATAACACTGTGAAAAACTTATTTTCAGTAATATTGCTTACTTTTGTATTGATCTCACTGGTAAACTATAAATGCGTATGTTTTGTGCGACTGTTTTTGGCTATTTGTGGTAACTCCTTCCGTTTTTGGCTTTATACAACAGACTAAGCTGTCGTTGAAGGTTTTGTTAGCATAACATGCATGTAACATGAGATCGAACCAAAAGAGTAAAATAAGACGCTTCATTTGCTATCGTGAGACCAAGAGTAACTGATTTATGATCACGCTCCAAGGGCCTTATTCTGTAACTATTTTTGATTACGCTTCGGCTCGAATTCACCTCACTGTCATTTAAGGCGCATTACGCCGAAATTAATTCGTGCCAAAACGAGATCAAAAATTGCTACAGAATAAGGCCCCATGTGATTCTATGCTGACTCAAAAGTAACGTTTCTACTTGCTTTCCTGATAACTTCCGAAGATACTAAATGTTTTTTAGCTAAAGTTTCAAATAGAAATCTCACAGAAATGTTCTGTTTGAAAATTTTGTACAACATTGTCTATTCTGGGCCGTCTACTTATTCCTCGACGAATGTACATTTTGAGTTATCGAACTGTATCGACTTCTTCACGTTAAACAGGTCCTCTAATATGACAATTGATTCGATAATATAAGATTAGACTCGCATAAATACTGTAGTTGTGGGCCAAAACATTTTTGATAAAAATTATTTTCAGCTCAACGTTTGTCAAGAACTATGCCCTATACACCGCATAGGTGAAAACGTTCTTAAAACTGAGCACATTCTTGTGAGCAAGGAAATGGTACCTTTAAAGCTATTTGTTTTCCCACACCTAATGTCAAAAGAATTGTTCGGGAATAATTACCGATAAAACATTTACTTAATTTATATAATTTTCGTCAGAAAATGTGAAAAGTTTCAAAACGAGAAGCTCAAGAATTAGCCCCCTGAGCGAGGAGAGTCCACCCACTGGAACAACACTTACCTGGTAGTCGAACACGCGTCCTCCTGCGTCGTCCTGCGTCGAGGCTCCGTCCTGCGCGTCGTCCTGCGACGAGGCTCCGTCCTGCGCGTCGTCCTGCGTCGAGGCTCCGTCCTGCGCGTCGACGTCGACGTCGTCCTAATGACGTCGTCGTTCCCTTGCTCATTCCTCCAACACAACTTGACGCAGAAGAGAAGAAAGAAGTTAGTCAAACATTAGGTACTTCAATCTTCGAGAACACATTGCATCGTTATCCTTCAATAAACGATTCAACACTTTTGCAACTTAGTTTACAATAATGAAAAAATATGTCAGCGGGTTGATTTACGAATAACGAAAAAAATAAAAAGCTGCAGGTACCTACTCTCAAGGTTGCGGTATAACTATCAACTAAGAAGTTGCAATATGAATATTATTGTTTTAATTATAGTCTACGTTTAGGTACCTACGCTATTACGGTGACTTGATAACTGTTTCGAGAAGGAGACATACAGTTGCATTATAATATCTTGTAACTGAGCCTGCATTTGACTGCAACTAACTCACCCGCTACGACAGACTCTGAAGGCAGCAATCAGCAGCGAATATCAACTTCACTCACTGGTTTTCAATATAATTGAGCACATCGCAAAAACACGTCAAACGCACAGAATGCATTGAACAACCTAAATGTATCTACCATGGTTACGGCTACATTATTAAAGTTTCATCGTTCAACAAGTTAGTCTATTGTCATTAATTGCTATGTCAATAATGCGAAATAACAAAGAACTTTCAGAGCACATTATTGTAAGATTTCATACAACCTATCATTATTGTAATCTTAGAGAGTGACATCGCTACTCTCTTAGAGAGTCACATCGCTAGAGAGTGTCGAGGTGAAATGGTGTGCGAGTTTTGCGCAGGACCGCATAACATTCGTGTCTGCGAAGAGGAAATCATGAACTGTATAAATTGTATTAGATATAAAGGTAGATGCAAGCTAGATATTAGCACGGTGCATGAAGCCAGTGACCTTAACTGCTCTTATTACGTAAAAATAAAAAATGACCTGTCCAAACAAAAAATGTAGCAACTAAAGGATGGCTTGCCGAGCAGTAGTATAGAAGCTATTACATTAATAGATAATGCAGAGCATGCAGATACAGATATCATACATTTAAATGCTCAAAGTTTAACAAAGAACTATTATGAAATTCTAACTTACATTAAGAAAATAAATCCGATTTTAATAGGCATTGGGGAAACTCATGTAAATGATAAGATATATGACAAAGAAATTGACATACCTGGTTATAGAATGATCAGATGTAATTCTCATTCGAGATTTACGGGGGGAGTTATTATGTATGTTAAAAATAACATCAGTGCAAATGTCATTGTTAACATAAGTGAAAAGAAATTAGGATACTGGTTTATTGGGGTGCAGGTCTGTATAAGAGGATCCACATGTGTTATATACACAGGGTACATATCTCCTAATGCTAAGAAAAAAGAAGCAGTTAATTTTATTGAGAAGATTTTTGAAGATGTTAAGAAAGTTAAAGGTATATTTATTATGATAGGGGATCTAAACTTTAATTGGTTGGTAAATGTTGGGTATGTTAAGAGACTGAAAGAGCTACTTGCTGAATATGGTCACAAACAGATTATAAAGGTCCCTACTAGAGTGACGAAAGACACAAAAACTCTCATCGATATTGTAATTACAAATTATGGTGCACTGGTAACTGCAGATATCATGCCTAATGTTAGTATATCTGATCACGAGGTGATTGGTGTCACTATTAGAAACGCTCAGATAAATAAAAAGGAAGCCAAGGATGTGACAAGATGGGTCGATGACTGGAATAATTACAATAGTGATGCTTTTAGGAATGACCTTTATACGAGAGATTGGAGTTATAATGATTTGGATTTGGATTCCAAGTACAAGGTGTGGAAGACAAACATATTAGAGTCTAGGAATGAGTGTTTAAAAAAAGTTGAAGTAACAAGAAAAAATAGAAAGAATATTCCGTGGCTAGGTAGGGAAATTAAAGAAAATATATCTAGCAGAAACTTATTGTATAAGAGGGCTAAAGTGTCGGGTAATCATGATGACTGGATACAGTATAAAAAGAGTAGAAATGTGGTTACCAGAAGTCTCAAGTCTGCTCAAAGAAATTACTATGAAAGAAAAATTGATGATGTTAAAGGGGATAGTAATAAGTTATGGCGTACACTTAAAGGAATTTGTAATACAGAAATGAAATGTGATATTCAGAATGAAATTGTAAATAATGAAGATATCTTGTTGACGGAGGAAAAGGATATTGCTAATGCTTTTAACAATTATTTTCTTGACAGTATCACTAAGATAGTTGAAAGTATTCCAAATTTGGATCATTATACAGTAGAGGAAGAAAATGTAAATACTTTTGAATCTTTTAAAAGTATATCTCTTGTGACTCTAGAACATGAAATGAAAAGTTTGAAAAGCATAAAGGGTGATGTAGATGGTATACCGTATAAACTTTTCATGGATTCCCATAAAGTGTCCAAATACTTTGTTCTTGATTTTATAAATATGTCATTATCGCAGGGCTGTTTTCCTACTGATTTAAAGGAATCTACCATCATTCCTATTCCTAAGGTGAAAAATACGATTCAAATGTGTGAATTTAGACCTATAAACATGTTGACAATCATGGATAAAATACTTGAGAGTGTGGTACACAGTCAATTAAGCGAGTACCTGGATGTAAATAAACTTTTGTACATTAATCAATCTGGATTCCGAGAGAAACACTCATGTGAGACAGCAGTTCAGGGTCTCCTAGCTAAATGAATGAAAGATGTAGATGATAATAAAGTTACGGTAGCAGTTTTTCTGGATCTTAAAAGAGCGTTTGAGACCGTTAATTTGGATAGATTACTCTACAAAATCAGGTATAAATATGGTATAGAAGGAACTGTTCTCAAGTGGCTACAAAGCTATTTAGTTGGAAGGTACCAAAAGGTCAAATATGGGAAGTGTTTGTCCGAGAAGAAATTGTGTATTCATGGTGTTCCACAAGGCTCTACATTGGGACCATTACTTTTTATTATGTATATTAATGATATTCCGAGTGTTGTTGAAAAATGTTTTTTAAATTTGTATGCGGATGACATGGTGATTTCTGTAGCTTCTGAAAATGTAAATGAAGCCATATGTACAATAAACCATGAACTTATAAACGTAGTAAATTGGCTTCATGTAAATAAACTTAAACTCAACGAAAGTAAATCAAAAATGATGGTAATTGGTAGAAAAAATGTAATGAAAAACACTCAGCCGCATGATAATGTAACTATAAGTGGAATTAATATTGAGTGTGTGGAATTTTATAAATATTTGGGGGTTTTAATTGATAATAGACTATGTTTTAAGAAACATATTCAAGATGTTATAAGTAAATTAGGAAAGAAAATCGGATATATGTATAGAGTTGGAGGTAATCTATCAACATGGACTAAAGTTATGATATATAACTGTATTATAAAACCGCATTTTACATACTGCAATACTTTGTTTTATAATAACACACAAGAAGATATTAATAGGTTGCAGATCATGCAGAACAAAGTAATGCGATGTATTCTTAGAGAAAGGAGGATGACCCCAACGAGTGGCATGAGAGAAAAACTTAAATGGTGTACTATCAGAGAAATGATAGACATAGCTGTGTATATATTTGTTTTTAAAATTTATAAAGGGTATATGCCAAAGTATTTTATCATTGACAAATCTCTGCATGAACACATGACTCGTCATGCAGATGATGCTTTTCTTACGCATTGTAACTACAGTAGGTTAAATAACAGTATATTTTATAAAGGGTTTAGGGATTTTAACAAAATCCCTAGAGTAATCAAAGATAGCAAAGATGTTCACGAGTTTAAGTTGGCTATAACTAAACATGTCAAAAGTGAGAGCAATTAATATGCTGTGTATTAAATAGTGTTGTGGATGTAGTTTAATAAGTTTTATAATGAACAATGTTTATCAATGACTGTCTTTTATAATTACAATGTAATTCACAAATGACAATAAAAAATACTGAATACTGAAATACTGAATTCTTTGTATCTTTGGAAACACGCTGTACTTGGTCACGGTCTATCGGATTCCCAATGGCAAGATGACCTTGTCTGTACGGGCCACAACGAGGTCGTCAGACTGCAGCTTTCAAGGTCATCGTCAAGGTCAACATTGGAAGTATGTGAGTTAGAGAGAAAAGTTGAAGCAGGAACAAGTAGAAAATGAATAAGTGGAACTGTTTAGTATTTCTCGCACTTGTCGACAAAGTTTTGAAACATTCAATATTAGTTCATTATTGTAACATCCTCAGTAATATCGAACAATTAGCTGGGGTACCTGAACTAAGTAATTCGCATGCAAAACGGCTTAATTATCAACGCGTTTACCCGGTCCACATAGACCGTTTTTGAGTTTTCCGTTTCCGTTTTTTATTACCGACCATTGACCAATCACCAGGGGATCGAACCTGAACCTAAACCCGAACCCGTAACCCGAAAAACCCCGTATTTTTTGTGAACCTAAACCCGAACCCGAACCCGTATTACATTTTTGTCTGAACCCGAACCCGAACCTAAACCCTTATACATAATATTTGTGAACCCGAACCTGAACCCGAACCCATATTTTTTAGGGTTAAATTTTTGAAAAAATAAATTGAAAAAATGGCGCTAATAACCAAGTCGTTAAGCGCCAAATAAAAAAAAAAAAAAAAAAAAAATTAAGGGGTTTTTTATGGGTTTTCAAATTTAAAAAAATACACATTAAATTTAATAATTTGAATAAAAATTTTAAATTCATATTTCAATTTCAAAGTATACTATATTTTTATACGAGGATACAAAACATTAATTATAATAAGCTTTAGTCCCCACGCCAAATAACCTAACCATTGGCCACCAAATGCTGTGGTAGTCAATGACCTAACCGAATAGTTTTGTCTTGATTCTCCGCTCTGAATTTTTAAATGGGGAAGAAGAAAAGTAGTATTATTCGAGATATTTTTAACATTAATTATTATAAAATCACTTTGTCTCATTTTCGACTTACAGTCCCATATTAGGCGTGCACATCAGGGGGGGGGGGGGGGGGAGGTGGAGGTGGGTTCCTTCAATCTTAATGTAACTCGTGGCCTTTAGTGTCCCAAATTCGTTTTAGTAGGGAGTAAAATGAAAAATCTCCCTGCGGGGCAAACAGGATGTTTGAAATCCGAATTCTGCCGCCATTTCGCAATAATCATCACGTCATCACACATTCTACCCCTTTAATGGGATCTAAGTACTAATTTTATAGAAAACAAAGCATTTAAAAAATAACATTATATTAAATTAAATGCCTAGAATTCCTTTTAAAAATATGATTTTTATAATGAATGTGTGTTTCAATTTTCTAAAACCTTGGTTCAAAATGCCTCAAAATTGCACACAAATTAATGACAAAGAAAAATATCTCTGGGGGTTTCGCCCCCGAAACGGGCAATTCCTTATGATTTTTCTGAATAATAGCTCTGTATTGGCCACTCGAAATTTTTTATTAGTGGATATATAAATACATAACCCAGCACACTTTTATGTGTCTACCAAATTTTTTTAGAAAATCAAAACGCCTTTACAAATTATATGCCTAAAATCGCATAAATTCAGACTGATCATTCAGTCCCCCCCCCCCCCCCCCCTTCCACAATGATTTATCTTGCGTAGGTAGGACTATGAGTCCCATACGTCAGTTCGACATGCGTTCAATGATAAATAATTGACAAAAAAATAAATTTTTAAGTCAAATTAAATGAGACGTTCTCCGATGGCCGGGTACCGGATAGCCGGCCTGCTAATTATACCTGTTTTTACCCCATTATGACCTGCCTGTTGATGCAGTGTTGCCGTCACTGAGATGCACCTGACGTCACGGGGATGTAGGGGGGAGGGGAGGGGGTTGTCATTGACGCGGGTGAATTTGAACTTGTTATTACGCCTTGTTAGTACATTCAGCTTGCACGGTTTGTGTGTATGTGTTGCCATTTGAGAGTTAGTACCTATACTTAGTATGTTTCAAATAGTGAATCATTTGGATATAGGTTGCATTGCATATCAATTTAACTGTGAATTATACTGGAATTAAGTTTCATTCAATCAAACATATTTACTCATAAGAAGATAGTAAATTACAACAAAATGTCTTGGTTTTAAAAGCACTTTCTGTCATTATATTCTTCAAAACAATTTGACTTGATTATTCTTAAAGTGCGTACTCCATCGATGCAAATAGATATTAGAGTTAAAAGTTTCATTAGCAAATCTCGCATTATCCATATGTTCTTCTATACTCATCATATTGATCCCATTTTATCTTTAAATCAAACCAAAAATTATGCCTCAAGGCGTAAGTATAAGTAAATGCCTCACGCGTTTCTTGGGGGATAAGTAAAGTAACGAATTCAGACAAGATTTGAATATTTTGATTTTGATTTTGATTTGTTATACACAATAGGGAAGTCTCGTGAAAATTATATTTCAGATTATTAGCTATTTATGAAAGTTGAGATGTTGCTGAACATAGATGCGGTATTATTTTTGTTGATGGGACGAATAGTTTTCAAGGATTTCATGTACAAAGTTACATTCAAATGTAAGTTACATTCATTAATTTCTTCTAATTTTAATACAGGAAAATTGACAATGACATCACAATTTGCTACATTGCATTGCCCTGTCAACAAAACAAAGGAATCGATCACCATCGTAACACATTGCTGGAGACTTTGAAATGACATCACAGTTCTGATTCCAGTTACAAAAATATCCAATGACATTTGAATTTGATTTTTATGAATAAAAATTATAAATTTTACGGGTGATAAGTGTGCTTGTCATTGTTCTTTGTGTTGATATTTACACATTTCCTAATATAAAATTTCATGAGACATCCTTATTGAATGCCGGTTTGTAATTTATTGATATCGTTGATCCTAATTGAAAATGTTCTGCTTAAAAATGTTCCCAAATATGAAATAATTATTTTTCAAATAATTCGAACAAATCGGTGACAAACGAATTAAACAGTCATTGATTGGATACAACAAACGTACACACACTAAATTAATTTTCTGGCTTAAAATATCAGATTTTTCAATGGGATTTAGGACAAATAAACACTAAGGATTACGATGAACTTACAACTCACTATAAGTGCAAAGTGGACATGCAACAAACAAACATTCAACCAGTGTTGTAACTATTTAGATACAATAGAACCTTATTTGGTATCTGTATCTGTACCTCGAGACTCCATACAATCTTCATTTTCTATCTGCATCAGTAAAGTTATCTTTCTTTCATGTTCTGATATTGCAAAAGCATTTTGGTTTAAAAGGACACGTGCAAATTTGCGTACACCATTGCATTTGTCTCTTTAGATAAGTGACAATATTTCGTAACTTCCTTTAAAATACTGGTTCACGTAATTGAAAATTCGAAGACTATAGCCTCAATTTTAACTTCTTTTACTATTTTGCGCAGATATTATTTTAAAAAGTATCTAGTATCTGTATCCAGAATCCAGATAATACATTGAAGCATCTGTACATTTAAAAGGTATATTTTACAACACAGCATTCAACCGACGAATTAGTAAGAGCATTTCTAATGAATTATGGAAATTACTATTTTTGTTTGACATCGAAATCACATAAATCTCAAGAACATCATGGCAATGAGATACATTCAATGTCTTCTACGAGACTCTATAAGCACTTAGGTATTAGTTTGCTTTTTTTATTGTAACATAATATTTAACAGAAAATTGAAGTATGCCAACAGTGAAACCACAAAGGCACCGAATTGTGTAATTTAAAGTTTATTCAAATTAAATAATAATATTCGTCAATATTCGTTCATTTATGGCATGTAGATTATCTTCCCCTTTATCAAATGATAAATTGATAAATTAATTAAATTAAATTACCTACACAAATGTAATTAAGCTGTGGATAGACATGAACTTAAACACGACATAAATTCACTTGGAAAAGACACATTTTTAAAACACATCCTGCTCAGAGTATTGATTTGTTAAGAATTTTGACGAAACTTGGTAGAATTTTTCACCATTCTACATAACATGATCGAGCACAACGATCGGGAGAAACAAATCACTTTCATACTTCTGAACTGTTTTTAAATCTTCCGGTCCGTGACGTATATTATCACGTCATTCCTCCATGACGTCATCACTACTGTAGATGCTTGCAATCACATCTGGCAACACTGCCTTTGCGGAGAGGGAAATATCCCTGCAGAATGGGGTGAAAACCTGAGAAAACCTGTTTAATAGTAGGCCGGCTATCGGGTACCCGGCCATCCGAGACGACCCCAATTAGAGATTTAGAAAATTGAAACACTCATTCATTATAAAAATCATATTTTTAAAAGGAATTCTAGGCATTTAATTTAATATAATGTTATTTTTTAAATGCTTTGTTTTCTATAAAATTAGTACTTAGATCCCATTAAAGGGGTAGAATGTGTGATGACGTGATGATTATTGCGAAATGGCGGCAGAATTCGGATTTCAAACATCCTGTTTGCCCCGCAGGGAGATTTTTCATTTTACTCCCTACTAAAACGAATTTGGGACACTAAAGGCCACGAGTTACATTAAGATTGAAGGAACCCACCTCCACCTCCCCCCCCCCCCCCCCTGATGTGCACGCCTAATATGGGACTGTAAGTCGAAAATGAGACAAAGTGATTTTATAATAATTAATGTTAAAAATATCTCGAATAATACTACTTTTCTTCTTCCCCATTTAAAAATTCAGAGCGGAGAATCAAGACAAAACTATTCGGTTAGGTCATTGACTACCACAGCATTTGGTGGCCAATGGTTAGGTTATTTGGCGTGGGGACTAAAGCTTATTATAATTAATGTTTTGTATCCTCGTATAAAAATATAGTATACTTTGAAATTGAAATATGAATTTAAAATTTTTATTCAAATTATTAAATTTAATGTGTATTTTTTTAAATTTGAAAACCCATAAAAAACCCCTTAATTTTTTTTTTTTTTTTTTTTTTTTATTTGGCGCTTAACGACTTGGTTATTAGCGCCATTTTTTCAATTTATTTTTTCAAAAATTTAACCCTAAAAAATATGGGTTCGGGTTCAGGTTCGGGTTCACAAATATTATGTATAAGGGTTTAGGTTCGGGTTCGGGTTCAGACAAAAATGTAATACGGGTTCGGGTTCGGGTTTAGGTTCACAAAAAATACGGGGTTTTTCGGGTTACGGGTTCGGGTTTAGGTTCAGGTTCGATCCCCTGGTGATTGGTCAATGGTCGGTAATAAAAAACGGAAACGGAAAACTCAAAAACGGTCTATGTGGACCGGGTAAACGCGTTGATAATTAAGCCGTTTTGCATGCGAATTACTTAGTTCAGGTACCCCAGCTAATTGTTCGATATTACTGAGGATGTTACAATAATGAACTAATATTGAATGTTTCAAAACTTTGTCGACAAGTGCGAGAAATACTAAACAGTTCCACTTATTCATTTTCTACTTGTTCCTGCTTCAACTTTTCTCTCTAACTCACATACTTCCAATGTTGACCTTGACGATGACCTTGAAAGCTGCAGTCTGACGACCTCGTTGTGGCCCGTACAGACAAGGTCATCTTGCCATTGGGAATCCGATAGACCGTGACCAAGTACAGCGTGTTTCCAAAGATACAAAGAAGATTACAATAATGATAGGTTGTATGAAATCTTACAATAATGTGCTCTGAAAGTTCTTTGTTATTTTGCATTATTGACATAGCAATTAATGACAATAGACAAACTTGTTGAACGATGAAACTTTAATAATGTAGCCGTAACCATGGTAGATACATTTAGGTTGTTCAATGCATTCTTTGCGTTTGACGTGTTTTTGCGATGTGCTCAATTATATTGAAAACCAGTGAGTGAAGTTGATATTCGCTGCTGATTGCTGCCTTCAGAGTCTGTCGTAGCGGGTGAGTTAGTTGCAGTCAAATGCAGGCTCAGTTACAAGATATTATAATACAACTGTATGTCTCCTTCTCGAAACAGTTATCAAGTCACCGTAATAGCGTAGGTACCTAAACGTAGACTATAATTAAAACAATAATATTCATATTGCAACTTCTTAGTTGATAGTTATACCGCAACCTTGAGAGTAGGTACCTGCAGCTTTTTATTTTTTTCGTTATTCGTAAATCAACCCGCTGACATATTTTTTCATTATTGTAAACTAAGTTGCAAAAGTGTTGAATCGTTTATTGAAGGATAACGATGCAATGTGTTCTCGAAGATTGAAGTACCTAATGTTTGACTAACTTCTTTCTTCTCTTCTGCGTCAAGTTGTGTTGGAGGAATGAGCAAGGGAACGACGACGTCATTAGGACGACGTCGACGTCGACGCGCAGGACGTAGCCTCGTCGCAGGACGACGCGCAGGACGGAGCCTCGTCGCAGGACGACGCGCAGGACGGAGCCTCGACGCAGGACGACGCAGGAGGACGCGTGTTCGACTACCAGGTAAGTGTTGTTCCAGTGGGTGGACTCTCCTCGCTCAGGGGGCTTATTCTTGAGCTTCTCTTTTTGAAACTTTTCACATTTTCTGACGAAAATTATATAAACTAAGTAAATGTTTTATCGGTTATTATTCTCGAATAATTCTTTTGACATTAGGTGTGGGAAAACAAATAGCTTTAAAGGTACCATTTCCTTGCTCACAAGAATGTGCTCAGTTTTAAGAACGTTTTCACCCATCCGGTGTATAGGGCATAGTTCTTGACAAACGTTGAGCTGAAAATTATTTTTATCAAAAATGTTTTGGCCCACAACTACAGTATTTATGCGAGTCTAATCTTATATTATCGAATCAATTGTCATATTAGAGGACCTGTTTAACGTGAAGAAGTCGATACAGTTCGATAACTCAAAATGTACATTCGTCGAGGAATAAGTAGACGGCCCAGAATAGACAATGTTGTACAAAATTTTCAAACAGAACATTTCTGTGAGATTTCTATTTGAAACTTTAGCTAAAAAACATTTAGTATCTTCGGAAGTTATCAGGAAAGCAAGTAGAAACGTTACTTTTGAGTCAGCATAGAATCACATGGGGCCTTATTCTGTAGCTATTTTTGATCTCGTTTTGGCACGAATTAATTTCGGCGTAATGCGCCTTAAATGACAGTGAGGTGAATTCGAGCCGAAGCGTAATCAAAAATAGTTACAGAATAAGGCCCTTGGAGCGTGATCATAAATCAGTTACTCTTGGTCTCACGATAGCAAATGAAGCGTCTTATTTTACTCTTTTGGTCGATCTCATGTTACATGCATGTTATGCTAACAAAACCTTCAACGACAGCTTAGTCTGTTGTATAAAGCCAAAAACGGAAGGAGTTACCACAAATAGCCAAAAACAGTCGCACAAAACATACGCATTTATAGTTTACCAGTGAGATCAATACAAAAGTAAGCAATATTACTGAAAATAAGTTTTTCACAGTGTTATTTAGTTTTCACATCAACAAAATTCCTAGTCTAGTCTTGATTATTCATAGTGATCACGTGAAATCATCTCATTGTTGCCTGCCACCATCTTGATGGCACGCGGAATAGCTGTGATTCTATCCTTTTTGACTATATTTTATAGAGATAGTTATGGCCTAGGAAATTATAATATAGTCTCCGGAGATATCTTTAGTACGAAGAGGAATCACTCACATTACAAAAATACATCGATTTACCTCAATAAAGTTATAATATGGTCAGTCAACGCGCCAACACGCGCATGATTCTGCATTGCTGATATATAAAACAAAATAATATCGTGCAAGCTAAGAATTCACTGTCATAGTTTAAAAGCCATGAATTTTAATGGTACAACAACTTGCCACAGTCTACACATCTTCTGGGCCCCTATTCCTGAATAAAGTGAGAGTGAGTGTGAGAAAAAAGTGTCAAAATTGTTATCAACCAATTGGAATCCAGCTTCTGGCTGATTCTGATTTTGTTGCTATTTCTTTTTTATAATACTCTCTCACTTTCACCTGCCTCAAATGTCAAATCAAACAGGCGCAACAATTCGAACTTCGAATCGAACTTGTGCGGCCACAAGTTATCAAAAATCGAAAACGAACGTCGTTTGACATTGTGACAGGTTTTTGCAGGGTAAACGAACAAACCTAACATTCACAACTACCTGGAGAATAGTACCCAGGTTTCAGGAATAAAGTTAACGGACAAACAATGCACAATAATACTCACTAGTCCATACAATGTGCATTATTATTGCCAATTGCCATCGTATTTTTACTATGAAACAATTATTATTCAACAATTAGATTTTAAAAGAAGTAAGCATGGAATTAGTCATGCAACATCAAGTTAAATTCAAAGTCGGACGCGTTTTGAAACAGTCAATAAAATTAATGAAGTATATTCGTCCTGGAGGAAGATCCACGCAATTCCATTGACAGAATTAGAACACTTCGCCACATGTGAGTCGGTTGTGTCTAATTCCAGTCATCACCAAGCTACAAGAGGGTTCTTTTATTTATTTTATACCAATTTATGGCACTTTCAGATCTTAGTCATACGGGAAGGAATAAGACTGTTGAGTGGGAAAGACTTGGTCGTGTGAATGGTTTAGTGTAATTCAGAAAAACGTTCGTGTACAGCCGGGTCACATAGACCGATTTTGCGTTTTGCGCTTTTTTTCAATTAATTAACCAATCACAAGTCTCCCTTGAGCGGTTTCTGGACTTGTGATTGGTCGGTAATAAAAAGCGGAAAACTGAAAACTCAAAAACGGTCTATGTGGACCGGGTAAACGCGTTGATAATCAAGCCGATTTTCATGCGAATTAATATGCTTTGCGAGAGTTGCTGCTCTTATAGTCATTGGACAGCTCAAACCTAATGACTTGCAAGTGATCAAGCTGCAGAGTGTAATGTTTCCCCGGTAAAGCAAAATATCGCAAAAAGTGAAGTTCTTGACCTATTTGCGGTTAAAAATTGTAAAATCTGATAAAATGTTAGTTCCAAAGACCACACAATATTTGAACTTGATTACACAAACGGCTAATTTACAACTATAATATAATTTAGAAGAACAGCACGATTGATTCTCCTCTTGACGTTCCTTCATGGATAAGCTGTTTTCCAACACATGTGCAAATCTCTCATTTCTTTCCTATTTGATAAACAGTAGTTAGCAGGTGTCGCATTGAATCAATTTCTTTGACAACTCGCTTTTATTGATCACAACAATCAAGATTTCAAGAATAACTATAAGAATGTGTAATCAAAGTATTAGAATAATATTTTATTATTTACAACACTGTTCCAATTCGATTATCGATGTACATTTAAACAATGAAGTCACGTGTTACCGTGGAAGCTATTGACAGGCTAATATTTTACAGTCTTTTAATCAATCGTGTTTTCACGGTTCCATCTATTCATTATAACGAGTCTAGTTAGTCCGAGGCATTAAGAACAGAAGATTCCTAAAATGTGAGTAAGTAAGAATTAACAAGTGCACTGTCATTTACAAGGTTCATTAGTATCTACTGAGTTGCTAATGCATGCTTTGTCCATTTCGTAGCTTTGTAATAATGACATTCAAACAGGAAAATGTATTCACTTCACTATTTTGATGTGGATTTGTTATACACGACTCACCGTTTCTCAGTGACAGAAAAATTCCAAACCGGCATATATTTAAATGGTATTAAATATGCCGAAAACTTGCTCAATACCTGAATTGTATTTCAGAAAGAAAGAATGCTTAAAATGAAGTTGTTATTAAATGTCACTGTTTTAATAGAAGCTGTCGGCGCGGTTGAAGCAGATGTGCTGAGAGGACGAGATGTCGGCAAAGAGCGAGAGAGATGGAGAGATGAAGCATGTGGACTCGTCGAGACGGAGGAGAGCGTCCAGCACTGCAGGCGGAGGCGGTAACGGTGGACCACGTCGTGGCAGGGGCAAGTACCTCAACACACAGGCGCGTAGGAGAGTTAGAGAGGTAGAGAGTTAGAGAGGTAGAGAGTTAGAGGGGACTTACTGTTATGTCATGTGCACATATTGGAGGTGGATGGGTTTGTCTGGGCATGTTCAGTATGTGCCTCTGAAGTGGACAGTTAGAGAGGTAGAGAGTAAGAGACTTAGAGAGTTAGAGAGGTAGAAAGTTAGAGACTTAGAGAGTTAGAGAGGTAGAGAGTTAGAGACGTGGAGAGTAAGAGAGGTAGAGAGTTAGAGACGTAGATAGTTAGAGGGGACTAACTGTCATGTCATGTGTACATATTGGAGGTGGGTGGGTTTGTCTGGGCATGTTCAGTATGGGCCTCTGAGGTGGACAGTTAGAGAGGTAGAGAGTTAGATACGTGGAGAGTAAGAGAGGTAGAGAGTTAGAGAGGTAGAGAGTTAGAGAGGGCTTACTGTCATGTCATGTGTACATATTTGAGGTGGGTGGGTTCGTCTGGGCATGTTCAGTATGGGCCTCTGGGGTGGACAGTTAGAGAGGTAGAGAGTTAGAGACGTGGAGAGTAAGAGAGGTAGAGAGTTAGAGAGGTAGAGAGTTAGAGAGGGCTTACTGTCATGTCATGTGTACATATTGGAGGTAGGTGGGTTTGTCTAGGCATGTTCAGTATGTGCCTCTGAATTGGACAGTTAGAGAGGTAGAGAGTTAGAGACGTGGAGAGTTAGAGAGGTAGAGAGTTAGAGAGGTAGAGAGTTAGAGAGGGCTTACTGTCATGTCATGTGTACATATTGGAGGTGGGTGGGTTTGTCTGGGCATGTTCAGTATGTGCCTCTGAATTGGACAGTTAAAAAGGTAGAGAGTTAGAGAGGTAGAGAGTTAGAGAGGTAGAGAGTTAGAGAGGCCTTACTGTCATGTCATGTGTACATATTGGTGGTGGGTGGGTTTGTCTGGGCATGTTCAGTATGTGCCTCTGAAGTGGACAGTTAGAGAGGTAGAGAGTAAGAGAGGTAGAGAGTTAGAGACGTAGAGAGTTAGAGGGGACTTACTGTCATGTCATGTGTACATATTGAAGGTGGGTTGGTTTGTCTGGGCACGTTCAGTATGTGCCTCTGAAGTGGACAATTAGAAAGGTAGAGAGTTAAAGAGGTAGAGAGTTAGAGAGGTAGAGAGTTAGAGACGTAGAGAGTTAGAGGGGACTTACTGTCATATCATGTGTACATATTGGAGGTGGGTTGGTTTGTCTGGGCACGTTCAGTATGTGCCTCTGAAGTGGACAGTTAGAGAGGTAGAGAGTTAGAGAGGTAGAGAGTTAGAGAGGTAGAGAGTAAGAGAGGAAGAGAGTTAGAACGTGGAGAGTTAGAGAGGTAGAGAGTTAGAGAGGTAGAGAGATAGAGGGGACTTACTGTCATGTCATGTGTACATATTGGAGGTGGGTGGGTTTGTCTGGGCATGTTCAGTATGTGCCTCTGAAGTGGACAGTTAGAGAGGTAGAGAGTTAGAGAGGTAGAGAGTTAGAGAGGTGGAGAGTAAGATAGGTAGAGAGTTAGAGAGGGCCTACTGTCATGTCATGTGTACATATTGGAGGTGGGTGGGTTAGTCTGGGCATGTTCAGTATGTGCCTCTGAAGTGGACAGTTAGAGAGGTAGAGAGTTAGAGAGGTAGAGAGTTAGAGAGTAGAGAGTTAGAGACGTAGAGAGCTATAGGGGACTTACTGTCATGTCATGTGTACATATTGGTGGTGGTAGGGTTTGTCTGGGCATGTTCAGTATGTGCCTCTGAAGTGGACAGTTAGAGAGGTAGAGAGTTAGAGAGGTAGAGAGTTAGAGGGGACTTACTGTCATGTCATGTGTACATATTGGAGGTGGGTGGGTGTGTCTGGGCATGTTCAGTATGTGCCTCTGAGGTGGACTGTTAGAGAGGTAGAGAGTTAGAGGGGACTTACTGTTATGTCATGTGCACATATTGGAGGTGGGTGGGTTTGTCTGGGCATGTTCAGTATGTGCCTCTAAATTGGACAGTTAGAGAGGTAGAGAGTTAGAGAGGTAGAGAGTTAGAGAGGTGGAGAGTTAGAGAGGTAGAGAGTTAGAGGGGACTTACTGTTATGTCATGTGTACATATTGGAGGTGGGTGGGTTTGTCTGGGCATGTTCAGTATGTGCCTCTGAAGTGGACAGTTAGAGAGGTAGAGAGTTAGAGAGGTAGAGAGTTAGAGAGGTAGAGAGTTAGAGAGGAAGAGAGTTAGTACGTGGAGAGTTAGAGAGGTAGAGAGTTAGAGAGGTAGAGAGTTAGAGACGTAGAGAGTTAGAGAGGAAGAGAGTTAGAGACGTAGAGAGTTAGAGGGGACTTACTGTCATGTCATGTGTACATATTGGAGGTGGGTGGTTTTGTCTGGGCATGTTAAGTATGTGCCTCTGAAGTGGACAGTTAGAGAGGTAGAGAGTAAGAGACTTAGAGAGTTAGAGAGGTAGAGAGCTAGAGACGTGGAGAGTAAGAGAGGTAGAGAGTTAGAGACGTAGATAGTTAGAGGGGACTTACTGTCATGTCATGTGTACATATTGGAGGTGGGTGGGTTTGTCTGGGCATGTTCAGTATGGGCCTCTGAGGTGGACAGTTAGCGAGGTAGAGAGTTAGAGACGTGGAGAGTAAGAGAGGTAGAGAGTTAGAGAGGTAGAGTGTTAGAGAGGGCTTACTGCCATGTCATGTGTACATATTGGAGGTGGGTGGGTTTGTCTGGGCATGTTCAGTATGTGCCTCTGAATTAGACAGTTAGAGAGGTAGAGAGTTAGAGACGTGGAGAGTTAGAGAGGTAGAGAGTTAGAGAGGTAGAGAGTAAGAGAGGGCTTACTGTCATGTCATGTGTACATATTGGAGGTGGGTGGGTTTGTCTGGGCATGTTTAGTATGTACCTCTGAAGTGGACAGTTAGAGAGGTAGAGAGTTAGAGAAGTAGAGAGTTAGAGACGTAGAGAGTTAGAGGGGACTTACTGTCATGTCATGTGTACATATTGGAAGTGGGTTGGTTTGTCTGGGCATGTTTAGTATGTGTCTCTAAAGTGGACAGTTAGAGAGGTAGAGAGTTAGAGACGTGGAGAGTAAGAGAGGTAGAGAGTTAGAGAGGTAGAGTGTTAGAGAGGGCTTACTGCCATGTCATGTGTACATATTGGAGGTGGGTGGGTTTGTCTGGGCATGTTCAGTATGTGCCTCTGAATTAGACAGTTAGAGAGGTAGAGAGTTAGAGACGTGGAGAGTTAGAGAGGTAGAGAGTTAGAGAGGTAGAGAGTAAGAGAGGGCTTACTGTCATGTCATGTGTACATATTGGAGGTGGGTGGGTTTGTCTGGGCATGTTTAGTATGTACCTCTGAAGTGGACAGTTAGAGAGGTAGAGAGTTAGAGAAGTAGAGAGTTAGAGACGTAGAGAGTTAGAGGGGACTTACTGTCATGTCATGTGTACATATTGGAAGTGGGTTGGTTTGTCTGGGCATGTTTAGTATGTGTCTCTAAAGTGGACAGTTAGAGAGGTAGAGAGTTAGAGAGGTAGAGAGTTAGAGAGGTAGAGAGTTAGAGAGGTAGAGAGTTAGAGAGGGCTTACTGTCATGTCATGTGTACATATTGGAGGTGGGTGGGTTTGTCTGGGCATGTTTAGTATGTGCCTCTGAAGTGGACAGTTAGAGAGGTAGAGAGTTAGAAAGGTAGAGAGTTAGAGACGTAGAGAGTTAGAGGGGACTTATTGTCATGTCATGTGTACATATTGGAGGTGGGTAGGTTTGTCTGGGCATGTTCAGTATGTGCCTTTGAAGTGGACAGTTAGAGAGGTAGAGAGTTAGAGAGGTAGAGAGTTAGAGACGTAGAGAGTTAGAGGGGACTTACTGTCATGTCATGTGTACATATTGGAAGTGGGTTGGTTTGTCTGGGCATGTTTTGTATGTGTCTCTGAAGTGGACAGTTAGAGAGGTAGAGAGTTAGAGAGGTAGAGAGTTAGAGAGGTAGAGAGTTAGAGACGTAGAGAGTTAGAGGGGACTTACTGTCATGTCATGTGTACATATTGGAGGCGGGTGGGTTTGTCTAAGCATGTTCAGTATGCGCCTCTGAAGTGGACAGTTAGAGAGGTAGAGAGTAAGAGTCTTAGAGAGTTAGAGAGGTAGAGAGTTAGAGACGTGGAGAGTTAAAGAGGTAGAGAGTTAGAGAGGTAGAGAGTTAGAACGTGGAGAGTTAGAGAGGTAGAGAGTTAGAGAGGTAGAGAGATAGAGGGGACTTACTGTCATGTCATGTGTACATATTGGAGGTGGGTGGGTTTGTCTGGGCATGTTCAGTATGTGCTTCTGAAGTGGACAGTTAGAGAGGTAGAGAGTTAGAGAGGTAGAGAGTTAGTGAGGTAGAGAGTTAGAGAGGTAGAGAGTTAGAGAGGTAGAGGGTAAGAGGGGACTTACTGTCATGTCATGTGTACATATTGAGGGTGGGTGGGTTTGTCTGGGCATGTTCAGTATGTGCCTCTGAATTGGACAGTTAGAGAGGTGGACAGTTAGAGAGGTAGAGAGTAAGAGAGGTAGAGAGTTAGAGACGTAGGGAGTTAGAGGGGACTTACTGTCATGTCATGTGTACATATTGGAGGTGGGTGGGTTTGTCTGGGCATGTTCAGTATGTGCCTCTAAAGTGGACAGTTAGAGAGGTAGAGAGTTAGAGAGGTAGAGAGTTAGAGAGGTAGAAAGTAAGAGACGTAGAGAGTTAGAGGGGACTTACTGTCATGTCATGTGTACATATTGGAGGCGGGTGGGTTTGTCTGGGCATGTTCAGTATGTGCTTCTGAAGTGGACAATTAGAGAGGGAGAGAGTAAGAGAGGTAGAGAGTTAGAGAGGTAGAGAGTTAGAGACGTAGAGAGTTAGAGGGGACTTACTGTCATGTCATGTGTACATATTGGAGGTGGGTGGGTTTGTCTGGGCATGTTCAGTATGTGCTTCTGAAGTGGACAGTTAGAGAGGTAGAGAGTAAGAGTCTTAGAGAGTTAGAAAGGTAGAGAGTTAGAGACGTAGAGAGTTAGAGAGGTAGAGAGTTAGAGAGGTAGAGAGTTAGAACGTGGAGAGTTAGAGAGGTAGATAGTTAGAGAGGTAGAGAGGTAGAGAGGTAGAGTGTTAGAGAGGGCTTACTGTCATGTCATGTGTACATATTGGAGGTGGGTGGGTTTGTCTGGGCATGTATAGTATGTTCCCTTTGAGGTGGACAGTTAGAGAGGTAGAGGGTTAGAGAGGTAGAGAGTTAGAGAGGTAGAGAGTTAGAGACGTAGTGAGTTAGAGGGGACTTACTGTCATGTCATGTGTACATATTGGAGGTGGGTGGGTTCGTCTGGGCATGTTCAGTATGTGCCTCTGAAGTGGACAGTTAGAGAGGTAGAGAGTTAGAGAGGTAGAGAGTTAGAGAGTAGAGAGTTAGAGACGTAGAGAGCTATAGGGGACTTACTGTCATGTCATGTGTACATATTGGTGGTGGTAGGGTTTGTCTGGGCATGTTCAGTATGTGCCTCTGAAGTGGACAGTTAGAGAGGTAGAGACTTAGAGATGTAGAGAGTTAGAGGGGACTTACTGTCATGTCATGTGTACATATTGGAGGTGGGTGGGTGTGTCTGGGCATGTTCAGTATATGCCTCTGAGGTGGACTGTTAGAGAGGTAGAGAGTTAGAGGGGACTTACTGTTATGTCATGTGCACATATTGGAGGTGGGTGGGTTTGTCTGGGCATGTTCAGTATGTGCCTCTAAAATGGACAGTTAGAGAGGTAGAGAGTTAGAGACGTGAAGAGTTTGAGAGGAAGAGAGTTAGAGACGTAGAGAGTTAGAGGGGACTTACTGTCATGTTATGTGTACATATTGGAGGTGGGTGGGTTTGTCTGGGCATGTTCAGTATGTGCCTCTGAAGTGGACAGTTAGAGAGGTAAAGAGTTAGAGACATGGAGAGGTAGAGAGGTAAGGAGTTAGAGAGGTAGAGAGTTAGAGACGTAGAGAGTTAGAGAGGTAGAGAGTTAGAAGGGTAGAGAGTTAGAGAGGGCTTACTGTCATGTCATGTGAACATATTGGAGGTGGGTGGGTTTGTCTGGGCATGTTCAGTATGGGCCTCTGAAGTGGACAGTTAGAGAGGTAGAGAGTTAGAAAGGTAAAGAGTTAGAGAGGTAGAGAGTTAGAGAGGTAGAGAGTTAGAGAGGTGGAGAGTTAGAGAGGCCGAGAGTTAGAGGGGACTTACTGTCATGTCATGTGTACATATTGGAGGTGGGTGGGTTTGTCTGGGCATGTTCAGTATGTGCCTCTGAAGTGGACAGTTAGAGAGGTAGAGAGTTAGAGAGGTAGAGAGTTAGAGAGGTAGAGAGTTAGTACGTGGAGAGTTAGAGAGGTAGAGAGTTAGAGAGGTTGAGAGTTAGAGACGTAGAGAGTTAGAGAGGAAGAGAGTTAGAGACGTAGAGAGTTAGAGGGGACTTACTGTCATGTCATGTGTACATATTGGAGGTAGGTGGGTTTGTCTGGGCATGTTCAGTATGGGCCTCTGAGGTGGACAGTTAGCGAGGTAGAGAGTTAGAAACGTGGAGAGTAAGAGAGGTAGAGAGTTAGAGAGGTAGAGTGTTAGAGAGGGCTTACTGCCATGTCATGTGTACATATTGGAGGTATGTGGGTTTGTCTGGGCATGTTCATTATGTGCCTCTGAATTGGACAGTTAGAGAGGTAGAGAGTTAGAGACGTGGAGAGTTAGAGAGGTAGAGAGTTAGAGAGGTAAAGAGTTAGAGGGGACTTACTGTCATGTCATGTGTACATATTGGAGGTATGTGGGTTTGTCTGGGCATGTTCAGTATGTGCCTCTGAATTGGACAGTTAGAGAGGTAGAGAGTTAGAGACGTAGAGACTTAGAGAGGTAGAGAGTTAGAGAGGTAGAGAGTTAGAGAGGGCTTACTGTCATGTCATGTGTACATATTGGAGGTAGGTGGGTTTGTCTGGGCATGTTCAGTATGGGCCTCTGAGGTGGACAGTTAGCGAGGTAGAGAGTTAGAAACGTGGAGAGTAAGAGAGGTAGAGAGTTAGAGAGGTAGAGTGTTAGAGAGGGCTTACTGCCATGTCATGTGTACATATTGGAGGTATGTGGGTTTGTCTGGGCATGTTCATTATGTGCCTCTGAATTGGACAGTTAGAGAGGTAGAGAGTTAGAGACGTGGAGAGTTAGAGAGGTAGAGAGTTAGAGAGGTAAAGAGTTAGAGGGGACTTACTGTCATGTCATGTGTACATATTGGAGGTGGGTGGGTTTGTCTGGGCATGTTCAGTATGTGCCTCTGAAGTGGACAGTTAGAGAGGTAGAGAGTTAGAGAGGTAGAGAGTTAGAGAGGTAGAGAGTTAGTACGTGGAGAGTTAGAGAGGTAGAGAGTTAGAGAGGTTGAGAGTTAGAGACGTAGAGAGTTAGAGAGGAAGAGAGTTAGAGACGTAGAGAGTTAGAGGGGACTTACTGTCATGTCATGTGTACATATTGGAGGTAGGTGGGTTTGTCTGGGCATGTTCAGTATGGGCCTCTGAGGTGGACAGTTAGCGAGGTAGAGAGTTAGAAACGTGGAGAGTAAGAGAGGTAGAGAGTTAGAGAGGTAGAGTGTTAGAGAGGGCTTACTGCCATGTCATGTGTACATATTGGAGGTATGTGGGTTTGTCTGGGCATGTTCATTATGTGCCTCTGAATTGGACAGTTAGAGAGGTAGAGAGTTAGAGACGTGGAGAGTTAGAGAGGTAGAGAGTTAGAGAGGTAAAGAGTTAGAGGGGACTTACTGTCATGTCATGTGTACATATTGGAGGTATGTGGGTTTGTCTGGGCATGTTCAGTATGTGCCTCTGAATTGGACAGTTAGAGAGGTAGAGAGTTAGAGACGTAGAGACTTAGAGAGGTAGAGAGTTAGAGAGGTAGAGAGTTAGAGAGGGCTTACTGTCATGTCATGTGTACATATTGGAGGTGGGTGGGTTTGTCAGGGCATGTTCAGTATGTGCCTCTAAAGTGGACAGTTAGAGAGGTAGAGAGTTAGAGAGGTAGAGAGTTAGAGACGTAGAGGGTTAGAGGGGACTTACTGTCATGTCATGTGTACATATTGGAAGTGGGTTGGTTTGTCTGGGCATGTTTATTATGTGTCTCTGAAGTGGACAGTTAGAGAGGTAGAGAGTTAGAGAGGTAGAAAGTAAGAGACGTAGAGAGTTAGAGGGGACTTACTGTCATGTCATGTGTACATATTGGAGGCGGGTGGGTTTGTCTGGGCATGTTCAGTATGTGCTTCTGAAGTGGACAATTAGAGAGGGAGAGAGTTAGAGAGGTAGAGAGTTAGAGAGGTAGAGAGTTAGAGACGTAGAGAGTTAGAGGGGACTTACTGTCATGTCATGTGTACATATTGGAGGTGGGTGGGTTTGTCTGGTCATGTTCAGTATGTGCTTCTGAAGTGGACAGTTAGAGAGGTAGAGAGTAAGAGTCTTAGAGAGTTAGAGAGGTAGAGAGTTAGAGACGTAGAGAGTTAGAGAGGTAGAGAGTTAGAGAGGTAGAGAGTTAGAACGTGGAGAGTTAGAGAGGTAGATAGTTAGAGAGGTAGAGAGGTAGAGAGGTAGAGTGTTAGAGAGGGCTTACTGTCATGTCATGTGTACATATTGGAGGTGGGTGGGTTTGTCTGGGCATGTATAGTATGTTCCCTTTGAGGTGGACAGTTAGAGAGGTAGAGGGTTAGAGAGGTAGAGAGTTAGAGAGGTAGAGAGTTAGAGACGTAGTGAGTTAGAGGGGACTTACTGTCATGTCATGTGTACATATTGGAGGTGGGTGGGTTCGTCTGGGCATGTTCAGTATGTGCCTCTGAAGTGGACAGTTAGAGAGGTAGAGAGTTAGAGAGGTAGAGAGTTAGAGAGTAGAGAGTTAGAGACGTAGAGAGCTATAGGGGACTTACTGTCATGTCATGTGTACATATTGGTGGTGGTAGGGTTTGTCTGGGCATGTTCAGTATGTGCCTCTGAAGTGGACAGTTAGAGAGGTAGAGACTTAGAGATGTAGAGAGTTAGAGGGGACTTACTGTCATGTCATGTGTACATATTGGAGGTGGGTGGGTGTGTCTGGGCATGTTCAGTATGTGCCTCTGAGGTGGACTGTTAGAGAGGTAGAGAGTTAGAGGGGACTTACTGTTATGTCATGTGCACATATTGGAGGTGGGTGGGTTTGTCTGGGCATGTTCAGTATGTGCCTCTAAAATGGACAGTTAGAGAGGTAGAGAGTTAGAGACGTGAAGAGTTTGAGAGGAAGAGAGTTAGAGACGTAGAGAGTTAGAGGGGACTTACTGTCATGTTATGTGTACATATTGGAGGTGGGTGGGTTTGTCTGGGCATGTTCAGTATGTGCCTCTGAAGTGGACAGTTAGAGAGGTAAAGAGTTAGAGACATGGAGAGGTAGAGAGGTAAGGAGTTAGAGAGGTAGAGAGTTAGAGACGTAGAGAGTTAGAGAGGTAGAGAGTTAGAAGGGTAGAGAGTTAGAGAGGGCTTACTGTCATGTCATGTGAACATATTGGAGGTGGGTGGGTTTGTCTGGGCATGTTCAGTATGGGCCTCTGAAGTGGACAGTTAGAGAGGTAGAGAGTTAGAAAGGTAAAGAGTTAGAGAGGTAGAGAGTTAGAGAGGTAGAGAGTTAGAGAGGTGGAGAGTTAGAGAGGCCGAGAGTTAGAGGGGACTTACTGTCATGTCATGTGTACATATTGGAGGTGGGTGGGTTTGTCTGGGCATGTTCAGTATGTGCCTCTGAAGTGGACAGTTAGAGAGGTAGAGAGTTAGAGAGGTAGAGAGTTAGAGAGGTAGAGAGTTAGTACGTGGAGAGTTAGAGAGGTAGAGAGTTAGAGAGGTTGAGAGTTAGAGACGTAGAGAGTTAGAGAGGAAGAGAGTTAGAGACGTAGAGAGTTAGAGGGGACTTACTGTCATGTCATGTGTACATATTGGAGGTGGGTGGGTTTGTCTGGGCATGTTCAGTATGTGCCTCTGAAGTGGACAGTTAGAGAGGTAGAGAGTTAGAGAGGTAGAGAGTTAGTACGTGGAGAGTTAGAGAGGTAGAGAGTTAGAGAGGTTGAGAGTTAGAGACGTAGAGAGTTAGAGAGGAAGAGAGTTAGAGACGTAGAGAGTTAGAGGGGACTTACTGTCATGTCATGTGTACATATTGGAGGTAGGTGGGTTTGTCTGGGCATGTTCAGTATGGGCCTCTGAGGTGGACAGTTAGCGAGGTAGAGAGTTAGAAACGTGGAGAGTAAGAGAGGTAGAGAGTTAGAGAGGTAGAGTGTTAGAGAGGGCTTACTGCCATGTCATGTGTACATATTGGAGGTTTGTGGGTTTGTCTGGGCATGTTCATTATGTGCCTCTGAATTGGACAGTTAGAGAGGTAGAGAGTTAGAGACGTGGAGAGTTAGAGAGGTAGAGAGTTAGAGAGGTAAAGAGTTAGAGGGGACTTACTGTCATGTCATGTGTACATATTGGAGGTATGTGGGTTTGTCTGGGCATGTTCAGTATGTGCCTCTGAATTGGACAGTTAGAGAGGTAGAGAGTTAGAGACGTAGAGACTTAGAGAGGTAGAGAGTTAGAGTGGTAGAGAGTTAGAGAGGGCTTACTGTCATGTCATGTGTACATATTGGAGGTGGGTGGGTTTGTCAGGGCATGTTCAGTATGTGCCTCTAAAGTGGACAGTTAGAGAGGTAGAGAGTTAGAGAGGTAGAGAGTTAGAGACGTAGAGGGTTAGAGGGGACTTACTGTCATGTCATGTGTACATATTGGAAGTGGGTTGGTTTGTCTGGGCATGTTTATTATGTGTCTCTGATGTGGACAGTTAGAGAGGTAGAGAGTTAGAGAGGTAGAGAGTTAGAGAGGTAGAGAGTTAGAGACGTAGAGAGTTAGAGGGGACTTACTGTCATGTCATGTGTACATATTGGAGGCGGGTGGGTTTATCTAAGCATGTTCAGTATGCGCCTCTGAAGTGGACAGTTAGAGAGGTAGAGAGTAAGAGTCTTAGAGAGTTAGAGAGGTAGAGAGTTAGAGACGTGGAGAGTTCAAGAGGTAGAGAGTTAGAGAGGTAGAGAGTTAGAACGTGGAGAGTTAGAGAGGTAGAGAGTTAGAGAGGTAGAGAGATAGAGGGGACTTACTGTCATGTCATGTGTACATATTGGAGGTGGGTGGGTTTGTCTGGGCATGTTCAGTATGTGCCTCTGAAGTGGACAGTTAGAGAGGTAGAGAGTAAGAGAGGTAGAGAGTTAGAGAGGTAGAAAGTTAGAGACGTAGAGAGTTAGAGGGGACTTACTGTCATGTCATGTGTACATATTGGAGGCGGGTGGGTTTGTCTGGGCATGTTCAGTATGTGCCTCTGAATTGGACAGTTAGAGAGGTGGACAGTTAGAGAGGTAGAGAGTTAGAGAGGTAGAGAGTTAGAGACGTAGGGAGTTAGAGGGGACTTACTGTCATGTTATGTGTACATATTGGAGGTGGGTGGGTTTGTCTGGGCATGTTCAGTATGTGCCTCTGAAGTGGACAGTTAGAGAGGTAGAGAGTTAGAGAGGTAGAGAGTTAGAGAGGTAGAAAGTTAGAGACGTAGAGAGTTAGAGGGGACTTACTGTCATGTCATGTGTACATATTGGAGGCGGGTGGGTTTGTCTGGGCATGTTCAGTATGTGCCTCTGAAGTGGACAGTTAGAGAGGTAGAGAGTTAGAGAGGTAGAGAGTTAGTGAGGTAGAGAGTTAGAGGGGACTTACTGTCATGTCATGTGTACATATTGGAGGTGGGTGGGTTTGTCTGGGCATGTTCAGTATGTGCCTCTGAATTGGACAGTTAGAGAGGTGGACAGTTAGAGAGGTAGAGAGTTAGAGAGGTAGAGAGTTAGAGACGTAGGGAGTTAGAGGGGACTTACTGTCATGTCATGTGTACATATTGGAGGTGGGTGGGTTTGTATGGGCATGTTCAGTATGTGCCTCTGAAGTGGACAGTTAGAGAGGTAGAGAGTTAGAGAGGTAGAGAGTTAGAGAGGTAGAAAGTTAGAGACGTAGAGAGTTAGAGGGGACTTACTGTCATGTCATGTGTACATATTGGAGGCGGGTGGGTTTGTCTGGGCATGTTCAGTATGTGCCTCTAAAGTGGACAGTTAGAGAGGTAGAGAGTTAGAGAGGTAGAGAGTTAGTGAGGTAGAGAGTTAGAGGGGACTTACTGTCATGTCATGTGTACATATTGGAGGTGGGTGGGTTTGTCTGGGCATGTTCAGTATGTGCCTCTGAATTGGACAGTTAGAGAGGTGGACAGTTAGAGAGGTAGAGAGTTAGAGAGGTAGAGAGTTAGAGACGTAGGGAGTTAGAGGGGACTTACTGTCATGTCATGTGTACATATTGGAGGTGGGTGGGTTTGTCTGGGCATGTTCAGTATGTGCCTCTGAAGTGGACAGTTAGAGAGGTAGAGAGTTAGAGAGGTAGAGAGTTAGAGAGGTAGAAAGTTAGAGACGTAGAGAGTTAGAGGGGACTTACTGTCATGTCATGTGTACATATTGGAGGTGGGTGGGTTTGTCTGGGCATGTTCAGTATGTGCCTCTGAAGTGGACAGTTAGAGAGGTAGAGAGTTAGAGAGGTAGAGAGTTAGAGAGGTAGAGAGTTAGAGACGTAGAGAGTTAGAGGGGACTTACTGTCATGTCATGTGTACATATTGGAGGCGGGTGGGTTTGTCTGGGCATGTTCAGTATGTGCTTCTGAAGTGGACAATTAGAGAGGTAGAGAGTTAGAGAGGTAGAGAGTTAGAGAGGTAGAGAGTTAGAGACGTAGAGAGTTAGAGGGGACTTACTGTCATGTCATGTGTACATATTGGAGGTGGGTGGGTTTGTCTGGGCATGTTCAGTATGTGCTTCTGAAGTGGACAGTTAGAGAGGTAGAGAGTTAGAGAGGTAGAGAGTTAGAGAGGTAGAGAGTTAGAGACGTAGAGAGTTAGAGGGGACTTACTGTCATGTCATGTGTACATATTGGAGGTGGGTGGGTTTGTCTGGGCATGTTCTGTATGTGCTTCTGAAGTGGACAGTTAGAGAGGTAGAGAGTTAGAGAGGTAGAGAGTAAGAGTCTTAGAGAGTTAGAGAGGTAGAGAGTTAGAGACGTGGAGAGTTAGAGAGGTAGAGAGTTAGAGACGTAGGGAGTTAGAGGGGACTTACTGTCATGTCATGTGTACATATTGGAGGTGGGTGGGTTTGTCTGAGCATGTTCAGTATGTGCCTCTGAAGTGGACAGTTAGAGAGGTAGAGAGTTAGAGACGTAGAGAGGTAGAGAGGTAGAGAGTTAGAGAGGTAGAGAGTTAGAGAGGGCTTACTGTCATGTCATGTGTACATATTGGTGGTGGGTGGGTTTGTCTGGGCATGTTCAGTATGTGCCACTGAAGTGGACAGTTAGAGAGGTAGAGAGTAAGAGAGGTAGAGAGTTAGAGACGTAGAGAGTTAGAGGGGACTTACTGTCATGTCATGTGTACAAATTGGAGGTGGGTGGGTTTGTCTGGGCATGTTCAGTATGTGCTTCTGAAGTGGACAGTTAGAGAGGTAGAGAGTTAGAAAGGTAGAGAGTAAGAGTCTTAGAGAGTTAGAGAGGTTGAGAGTTAGAGACGTGGAGAGTTAGAAAGGTAGAGAGTTAGAGACGTAGGGAGTTAGAGGGGACTTACTGTCATGTCATGTGTACATATTGGAGGTGGTTGGGTTTGTCTGAGCATGTTCAGTATGTGCCTCTGAAGTGGACAGTTAGAGAGGTAGAGAGTTAGAGACGTGGAGAGTAAGAGAGGTAGAGAGTTAGAGAGGTAGAGAGTTAGAGAGGGCTTACTGTCATGTCATGTGTACATATTGGAGGTGGGTGGGTTTGTCTGGGCATGTTCAGTATGTGCCTCTGAAGTGGACAGTTAGAGAGGTAGAGAGTTAGAGACGTAGAGAGGTAGAGAGGTAGAGAGTTAGAGAGGTAGAGAGATAGAGGGGACTTACTGTCATGTCATGTGTACATATTGGAGGTGGGTTGGTTTGTCTGGGCATGTTCAGTATGTGCCTCTGAAGTGGACAGTTAGAGAGGTAGAGAGTTAGTGATGTAGAGAGTTAGAGAGGTAGAGAGTTAGAGAGGTAGAGAGTTAGAGACGTAGAGAGTTAGAGACGTAGAGAGTTAGAGGGGACTTACTGTCATGTCATGGGTACATATTGGAGGTGGGTGGGTTTGTCTGGGCATGTTCAGTATGTGCCTCTGAAGTGGACAGTTAGAGAGGTAGAGAGTTAGAGAGGTAGAGAGTTAGAGAGGTAGAGAGTTAGAGACGTAGAGAGTTAGAGGGGACTTACTGTCATGTCATGTGTACATATTGGAGGCGGGTGGGTTTGTCTGGGCATGTTCAGTATGTGCTTCTGAAGTGGACAATTAGAGAGGTAGAGAGTTAGAGAGGTAGAGAGTTAGAGAGGTAGAGAGTTAGAGACGTAGAGAGTTAGAGGGGACTTACTGTCATGTCATGTGTACATATTGGAGGTGGGTGGGTTTGTCTGGGCATGTTCAATATGTGCTTCTGAAGTGGACAGTTAGAGAGGTAGAGAGTTAGAGAGGTAGAGAGTTACAGAGGTAGAGAGTAAGAGACGTAGAGAGTTAGAGGGGACTTACTGTCATGTCATGTGTACATATTGGAGGCGGGTGGGTTTGTCTGGGCATGTTCAGTATGTGCTTCTGAGGTGGACAGTTAGCGAGGTAGAGAGTTAGAAACGTGGAGAGTAAGAGAGGTAGAGAGTTAGAGAGGTAGAGTGTTAGAGAGGGCTTACTGCCATGTCATGTGTACATATTGGAGGTTTGTGGGTTTGTCTGGGCATGTTCATTATGTGCCTCTGAATTGGACAGTTAGAGAGGTAGAGAGTTAGAGACGTGGAGAGTTAGAGAGGTAGAGAGTTAGAGAGGTAAAGAGTTAGAGGGGACTTACTGTCATGTCATGTGTACATATTGGTGGTGGGTGGGTTTGTCTGGGCATGTTCAGTATGTGCCTCTGAAGTGGACAGTTAGAGAGGTAGAGAGTAAGAGAGGTAGAGAGTTAGAGACGTAGAGAGTTAGAGGGGACTTACTGTCATGTCATGTGTACATATTGGTGGTGGGTGGGTTTGTCTGGGCATGTTCAGTATGTGCCTCTAAAGTGGACAGTTAGAGAGGTAGAGAGTTAGAGAGGTAGAGAGTTAGAGAGGTAGAAAGTAAGAGACGTAGAGAGTTAGAGGGGACTTACTGTCATGTCATGTGTACATATTGGAGGCGGGTGGGTTTGTCTGGGCATGTTCAGTATGTGCTTCTGAAGTGGACAATTAGAGAGGGAGAGAGTAAGAGAGGTAGAGAGTTAGAGAGGTAGAGAGTTAGAGACGTAGAGAGTTAGAGGGGACTTACTGTCATGTCATGTGTACATATTGGAGGTGGGTGGGTTTGTCTGGGCATGTTCAGTATGTGCTTCTGAAGTGGACAGTTAGAGAGGTAGAGAGTAAGAGTCTTAGAGAGTTAGAAAGGTAGAGAGTTAGAGACGTAGAGAGTTAGAGAGGTAGAGAGTTAGAGAGGTAGAGAGTTAGAACGTGGAGAGTTAGAGAGGTAGATAGTTAGAGAGGTAGAGAGGTAGAGAGGTAGAGTGTTAGAGAGGGCTTACTGTCATGTCATGTGTACATATTGGAGGTGGGTGGGTTTGTCTGGGCATGTATAGTATGTTCCCTTTGAGGTGGACAGTTAGAGAGGTAGAGGGTTAGAGAGGTAGAGAGTTAGAGAGGTAGAGAGTTAGAGACGTAGTGAGTTAGAGGGGACTTACTGTCATGTCATGTGTACATATTGGAGGTGGGTGGGTTCGTCTGGGCATGTTCAGTATGTGCCTCTGAAGTGGACAGTTAGAGAGGTAGAGAGTTAGAGAGGTAGAGAGTTAGAGAGTAGAGAGTTAGAGACGTAGAGAGCTATAGGGGACTTACTGTCATGTCATGTGTACATATTGGTGGTGGTAGGGTTTGTCTGGGCATGTTCAGTATGTGCCTCTGAAGTGGACAGTTAGAGAGGTAGAGACTTAGAGATGTAGAGAGTTAGAGGGGACTTACTGTCATGTCATGTGTACATATTGGAGGTGGGTGGGTGTGTCTGGGCATGTTCAGTATGTGCCTCTGAGGTGGACTGTTAGAGAGGTAGAGAGTTAGAGGGGACTTACTGTTATGTCATGTGCACATATTGGAGGTGGGTGGGTTTGTCTGGGCATGTTCAGTATGTGCCTCTAAAATGGACAGTTAGAGAGGTAGAGAGTTAGAGACGTGAAGAGTTTGAGAGGAAGAGAGTTAGAGACGTAGAGAGTTAGAGGGGACTTACTGTCATGTTATGTGTACATATTGGAGGTGGGTGGGTTTGTCTGGGCATGTTCAGTATGTGCCTCTGAAGTGGACAGTTAGAGAGGTAAAGAGTTAGAGACATGGAGAGGTAGAGAGGTAAGGAGTTAGAGAGGTAGAGAGTTAGAGACGTAGAGAGTTAGAGAGGTAGAGAGTTAGAAGGGTAGAGAGTTAGAGAGGGCTTACTGTCATGTCATGTGAACATATTGGAGGTGGGTGGGTTTGTCTGGGCATGTTCAGTATGGGCCTCTGAAGTGGACAGTTAGAGAGGTAGAGAGTTAGAAAGGTAAAGAGTTAGAGAGGTAGAGAGTTAGAGAGGTAGAGAGTTAGAGAGGTGGAGAGTTAGAGAGGCCGAGAGTTAGAGGGGACTTACTGTCATGTCATGTGTACATATTGGAGGTGGGTGGGTTTGTCTGGGCATGTTCAGTATGTGCCTCTGAAGTGGACAGTTAGAGAGGTAGAGAGTTAGAGAGGTAGAGAGTTAGAGAGGTAGAGAGTTAGTACGTGGAGAGTTAGAGAGGTAGAGAGTTAGAGAGGTTGAGAGTTAGAGACGTAGAGAGTTAGAGAGGAAGAGAGTTAGAGACGTAGAGAGTTAGAGGGGACTTACTGTCATGTCATGTGTACATATTGGAGGTAGGTGGGTTTGTCTGGGCATGTTCAGTATGGGCCTCTGAGGTGGACAGTTAGCGAGGTAGAGAGTTAGAAACGTGGAGAGTAAGAGAGGTAGAGAGTTAGAGAGGTAGAGTGTTAGAGAGGGCTTACTGCCATGTCATGTGTACATATTGGAGGTATGTGGGTTTGTCTGGGCATGTTCATTATGTGCCTCTGAATTGGACAGTTAGAGAGGTAGAGAGTTAGAGACGTGGAGAGTTAGAGAGGTAGAGAGTTAGAGAGGTAAAGAGTTAGAGGGGACTTACTGTCATGTCATGTGTACATATTGGAGGTATGTGGGTTTGTCTGGGCATGTTCAGTATGTGCCTCTGAATTGGACAGTTAGAGAGGTAGAGAGTTAGAGACGTAGAGACTTAGAGAGGTAGAGAGTTAGAGAGGTAGAGAGTTAGAGAGGGCTTACTGTCATGTCATGTGTACATATTGGAGGTAGGTGGGTTTGTCTGGGCATGTTCAGTATGGGCCTCTGAGGTGGACAGTTAGCGAGGTAGAGAGTTAGAAACGTGGAGAGTAAGAGAGGTAGAGAGTTAGAGAGGTAGAGTGTTAGAGAGGGCTTACTGCCATGTCATGTGTACATATTGGAGGTATGTGGGTTTGTCTGGGCATGTTCATTATGTGCCTCTGAATTGGACAGTTAGAGAGGTAGAGAGTTAGAGACGTGGAGAGTTAGAGAGGTAGAGAGTTAGAGAGGTAAAGAGTTAGAGGGGACTTACTGTCATGTCATGTGTACATATTGGAGGTGGGTGGGTTTGTCTGGGCATGTTCAGTATGTGCCTCTGAAGTGGACAGTTAGAGAGGTAGAGAGTTAGAGAGGTAGAGAGTTAGAGAGGTAGAGAGTTAGTTCGTGGAGAGTTAGAGAGGTAGAGAGTTAGAGAGGTTGAGAGTTAGAGACGTAGAGAGTTAGAGAGGAAGAGAGTTAGAGACGTAGAGAGTTAGAGGGGACTTACTGTCATGTCATGTGTACATATTGGAGGTAGGTGGGTTTGTCTGGGCATGTTCAGTATGGGCCTCTGAGGTGGACAGTTAGCGAGGTAGAGAGTTAGAAACGTGGAGAGTAAGAGAGGTAGAGAGTTAGAGAGGTAGAGTGTTAGAGAGGGCTTACTGCCATGTCATGTGTACATATTGGAGGTATGTGGGTTTGTCTGGGCATGTTCATTATGTGCCTCTGAATTGGACAGTTAGAGAGGTAGAGAGTTAGAGACGTGGAGAGTTAGAGAGGTAGAGAGTTAGAGAGGTAAAGAGTTAGAGGGGACTTACTGTCATGTCATGTGTACATATTGGAGGTATGTGGGTTTGTCTGGGCATGTTCAGTATGTGCCTCTGAATTGGACAGTTAGAGAGGTAGAGAGTTAGAGACGTAGAGACTTAGAGAGGTAGAGAGTTAGAGAGGTAGAGAGTTAGAGAGGGCTTACTGTCATGTCATGTGTACATATTGGAGGTGGGTGGGTTTGTCAGGGCATGTTCAGTATGTGCCTCTAAAGTGGACAGTTAGAGAGGTAGAGAGTTAGAGAGGTAGAGAGTTAGAGACGTAGAGGGTTAGAGGGGACTTACTGTCATGTCATGTGTACATATTGGAAGTGGGTTGGTTTGTCTGGGCATGTTTATTATGTGTCTCTGAAGTGGACAGTTAGAGAGGTAGAGAGTTAGAGAGGTAGAAAGTAAGAGACGTAGAGAGTTAGAGGGGACTTACTGTCATGTCATGTGTACATATTGGAGGCGGGTGGGTTTGTCTGGGCATGTTCAGTATGTGCTTCTGAAGTGGACAATTAGAGAGGGAGAGAGTTAGAGAGGTAGAGAGTTAGAGAGGTAGAGAGTTAGAGACGTAGAGAGTTAGAGGGGACTTACTGTCATGTCATGTGTACATATTGGAGGTGGGTGGGTTTGTCTGGGCATGTTCAGTATGTGCTTCTGAAGTGGACAGTTAGAGAGGTAGAGAGTAAGAGTCTTAGAGAGTTAGAGAGGTAGAGAGTTAGAGACGTAGAGAGTTAGAGAGGTAGAGAGTTAGAGAGGTAGAGAGTTAGAACGTGGAGAGTTAGAGAGGTAGATAGTTAGAGAGGTAGAGAGGTAGAGAGGTAGAGTGTTAGAGAGGGCTTACTGTCATGTCATGTGTACATATTGGAGGTGGGTGGGTTTGTCTGGGCATGTATAGTATGTTCCCTTTGAGGTGGACAGTTAGAGAGGTAGAGGGTTAGAGAGGTAGAGAGTTAGAGAGGTAGAGAGTTAGAGACGTAGTGAGTTAGAGGGGACTTACTGTCATGTCATGTGTACATATTGGAGGTGGGTGGGTTCGTCTGGGCATGTTCAGTATGTGCCTCTGAAGTGGACAGTTAGAGAGGTAGAGAGTTAGAGAGGTAGAGAGTTAGAGAGTAGAGAGTTAGAGACGTAGAGAGCTATAGGGGACTTACTGTCATGTCATGTGTACATATTGGTGGTGGTAGGGTTTGTCTGGGCATGTTCAGTATGTGCCTCTGAAGTGGACAGTTAGAGAGGTAGAGACTTAGAGATGTAGAGAGTTAGAGGGGACTTACTGTCATGTCATGTGTACATATTGGAGGTGGGTGGGTGTGTCTGGGCATGTTCAGTATGTGCCTCTGAGGTGGACTGTTAGAGAGGTAGAGAGTTAGAGGGGACTTACTGTTATGTCATGTGCACATATTGGAGGTGGGTGGGTTTGTCTGGGCATGTTCAGTATGTGCCTCTAAAATGGACAGTTAGAGAGGTAGAGAGTTAGAGACGTGAAGAGTTTGAGAGGAAGAGAGTTAGAGACGTAGAGAGTTAGAGGGGACTTACTGTCATGTTATGTGTACATATTGGAGGTGGGTGGGTTTGTCTGGGCATGTTCAGTATGTGCCTCTGAAGTGGACAGTTAGAGAGGTAAAGAGTTAGAGACATGGAGAGGTAGAGAGGTAAGGAGTTAGAGAGGTAGAGAGTTAGAGACGTAGAGAGTTAGAGAGGTAGAGAGTTAGAAGGGTAGAGAGTTAGAGAGGGCTTACTGTCATGTCATGTGAACATATTGGAGGTGGGTGGGTTTGTCTGGGCATGTTCAGTATGGGCCTCTGAAGTGGACAGTTAGAGAGGTAGAGAGTTAGAAAGGTAAAGAGTTAGAGAGGTAGAGAGTTAGAGAGGTAGAGAGTTAGAGAGGTGGAGAGTTAGAGAGGCCGAGAGTTAGAGGGGACTTACTGTCATGTCATGTGTACATATTGGAGGTGGGTGGGTTTGTCTGGGCATGTTCAGTATGTGCCTCTGAAGTGGACAGTTAGAGAGGTAGAGAGTTAGAGAGGTAGAGAGTTAGAGAGGTAGAGAGTTAGTACGTGGAGAGTTAGAGAGGTAGAGAGTTAGAGAGGTTGAGAGTTAGAGACGTAGAGAGTTAGAGAGGAAGAGAGTTAGAGACGTAGAGAGTTAGAGGGGACTTACTGTCATGTCATGTGTACATATTGGAGGTGGGTGGGTTTGTCTGGGCATGTTCAGTATGTGCCTCTGAAGTGGACAGTTAGAGAGGTAGAGAGTTAGAGAGGTAGAGAGTTAGTACGTGGAGAGTTAGAGAGGTAGAGAGTTAGAGAGGTTGAGAGTTAGAGACGTAGAGAGTTAGAGAGGAAGAGAGTTAGAGACGTAGAGAGTTAGAGGGGACTTACTGTCATGTCATGTGTACATATTGGAGGTAGGTGGGTTTGTCTGGGCATGTTCAGTATGGGCCTCTGAGGTGGACAGTTAGCGAGGTAGAGAGTTAGAAACGTGGAGAGTAAGAGAGGTAGAGAGTTAGAGAGGTAGAGTGTTAGAGAGGGCTTACTGCCATGTCATGTGTACATATTGGAGGTTTGTGGGTTTGTCTGGGCATGTTCATTATGTGCCTCTGAATTGGACAGTTAGAGAGGTAGAGAGTTAGAGACGTGGAGAGTTAGAGAGGTAGAGAGTTAGAGAGGTAAAGAGTTAGAGGGGACTTACTGTCATGTCATGTGTACATATTGGAGGTATGTGGGTTTGTCTGGGCATGTTCAGTATGTGCCTCTGAATTGGACAGTTAGAGAGGTAGAGAGTTAGAGACGTAGAGACTTAGAGAGGTAGAGAGTTAGAGTGGTAGAGAGTTAGAGAGGGCTTACTGTCATGTCATGTGTACATATTGGAGGTGGGTGGGTTTGTCAGGGCATGTTCAGTATGTGCCTCTAAAGTGGACAGTTAGAGAGGTAGAGAGTTAGAGAGGTAGAGAGTTAGAGACGTAGAGGGTTAGAGGGGACTTACTGTCATGTCATGTGTACATATTGGAAGTGGGTTGGTTTGTCTGGGCATGTTTATTATGTGTCTCTGATGTGGACAGTTAGAGAGGTAGAGAGTTAGAGAGGTAGAGAGTTAGAGAGGTAGAGAGTTAGAGACGTAGAGAGTTAGAGGGGACTTACTGTCATGTCATGTGTACATATTGGAGGCGGGTGGGTTTATCTAAGCATGTTCAGTATGCGCCTCTGAAGTGGACAGTTAGAGAGGTAGAGAGTAAGAGTCTTAGAGAGTTAGAGAGGTAGAGAGTTAGAGACGTGGAGAGTTCAAGAGGTAGAGAGTTAGAGAGGTAGAGAGTTAGAACGTGGAGAGTTAGAGAGGTAGAGAGTTAGAGAGGTAGAGAGATAGAGGGGACTTACTGTCATGTCATGTGTACATATTGGAGGTGGGTGGGTTTGTCTGGGCATGTTCAGTATGTGCCTCTGAAGTGGACAGTTAGAGAGGTAGAGAGTTAGAGAGGTAGAGAGTTAGAGAGGTAGAAAGTTAGAGACGTAGAGAGTTAGAGGGGACTTACTGTCATGTCATGTGTACATATTGGAGGCGGGTGGGTTTGTCTGGGCATGTTCAGTATGTGCCTCTGAATTGGACAGTTAGAGAGGTGGACAGTTAGAGAGGTAGAGAGTTAGAGAGGTAGAGAGTTAGAGACGTAGGGAGTTAGAGGGGACTTACTGTCATGTTATGTGTACATATTGGAGGTGGGTGGGTTTGTCTGGGCATGTTCAGTATGTGCCTCTGAAGTGGACAGTTAGAGAGGTAGAGAGTTAGAGAGGTAGAGAGTTAGAGAGGTAGAAAGTTAGAGACGTAGAGAGTTAGAGGGGACTTACTGTCATGTCATGTGTACATATTGGAGGCGGGTGGGTTTGTCTGGGCATGTTCAGTATGTGCCTCTGAAGTGGACAGTTAGAGAGGTAGAGAGTTAGAGAGGTAGAGAGTTAGTGAGGTAGAGAGTTAGAGGGGACTTACTGTCATGTCATGTGTACATATTGGAGGTGGGTGGGTTTGTCTGGGCATGTTCAGTATGTGCCTCTGAATTGGACAGTTAGAGAGGTGGACAGTTAGAGAGGTAGAGAGTTAGAGAGGTAGAGAGTTAGAGACGTAGGGAGTTAGAGGGGACTTACTGTCATGTCATGTGTACATATTGGAGGTGGGTGGGTTTGTCTGGGCATGTTCAGTATGTGCCTCTGAAGTGGACAGTTAGAGAGGTAGAGAGTTAGAGAGGTAGAGAGTTAGAGAGGTAGAAAGTTAGAGACGTAGAGAGTTAGAGGGGACTTACTGTCATGTCATGTGTACATATTGGAGGCGGGTGGGTTTGTCTGGGCATGTTCAGTATGTGCCTCTGAAGTGGACAGTTAGAGAGGTAGAGAGTTAGAGAGGTAGAGAGTTAGTGAGGTAGAGAGTTAGAGGGGACTTACTGTCATGTCATGTGTACATATTGGAGGTGGGTGGGTTTGTCTGGGCATGTTCAGTATGTGCCTCTGAATTGGACAGTTAGAGAGGTGGACAGTTAGAGAGGTAGAGAGTTAGAGAGGTAGAGAGTTAGAGACGTAGGGAGTTAGAGGGGACTTACTGTCATGTCATGTGTACATATTGGAGGTGGGTGGGTTTGTCTGGGCATGTTCAGTATGTGCCTCTGAAGTGGACAGTTAGAGAGGTAGAGAGTTAGAGAGGTAGAGAGTTAGAGAGGTAGAAAGTTAGAGACGTAGAGAGTTAGAGGGGACTTACTGTCATGTCATGTGTACATATTGGAGGTGGGTGGGTTTGTCTGGGCATGTTCAGTATGTGCCTCTGAAGTGGACAGTTAGAGAGGTAGAGAGTTAGAGAGGTAGAGAGTTAGAGAGGTAGAGAGTTAGAGACGTAGAGAGTTAGAGGGGACTTACTGTCATGTCATGTGTACATATTGGAGGCGGGTGGGTTTGTCTGGGCATGTTCAGTATGTGCTTCTGAAGTGGACAATTAGAGAGGTAGAGAGTTAGAGAGGTAGAGAGTTAGAGAGGTAGAGAGTTAGAGACGTAGAGAGTTAGAGGGGACTTACTGTCATGTCATGTGTACATATTGGAGGTGGGTGGGTTTGTCTGGGCATGTTCAGTATGTGCTTCTGAAGTGGACAGTTAGAGAGGTAGAGAGTTAGAGAGGTAGAGAGTTAGAGAGGTAGAGAGTTAGAGACGTAGAGAGTTAGAGGGGACTTACTGTCATGTCATGTGTACATATTGGAGGCGGGTGGGTTTGTCTGGGCATGTTCAGTATGTGCTTCTGAAGTGGACAATTAGAGAGGTAGAGAGTTAGAGAGGTAGAGAGTTAGAGAGGTAGAGAGTTAGAGACGTAGAGAGTTAGAGGGGACTTACTGTCATGTCATGTGTACATATTGGAGGTGGGTGGGTTTGTCTGGGCATGTTCTGTATGTGCTTCTGAAGTGGACAGTTAGAGAGGTAGAGAGTTAGAGAGGTAGAGAGTAAGAGTCTTAGAGAGTTAGAGAGGTAGAGAGTTAGAGACGTGGAGAGTTAGAGAGGTAGAGAGTTAGAGACGTAGGGAGTTAGAGGGGACTTACTGTCATGTCATGTGTACATATTGGAGGTGGGTGGGTTTGTCTGAGCATGTTCAGTATGTGCCTCTGAAGTGGACAGTTAGAGAGGTAGAGAGTTAGAGACGTAGAGAGGTAGAGAGGTAGAGAGTTAGAGAGGTAGAGAGTTAGAGAGGGCTTACTGTCATGTCATGTGTACATATTGGTGGTGGGTGGGTTTGTCTGGGCATGTTCAGTATGTGCCACTGAAGTGGACAGTTAGAGAGGTAGAGAGTAAGAGAGGTAGAGAGTTAGAGACGTAGAGAGTTAGAGGGGACTTACTGTCATGTCATGTGTACAAATTGGAGGTGGGTGGGTTTGTCTGGGCATGTTCAGTATGTGCTTCTGAAGTGGACAGTTAGAGAGGTAGAGAGTTAGAGAGGTAGAGAGTAAGAGTCTTAGAGAGTTAGAGAGGTTGAGAGTTAGAGACGTGGAGAGTTAGAAAGGTAGAGAGTTAGAGACGTAGGGAGTTAGAGGGGACTTACTGTCATGTCATGTGTACATATTGGAGGTGGTTGGGTTTGTCTGAGCATGTTCAGTATGTGCCTCTGAAGTGGACAGTTAGAGAGGTAGAGAGTTAGAGACGTGGAGAGTAAGAGAGGTAGAGAGTTAGAGAGGTAGAGAGTTAGAGAGGGCTTACTGTCATGTCATGTGTACATATTGGAGGTGGGTGGGTTTGTCTGGGCATGTTCAGTATGTGCCTCTGAAGTGGACAGTTAGAGAGGTAGAGAGTTAGAGACGTAGAGAGGTAGAGAGGTAGAGAGTTAGAGAGGTAGAGAGATAGAGGGGACTTACTGTCATGTCATGTGTACATATTGGAGGTGGGTTGGTTTGTCTGGGCATGTTCAGTATGTGCCTCTGAAGTGGACAGTTAGAGAGGTAGAGAGTTAGTGATGTAGAGAGTTAGAGAGGTAGAGAGTTAGAGAGGTAGAGAGTTAGAGACGTAGAGAGTTAGAGACGTAGAGAGTTAGAGGGGACTTACTGTCATGTCATGGGTACATATTGGAGGTGGGTGGGTTTGTCTGGGCATGTTCAGTATGTGCCTCTGAAGTGGACAGTTAGAGAGGTAGAGAGTTAGAGAGGTAGAGAGTTAGAGAGGTAGAGAGTTAGAGACGTAGAGAGTTAGAGGGGACTTACTGTCATGTCATGTGTACATATTGGAGGCGGGTGGGTTTGTCTGGGCATGTTCAGTATGTGCTTCTGAAGTGGACAATTAGAGAGGTAGAGAGTTAGAGAGGTAGAGAGTTAGAGAGGTAGAGAGTTAGAGACGTAGAGAGTTAGAGGGGACTTACTGTCATGTCATGTGTACATATTGGAGGTGGGTGGGTTTGTCTGGGCATGTTCAATATGTGCTTCTGAAGTGGACAGTTAGAGAGGTAGAGAGTTAGAGAGGTAGAGAGTTACAGAGGTAGAGAGTAAGAGACGTAGAGAGTTAGAGGGGACTTACTGTCATGTCATGTGTACATATTGGAGGCGGGTGGGTTTGTCTGGGCATGTTCAGTATGTGCTTCTGAAGTGGACAATTAGAGAGGTAGAGAGTTAGAGAGGTAGAGAGTTAGAGAGGTAGAGAGTTAGAGACGTAGAGAGTTAGAGGGGACTTACTGTCATGTCATGTGTACATATTGGAGGTGGGTGGGTTTGTCTGGGCATGTTCTGCATGTGCTTCTGAAGTGGACAGTTAGAGAGGTAGAGAGTTAGAGAGGTAGAGAGTAAGAGTCTTAGAGAGTTAGAGAGGTAGAGAGTTAGAGACGTGGAGAGTTAGAGAGGTAGATTGTTAGAGACGTAGGGAGTTAGAGGGGACTTACTGTCATGTCATGTGTACATATTGGAGGTGGGTGGGTTTGTCTGAGCATGTTCAGTATGTGCCTCTGAAGTGGACAGTTAGAGAGGTAGAGAGTTAGAGACGTAGAGAGGTAGAGAGGTAGAGAGTTAGAGAGGTAGAGAGTTAGAGAGGGCTTACTGTCATGTCATGTGTACATATTGGTGGTGGGTGGGTTTGTCTGGGCATGTTCAGTATGTGCCTCTGAAGTGGACAGTTAGAGAGGTAGAGAGTAAGAGAGGTAGAGAGTTAGAGACGTAGAGAGTTAGAGGGGACTTACTGTTATGTCATGTGTACATATTGGAGGTGGGTGGGTTTGTCTGGGCATGTTCAGTATGTGCTTCTGAAGTGGACAGTTAGAGAGGTAGAGAGTTAGAGAGGTAGAGAGTAAGAGTCTTAGAGAGTTAGAGAGGTTGAGAGTTAGAGACGTGGAGAGTTAGAAAGGTAGAGAGTTAGAGACGTAGGGAGTTAGAGGGGACTTACTGTCATGTCATGAGTACATATTGGAGGTGGGTGGGTTTGTCTGAGCATGTTCAGTATGTGCCTCTGAAGTGGACAGTTAGAGAGGTAGAGAGTTAGAGACGTGGAGAGTAAGAGAGGTAGAGAGTTAGAGAGGTAGAGAGTTAGAGAGGGCTTACTGTCATGTCATGTGTACATATTGGAGGTGGGTGGGTTTGTCTGGGCATGTTCAGTATGTGCCTCTGAAGTGGACAGTTAGAGAGGTAGAGAGTTAGAGACGTAGAGAGGTAGAGAGGTAGAGAGTTAGAGAGGTAGAGAGTTAGAGAGGGCTTACTGTCATGTCATGTGTACATATTGGTGGTGGGTGGGTTTGTCTGGGCATGTTCAGTATGTGCCTCTGAAGTGGACAGTTAGAGAGGTAGAGAGTAAGAGAGGTAGAGAGTTAGAGACGTAGAGAGTTAGAGGGGACTTACTGTCATGTCATGTGTACATATTGAAGGTGGGTGGGTTTGTCTGGGCATGTTCAGTATGTGCCTCTGAAGTGGACAATTAGAGAGGTAGAGAGTTAAAGAGGTAGAGAGTTAGAGAGGTAGAGAGTTAGAGACGTAGAGTGTTAGAGAGGGCTTACTGTCATGTCATGTGTACATATTGGAGGTGGGTGGGTTTGTCTGGGCATGTTCAGTATGTGCTTCTGAAGTGGACAGTTAGAGAGGTAGAGAGTATGAAAGGTAGAGAGTTAGAGAGGTAGAGAGTAAGAGAGGAAGAGAGTTAGAACGTGGAGAGTTAGAGAGGTAGCGAGTTAGAGAGGTAGAGAGATAGAGGGGACTTACTGTCATGTCATGTGTACATATTGGAGGAGGGTGGGTTTGTCTTGGCATGTTCAGTATGTGCTTCTGAAGTGGACAGTTAAAGACGTAGAGAGTTAGAGAGGTAGAGAGTTAGAGAGGTAGAGAGTTAGAGAGGTGGAGAGTAAGATAGGTAGAGAGTTAGAGAGGTAGAGAGTTAGAGAGGTAGAGAGTAAGAGAGGAAGAGAGTTAGAACGTGGAGAGTTAGAGAGGTAGTGAGTTAGAGACGTAGAGAGTTAGAGGGGACTTACTGTCATGTCATGTGTACATATTGGAGGTGGGTTGGTTTGTCTGGGCATGTTCAGTATGTGCCTCTGAAGTGGACAGTTAGAGAGGTAGAGAGTAAGAGAGGTAGAGAGTTAGAGACGTAGAGAGTTAGAGGGGACTTACTGTCATGTCATGTGTACATATTGAAGGTGGGTGGGTTTGTCTGGGCATGTTCAGTATGTGCCTCTGAAGTGGACAATTAGAGAGGTAGAGAGTTAAAGAGGTAGAGAGTTAGAGAGGTAGAGAGTTAGAGACGTAGAGTGTTAGAGAGGGCTTACTGTCATGTCATGTGTACATATTGGAGGTGGGTGGGTTTGTCTGGGCATGTTCAGTATGTGCTTCTGAAGTGGACAGTTAGAGAGGTAGAGAGTATGAAAGGTAGAGAGTTAGAGAGGTAGAGAGTAAGAGAGGAAGAGAGTTAGAACGTGGAGAGTTAGAGAGGTAGCGAGTTAGAGAGGTAGAGAGATAGAGGGGACTTACTGTCATGTCATGTGTACATATTGGAGGAGGGTGGGTTTGTCTTGGCATGTTCAGTATGTGCTTCTGAAGTGGACAGTTAAAGACGTAGAGAGTTAGAGAGGTAGAGAGTTAGAGAGGTAGAGAGTTAGAGAGGTGGAGAGTAAGATAGGTAGAGAGTTAGAGAGGTAGAGAGTTAGAGAGGTAGAGAGTAAGAGAGGAAGAGAGTTAGAACGTGGAGAGTTAGAGAGGTAGTGAGTTAGAGACGTAGAGAGTTAGAGGGGACTTACTGTCATGTCATGTGTACATATTGGAGGTGGGTGGGTTTGTCTGGGCATGTTCAGTATGTGCCTCTGAAGTGGACAGTTAGAGAGGTAGAGAGTTAGAGAGGTAGAGAGTTAGAGAGGTAGAGAGTTAGTACGTGGAGAGTTAGAGAGGTAGAGAGTTAGAGAGGTTGAGAGTTAGAGACGTAGAGAGTTAGAGAGGAAGAGAGTTAGAGACGTAGAGAGTTAGAGGGGACTTACTGTCATGTCATGTGTACATATTGGAGGTGGGTGGGTTTGTCTGGGCATGTTCAGTATGTGCCTCTGAAGTGGACAGTTAGAGAGGTAGAGAGTTAGAGAGGTAGAGAGTTAGTACGTGGAGAGTTAGAGAGGTAGAGAGTTAGAGAGGTTGAGAGTTAGAGACGTAGAGAGTTAGAGAGGAAGAGAGTTAGAGACGTAGAGAGTTAGAGGGGACTTACTGTCATGTCATGTGTACATATTGGAGGTAGGTGGGTTTGTCTGGGCATGTTCAGTATGGGCCTCTGAGGTGGACAGTTAGCGAGGTAGAGAGTTAGAAACGTGGAGAGTAAGAGAGGTAGAGAGTTAGAGAGGTAGAGTGTTAGAGAGGGCTTACTGCCATGTCATGTGTACATATTGGAGGTTTGTGGGTTTGTCTGGGCATGTTCATTATGTGCCTCTGAATTGGACAGTTAGAGAGGTAGAGAGTTAGAGACGTGGAGAGTTAGAGAGGTAGAGAGTTAGAGAGGTAAAGAGTTAGAGGGGACTTACTGTCATGTCATGTGTACATATTGGAGGTATGTGGGTTTGTCTGGGCATGTTCAGTATGTGCCTCTGAATTGGACAGTTAGAGAGGTAGAGAGTTAGAGACGTAGAGACTTAGAGAGGTAGAGAGTTAGAGTGGTAGAGAGTTAGAGAGGGCTTACTGTCATGTCATGTGTACATATTGGAGGTGGGTGGGTTTGTCAGGGCATGTTCAGTATGTGCCTCTAAAGTGGACAGTTAGAGAGGTAGAGAGTTAGAGAGGTAGAGAGTTAGAGACGTAGAGGGTTAGAGGGGACTTACTGTCATGTCATGTGTACATATTGGAAGTGGGTTGGTTTGTCTGGGCATGTTTATTATGTGTCTCTGATGTGGACAGTTAGAGAGGTAGAGAGTTAGAGAGGTAGAGAGTTAGAGAGGTAGAGAGTTAGAGACGTAGAGAGTTAGAGGGGACTTACTGTCATGTCATGTGTACATATTGGAGGCGGGTGGGTTTATCTAAGCATGTTCAGTATGCGCCTCTGAAGTGGACAGTTAGAGAGGTAGAGAGTAAGAGTCTTAGAGAGTTAGAGAGGTAGAGAGTTAGAGACGTGGAGAGTTCAAGAGGTAGAGAGTTAGAGAGGTAGAGAGTTAGAACGTGGAGAGTTAGAGAGGTAGAGAGTTAGAGAGGTAGAGAGATAGAGGGGACTTACTGTCATGTCATGTGTACATATTGGAGGTGGGTGGGTTTGTCTGGGCATGTTCAGTATGTGCCTCTGAAGTGGACAGTTAGAGAGGTAGAGAGTTAGAGAGGTAGAGAGTTAGAGAGGTAGAAAGTTAGAGACGTAGAGAGTTAGAGGGGACTTACTGTCATGTCATGTGTACATATTGGAGGCGGGTGGGTTTGTCTGGGCATGTTCAGTATGTGCCTCTGAATTGGACAGTTAGAGAGGTGGACAGTTAGAGAGGTAGAGAGTTAGAGAGGTAGAGAGTTAGAGACGTAGGGAGTTAGAGGGGACTTACTGTCATGTTATGTGTACATATTGGAGGTGGGTGGGTTTGTCTGGGCATGTTCAGTATGTGCCTCTGAAGTGGACAGTTAGAGAGGTAGAGAGTTAGAGAGGTAGAGAGTTAGAGAGGTAGAAAGTTAGAGACGTAGAGAGTTAGAGGGGACTTACTGTCATGTCATGTGTACATATTGGAGGCGGGTGGGTTTGTCTGGGCATGTTCAGTATGTGCCTCTGAAGTGGACAGTTAGAGAGGTAGAGAGTTAGAGAGGTAGAGAGTTAGTGAGGTAGAGAGTTAGAGGGGACTTACTGTCATGTCATGTGTACATATTGGAGGTGGGTGGGTTTGTCTGGGCATGTTCAGTATGTGCCTCTGAATTGGACAGTTAGAGAGGTGGACAGTTAGAGAGGTAGAGAGTTAGAGAGGTAGAGAGTTAGAGACGTAGGGAGTTAGAGGGGACTTACTGTCATGTCATGTGTACATATTGGAGGTGGGTGGGTTTGTCTGGGCATGTTCAGTATGTGCCTCTGAAGTGGACAGTTAGAGAGGTAGAGAGTTAGAGAGGTAGAGAGTTAGAGAGGTAGAAAGTTAGAGACGTAGAGAGTTAGAGGGGACTTACTGTCATGTCATGTGTACATATTGGAGGCGGGTGGGTTTGTCTGGGCATGTTCAGTATGTGCCTCTGAAGTGGACAGTTAGAGAGGTAGAGAGTTAGAGAGGTAGAGAGTTAGTGAGGTAGAGAGTTAGAGGGGACTTACTGTCATGTCATGTGTACATATTGGAGGTGGGTGGGTTTGTCTGGGCATGTTCAGTATGTGCCTCTGAATTGGACAGTTAGAGAGGTGGACAGTTAGAGAGGTAGAGAGTTAGAGAGGTAGAGAGTTAGAGACGTAGGGAGTTAGAGGGGACTTACTGTCATGTCATGTGTACATATTGGAGGTGGGTGGGTTTGTCTGGGCATGTTCAGTATGTGCCTCTGAAGTGGACAGTTAGAGAGGTAGAGAGTTAGAGAGGTAGAGAGTTAGAGAGGTAGAAAGTTAGAGACGTAGAGAGTTAGAGGGGACTTACTGTCATGTCATGTGTACATATTGGAGGTGGGTGGGTTTGTCTGGGCATGTTCAGTATGTGCCTCTGAAGTGGACAGTTAGAGAGGTAGAGAGTTAGAGAGGTAGAGAGTTAGAGAGGTAGAGAGTTAGAGACGTAGAGAGTTAGAGGGGACTTACTGTCATGTCATGTGTACATATTGGAGGCGGGTGGGTTTGTCTGGGCATGTTCAGTATGTGCTTCTGAAGTGGACAATTAGAGAGGTAGAGAGTTAGAGAGGTAGAGAGTTAGAGAGGTAGAGAGTTAGAGACGTAGAGAGTTAGAGGGGACTTACTGTCATGTCATGTGTACATATTGGAGGTGGGTGGGTTTGTCTGGGCATGTTCAGTATGTGCTTCTGAAGTGGACAGTTAGAGAGGTAGAGAGTTAGAGAGGTAGAGAGTTAGAGAGGTAGAGAGTTAGAGACGTAGAGAGTTAGAGGGGACTTACTGTCATGTCATGTGTACATATTGGAGGCGGGTGGGTTTGTCTGGGCATGTTCAGTATGTGCTTCTGAAGTGGACAATTAGAGAGGTAGAGAGTTAGAGAGGTAGAGAGTTAGAGAGGTAGAGAGTTAGAGACGTAGAGAGTTAGAGGGGACTTACTGTCATGTCATGTGTACATATTGGAGGTGGGTGGGTTTGTCTGGGCATGTTCTGTATGTGCTTCTGAAGTGGACAGTTAGAGAGGTAGAGAGTTAGAGAGGTAGAGAGTAAGAGTCTTAGAGAGTTAGAGAGGTAGAGAGTTAGAGACGTGGAGAGTTAGAGAGGTAGAGAGTTAGAGACGTAGGGAGTTAGAGGGGACTTACTGTCATGTCATGTGTACATATTGGAGGTGGGTGGGTTTGTCTGAGCATGTTCAGTATGTGCCTCTGAAGTGGACAGTTAGAGAGGTAGAGAGTTAGAGACGTAGAGAGGTAGAGAGGTAGAGAGTTAGAGAGGTAGAGAGTTAGAGAGGGCTTACTGTCATGTCATGTGTACATATTGGTGGTGGGTGGGTTTGTCTGGGCATGTTCAGTATGTGCCACTGAAGTGGACAGTTAGAGAGGTAGAGAGTAAGAGAGGTAGAGAGTTAGAGACGTAGAGAGTTAGAGGGGACTTACTGTCATGTCATGTGTACAAATTGGAGGTGGGTGGGTTTGTCTGGGCATGTTCAGTATGTGCTTCTGAAGTGGACAGTTAGAGAGGTAGAGAGTTAGAGAGGTAGAGAGTAAGAGTCTTAGAGAGTTAGAGAGGTTGAGAGTTAGAGACGTGGAGAGTTAGAAAGGTAGAGAGTTAGAGACGTAGGGAGTTAGAGGGGACTTACTGTCATGTCATGTGTACATATTGGAGGTGGTTGGGTTTGTCTGAGCATGTTCAGTATGTGCCTCTGAAGTGGACAGTTAGAGAGGTAGAGAGTTAGAGACGTGGAGAGTAAGAGAGGTAGAGAGTTAGAGAGGTAGAGAGTTAGAGAGGGCTTACTGTCATGTCATGTGTACATATTGGAGGTGGGTGGGTTTGTCTGGGCATGTTCAGTATGTGCCTCTGAAGTGGACAGTTAGAGAGGTAGAGAGTTAGAGACGTAGAGAGGTAGAGAGGTAGAGAGTTAGAGAGGTAGAGAGATAGAGGGGACTTACTGTCATGTCATGTGTACATATTGGAGGTGGGTTGGTTTGTCTGGGCATGTTCAGTATGTGCCTCTGAAGTGGACAGTTAGAGAGGTAGAGAGTTAGTGATGTAGAGAGTTAGAGAGGTAGAGAGTTAGAGAGGTAGAGAGTTAGAGACGTAGAGAGTTAGAGACGTAGAGAGTTAGAGGGGACTTACTGTCATGTCATGGGTACATATTGGAGGTGGGTGGGTTTGTCTGGGCATGTTCAGTATGTGCCTCTGAAGTGGACAGTTAGAGAGGTAGAGAGTTAGAGAGGTAGAGAGTTAGAGAGGTAGAGAGTTAGAGACGTAGAGAGTTAGAGGGGACTTACTGTCATGTCATGTGTACATATTGGAGGCGGGTGGGTTTGTCTGGGCATGTTCAGTATGTGCTTCTGAAGTGGACAATTAGAGAGGTAGAGAGTTAGAGAGGTAGAGAGTTAGAGAGGTAGAGAGTTAGAGACGTAGAGAGTTAGAGGGGACTTACTGTCATGTCATGTGTACATATTGGAGGTGGGTGGGTTTGTCTGGGCATGTTCAATATGTGCTTCTGAAGTGGACAGTTAGAGAGGTAGAGAGTTAGAGAGGTAGAGAGTTACAGAGGTAGAGAGTAAGAGACGTAGAGAGTTAGAGGGGACTTACTGTCATGTCATGTGTACATATTGGAGGCGGGTGGGTTTGTCTGGGCATGTTCAGTATGTGCTTCTGAAGTGGACAATTAGAGAGGTAGAGAGTTAGAGAGGTAGAGAGTTAGAGAGGTAGAGAGTTAGAGACGTAGAGAGTTAGAGGGGACTTACTGTCATGTCATGTGTACATATTGGAGGTGGGTGGGTTTGTCTGGGCATGTTCTGCATGTGCTTCTGAAGTGGACAGTTAGAGAGGTAGAGAGTTAGAGAGGTAGAGAGTAAGAGTCTTAGAGAGTTAGAGAGGTAGAGAGTTAGAGACGTGGAGAGTTAGAGAGGTAGATTGTTAGAGACGTAGGGAGTTAGAGGGGACTTACTGTCATGTCATGTGTACATATTGGAGGTGGGTGGGTTTGTCTGAGCATGTTCAGTATGTGCCTCTGAAGTGGACAGTTAGAGAGGTAGAGAGTTAGAGACGTAGAGAGGTAGAGAGGTAGAGAGTTAGAGAGGTAGAGAGTTAGAGAGGGCTTACTGTCATGTCATGTGTACATATTGGTGGTGGGTGGGTTTGTCTGGGCATGTTCAGTATGTGCCTCTGAAGTGGACAGTTAGAGAGGTAGAGAGTAAGAGAGGTAGAGAGTTAGAGACGTAGAGAGTTAGAGGGGACTTACTGTTATGTCATGTGTACATATTGGAGGTGGGTGGGTTTGTCTGGGCATGTTCAGTATGTGCTTCTGAAGTGGACAGTTAGAGAGGTAGAGAGTTAGAGAGGTAGAGAGTAAGAGTCTTAGAGAGTTAGAGAGGTTGAGAGTTAGAGACGTGGAGAGTTAGAAAGGTAGAGAGTTAGAGACGTAGGGAGTTAGAGGGGACTTACTGTCATGTCATGAGTACATATTGGAGGTGGGTGGGTTTGTCTGAGCATGTTCAGTATGTGCCTCTGAAGTGGACAGTTAGAGAGGTAGAGAGTTAGAGACGTGGAGAGTAAGAGAGGTAGAGAGTTAGAGAGGTAGAGAGTTAGAGAGGGCTTACTGTCATGTCATGTGTACATATTGGAGGTGGGTGGGTTTGTCTGGGCATGTTCAGTATGTGCCTCTGAAGTGGACAGTTAGAGAGGTAGAGAGTTAGAGACGTAGAGAGGTAGAGAGGTAGAGAGTTAGAGAGGTAGAGAGTTAGAGAGGGCTTACTGTCATGTCATGTGTACATATTGGTGGTGGGTGGGTTTGTCTGGGCATGTTCAGTATGTGCCTCTGAAGTGGACAGTTAGAGAGGTAGAGAGTAAGAGAGGTAGAGAGTTAGAGACGTAGAGAGTTAGAGGGGACTTACTGTCATGTCATGTGTACATATTGAAGGTGGGTGGGTTTGTCTGGGCATGTTCAGTATGTGCCTCTGAAGTGGACAATTAGAGAGGTAGAGAGTTAAAGAGGTAGAGAGTTAGAGAGGTAGAGAGTTAGAGACGTAGAGTGTTAGAGAGGGCTTACTGTCATGTCATGTGTACATATTGGAGGTGGGTGGGTTTGTCTGGGCATGTTCAGTATGTGCTTCTGAAGTGGACAGTTAGAGAGGTAGAGAGTATGAAAGGTAGAGAGTTAGAGAGGTAGAGAGTAAGAGAGGAAGAGAGTTAGAACGTGGAGAGTTAGAGAGGTAGCGAGTTAGAGAGGTAGAGAGATAGAGGGGACTTACTGTCATGTCATGTGTACATATTGGAGGAGGGTGGGTTTGTCTTGGCATGTTCAGTATGTGCTTCTGAAGTGGACAGTTAAAGACGTAGAGAGTTAGAGAGGTAGAGAGTTAGAGAGGTAGAGAGTTAGAGAGGTGGAGAGTAAGATAGGTAGAGAGTTAGAGAGGTAGAGAGTTAGAGAGGTAGAGAGTAAGAGAGGAAGAGAGTTAGAACGTGGAGAGTTAGAGAGGTAGTGAGTTAGAGACGTAGAGAGTTAGAGGGGACTTACTGTCATGTCATGTGTACATATTGGAGGTGGGTTGGTTTGTCTGGGCATGTTCAGTATGTGCCTCTGAAGTGGACAGTTAGAGAGGTAGAGAGTTAAAGAGGTAGAGAGTTAGAAAGGTAGAGAGTTAGAGACGTAGAGAGTTAGAGGGGCCTTACTGTCATGTCATGTGTACATATTGGAGGTGGGTGGGTTTGTCTGGGCATGTTCAGTTTGTGCTTCTGAAGTGGACAGTTAGAGTGGTAGAGAGTTAGAGACGTGGAGAGTTAGAAAGGTAGAGAGTTAGAGAGGTAGAGAGTTAGAGAGGTAGAGAGTTAGAGAGGTATAGAGTTAGAACGTGGAGAGTTAGAGAGGTAGAGAGTAAGAGAGGTAGAGAGATAGAGGGGACTTACTGTCATGTCATGTGTACATATTGGAGGTGGGTTGGTTTGTCTGGGCATGTTCAGTATGTGCCTCTGAAGTGGACAGTTAGAGAGGTAGAGAGTTAGTGATGTAGAGAGTTAGAGAGGTAGAGAGTTAGAGAGGTAGAGAGTTAGAGACGTAGAGAGTTAGAGACGTAGAGAGTTAGAGGGGACTTACTGTCATGTCATGGGTACATATTGGAGGTGGGTGGGTTTGTCTGGGCATGTTCAGTATGTGCCTCTGAAGTGGACAGTTGGAGAGGTTAAGAGTTAGAAAGGAAGAGAGTTTGAGAGGTAGAGAGTTAGAGAGGTAGAGAGATAGAGGGGACTTACTGTCATGTCATGTGTACATATTGGAGGTGGGTGGGTTTGTCTGGGCATGTTCAGTATGTGCTTCTGAAGTGGACAGTTAGAGAGGTAGAGAGTTAGAGAGGTAGTGAGTTAGAGAGGTAGAGAGTTAGTGAGGTAGAGAGTTAGAGAGGTAGAGAGTTAGAGAGGTAGAGGGTAAGAGGGGACTTACTGTCATGTCATGTGTACATATTGGAGGTGGGTGGGTTTGTCTGGGCATGTTCAGTATGTGCCTCTGAATTGGACAGTTAGAGAGGTGGACAGTTAGAGAGGTAGAGAGTTAGAGAGGTAGAGAGTTAGAGACGTAGGGAGTTAGAGGGGACTTACTGTCATGTCATGTGTACATATTGGAGGTGGGTGGGTTTGTCTGGGCATGTTCAGTATGTGCCTCTTAAGTGGACAGTTAGAGAGGTAGAGAATTAGAGAGGTAGAGAGTTAGAGAGGTAGAGAGTTAGAGACGTAGAGAGTTAGAGGGGACTTACTGTCATGTCATGTGTACATATTGGAGGTGGGTTGGTTTGTCTGGGCATGTTCAGTATGTGCCTCTGAAGTGGACAGTTAGAGAGGTAGAGAGTAAGAGAGGTAGAGAGTTAGAGAGGTAGAGAGTAAGAGAGGAAGAGAGTTAGAACGTGGAGAGTTAGAGAGGTAGAGAGTTAGAGAGGTAGAGAGATAGAGGGGACTTACTGTCATGGCATGTGTACATATTGGAGGAGGGTGGGTTTGTCTTGGCATGTTTAGTATGTGCTTCTGAAGTGGACAGTTAAAGACGTAGAGAGTTAGAGAGGTAGAGAGTTAGAGAGGTAGAGAGTTAGAGAGGTGGAGAGTAAGATAGGTAGAGAGTTAGAGAGGTAGAGAGTTAGAGAGGTAGAGAGTAAGAGAGGAAGAGAGTTAGAACGTGGAGAGTTAGAGAGGTAGTGAGTTAGAGACGTAGAGAGTTAGAGGGGACTTACTGTCATGTCATGTGTACATATTGGAGGTGGGTTGGTTTGTCTGGGCATGTTCAGTATGTGCCTCTGAAGTGGACAGTTAGAGAGGTAGAGAGTTAAAGAGGTAGAGAGTTAGAAAGGTAGAGAGTTAGAGACGTAGAGAGTTAGAGGGGCCTTACTGTCATGTCATGTGTACATATTGGAGGTGGGTGGGTTTGTCTGGGCATGTTCAGTTTTTGCTTCTGAAGTGGACAGTTAGAGTGGTAGAGAGTTAGAGACGTGGAGAGTTAGAAAGGTAGAGAGTTAGAGAGGTAGAGAGTTAGAGAGGTAGAGAGTTAGAGAGGTATAGAGTTAGAACGTGGAGAGTTAGAGAGGTAGAGAGTTAGAGAGGTAGAGAGTTAGAAAGGTAGAGAGTTAGAGACGTAGAGAGTTAGAGGGGACTTACTGTCATGTCATGTGTACATATTGGAGGTGGGTTGGTTTGTCTGGGCATGTTCAGTATGTGCCTCTGAAGTGGACAGTTAGAGAGGTAGAGAGTTAGTAATGTAGAGAGTTAGAGAGGTAGAGAGTTAGAGAGGTAGAGAGTTAGAGACGTAGAGAGTTAGAGACGTAGAGAGTTAGAGGGGACTTACTGTCATGTCATGGGTACATATTGGAGGTGGGTGGGTTTGTCTGGGCATGTTCAGTATGTGCCTCTGAAGTGGACAGTTGGAGAGGTTAAGAGTTAGAAAGGAAGAGAGTTAGTGAGGGCGAGAGTTAGAGAGGTAGAGAGTTAGAGAGGTAGAGGGTAAGAGAGGACTTACTGTCATGTCATGTGTACATATTGGAGGTGGGTGGGTTTGTCTGGGCATGTTCAGTATGTGCCTCTGAATTGGACAGTTAGAGAGGTGGACAGTTAGAGAGGTAGAGAGTTAGAGAGGTAGAGAGTTAGAGACGTAGGGAGTTAGAGGGGACTTACTGTCATGTCATGTGTACATATTGGAGGTGGATGGGTTTGTCTGGGCATGTTCAGTATGTGCCTCTTAAGTGGACAGTTAGAGAGGTAGAGAATTAGAGAGGTAGAGAGTTAGAGAGGTAGAGAGTTAGGACGTAGAGAGTTAGAGGGGACTTACTGTCATGTCATGTGTACATATTGGAGGTGGGTGGGTTTGTCTGGGCATGTTCAGTTTGTGCTTCTGAAGTGGACAGTTAGAGTGGTAGAGAGTTAGAGACGTGGAGAGTTAGAAAGGTAGAGAGTTAGAGAGGTAGAGAGTTAGAGAGGTAGAGAGTTAGAGAGGTATAGAGTTAGAACGTGGAGAGTTAGAGAGGTAGAGAGTTAGAGAGGTAGAGAGATAGAGGGGACTTACTGTCATGTCATGTGTACATATTGGAGGTGGGTTGGTTTTTCTGGGCATTTTCAGTATGTGCCTCTGAAGTGGACAGTTAGAGAGGTAGAGAGTTAGAGATGTAGAGAGTTAGAGAGGTAGAGAGTTAGAGAGGTAGAGAGTTAGAGAGGTAGAGAGTTAGAGAGGTAGAGAGTTAGAGGGGACTTACTGTCATGTCATGTGTACATATTGGAGGTGGGTGGGTGTTTCTGGGCATGTTCAGTATGTGCCTTTGAAGTGGACAGTTAGAGAGGTTGAGAGTTAGAGAGGTAGAGAGTTAGTGACGTAGAGAGTTAGATACGTAGAGAGTTAGAGGGGACTTACTGTCATGTCATGTGTACATATTGGAGGTGTGTGGGTTTGTCTGGGCATGTTCAGTATGTGCCTCTGAAGTGGACAGTTAGAGAGGTAGAGAGTTAGAGAGGTAGAGAGTTAGAGGGGACTTAGTGTCATGTCATGTGTACATATTGGAGGTGGGTGGGTGTTTCTGGGCATGTTCAGTATGTGCCTTTGAAGTGGACAGTTAGAGAGGTTGAGAGTTAGAGAGGTAGAGAGTTAGAGAGGTAGAGAGTTAGAGACGTAGAGTGTTAGAGGGGACTTACTGTCATGTCGTGGGTACATATTGGAGGTGGGTGGGTCTGTCTGGGCATGTACAGTATGTGCCTCTGAAGTGTACAGTTAGAGAGTTAGAGAGTTAGTGACGTGGAGAGTTATAGAGGTAGAGAGTTAGGGAGGTAGAGAGTTAGGATAGAAGGTTGGGGAGGTACTTACTATCGCATTTAGTAAGTGCCTCAGAGGTGTAGGGTTTTGGAAGTACTTTCTGTCGTGTTCAGTTTGTACCGACTTTTCTGGCGAGGTACTTACTGTCGTGTTCAGATTGTACTTCATCGGTGGGGAACATGAAAGGAGCCTCCTCGAAGATTGCTCTTTGTTCTTCAGAGGAAAGGAAATGTTCTGACAAAATGTAAGAGCAATCGGGCGTTCCCTGGGCAACGACATACGACTTCATGCTCAAAACAAATGGCGTCCGCTGCAGTCATATTATCTTGTGAATGGGAATCCGAAACACTTCAACTGACTATCTTATAGATGGGATCTAGTCGATTCTGTTATCTTATGTCGATACATTTCAAAATGTTTTTGAGCATGAGGCCGTTTGTCGGCTAATCCTTTCAACAATTTACTCAGGGCCCGAACCGGAACCGGAACCGGAACCTAGAACCGGTATAAACCTTTATAATTTCGGAACCAGAACCGGAACCGGAACCGTTATACTTTTTTTCCAAAGAACCGGAAACGGAACCCGAACCTTTATAATCAATTAGGTTCTTAAAGGTTCTTAAAGGTACTTTAAGGCTCCTTCTTTTAATAAAAAATTATGTATATCACTTGGATATAATATTATTTACAAAGTAGTATAAAGTTTATTTTTTGATAACATTTCCAAAATGTATTTTTTGTAGAAATTTTTTAATTCTTGATAAGAAATAATAATTCTTCATTATGAAAACGCTGCTCGAGTTTTCAATTTTTGAATCTGACTACTGCGATGAGAACTGCATTGCCGACAATTTGAATATGATAGCTCAGGAAAAATGAATGTTTACGTTGTCTTATGGAGAAAATTGTAGCCACTATACTGTCTCCTCAGTCCTCTGATATTTACTCTGTGCACCATCCTGTGAATTTTATACAGACACTGCCTACACCTGTGCTTGCATTCATAGGAAAATCCAAATCCAATAATTCCATTAAATTTGACATTGGTAATACTGAAGTTTTATAATATAGTTTGATTTAAAATTTTAGAACCGGAACCGGAACCCGGAATCTTTATGCAGGAACCGGAACCGGAACCGAACCTTTAAGAATATTTCTTTCAGAACCGGAACCGGAACCCGAACCTTTATAAAATAAAATTGTGGAACCGGAACCGGAACCCGAACCATTATTCATAAAGGTTCGGGTCCCTGAATTTACTCTATATTCCACTATACAATTAAAATTGGACAATTTCAATCTAAGCCAATTGGATTTCAGAGTTTCACTCAAAACTATATTTCATTGGCTAGAATGTCAAATTGTCCAATTGCATGCGAATTCGAAAGTTTCTGCTCTACAAATATTGGAAAGAGCCGAAAAGAGATGCATCAACAAATGAGCATTGAAAAAACCCTGACATTTCTATCACGAAACTTTATTTATATCCAAGAACGCATAAAATTTAAAACACACAGACGACACAGACTTTTCACGTCAGATTACTCTGAAAATGTACACACGAAAAAATGTTTGTCCATGGCAATGCAAAATTTGAATTCCAGTTTAAATTTTAAAAAAACACTGGATCATGTTCAACAACTTATCACGAGGCCACTTGGATTACAATACCTATAGTATGTGTGCAAAATAGCAGACCGAATTTTTGAACGGGCTGGCGAAAGCTAGCCTTGAAAATGCATGACGGCCACAGCTTCTCTCACTTTCTCAATTGTTTTGACTTTTGTTATAAAACACTAACAAAACTTTTATTTATTTCGTTTCAAATTCATTAACACATGTATTTTAGTGAAAATTCGCGTGAAATATTATTGATGACAGTTCTTTGTTTGTTTACACCGGCCATCTTGGATATCGGCCTGGTGGATGTCAGTCCGCGGAACCAAGCTGAACATGCAGTCAGCGACCAGTCATGTAGGAGGCAGTGAAATCGGACCACCGAGCGTCAATGAGTGGAAGAGACGGTCGGCATACCCGCGGACACCCGGACGAAGACGTCTTATGAAGAATTTATCATTGACGATCGGAAGGTCGGAAATACTACTCTTTCCGAAAACATCAGTTTTCGAGCGGCAATTTTGAAATGTGGAACGATCTTCAAAAACTGACGTTTTCCAACTTGTCAAATCCAATACAAATCAATATAACTTGTTTAATTAAGAACAACAGTGTGTAAAATCATACATGGTAAAATCCTGTTACCACAGTAAGCTTACTAACTAATACTTTAACACTGTTTTTAATTTAAACACGTAGGGATTTTGGTGAAAATTCAAATGCAATATTGAGAGTACGTAGGTATACATTGAAACCCAGAATTAATTTCAATTCAACATTTGAAAACCTTGGGGAAGGTTCCTTAAGCGGGCTGCTATTCAAATGGTTTCAAATGTTAAATGGAAATTTCTGTGTTTCAATGTATACGTACTCTCAATATTGCATTTGAATTTTCACCAAAATCCCTACGTGTTTAAATTAAAAACAGTGTTAAAATATTAGTTAGTAAGCTTACTGTGGTCACAGGATTTTACCATGTATAATTTTACACACTGTTGTTCTTAATTAAACAAGTTATATTGATTTGTATTGGATTTGGCAAGTTGGAAAACGTCAGTTTTTGAAGATCGTTCCACATTTCAAAATTGCCGCTCGAAAACTGATGTATTTGGAAAGAGTAATATTTCCGACCTTCCAATCGTCAATGATAAATTCTTCATAAGACGTCTTCGTGCGGGTGTTCGCGGGTATGCCGACCGTCTCATCCACTCATTGGCGCTCGGTAGTCCAATATCACTGCCTCCTACATGACTGGTCGCTGACTGCATGTTCAGCTTGGATCCGCGGACTGACATCCACCAGGCCGATGTCCAAGATGGCCGATGTAAACAAACGAAGAACTGTCATAAATGATATTTCACGCGAATTTTCACTAAATTACCTACGTGTTTATGAATTTGAAACGTAATAAAATTGTTGTTAGTGTTTTATTTAATATAAAATCAATGTTTATATGATAAAATCGTGTTGATAAAACAAAACAATTGAGGAAGTGAGAGAAGCTGTGGCCGTCATGAATTTTCAAGGCTCGCTTTCGCCAGCCCGTTCAAAAAATCGGTCTTCAATTTTGCGCTAATACTAGGTATTGTAATCCAAGTGGCCTCGTGGTAAGTTGTTGAACATGATCCAGTGCATTTTTTTGAAATTTAAACTGGACTTCGAAAATAGTTGTAGAACCGCAACCCAGTCAACTCTATCAGACAACATTTTGAAATTTAAACATTGTACGCGTTTGAAATGTTGGACGTGAAAGATTTAGAGGTTCCATCTGTTTCTTATGCAATATCTTCCCTTATTTCTCAAATAATATGTAACCATTCCTTTTAAGAAAGTGAACACACATGGAGTATCAACTTGCATGGCGTTCGCATTGGCTGAGAAATCAACATGTCCAGTGAAGTATTTAATCATGGAAGGATTAAAATGGATTAAACTGCATACTGTTTAGAGTTCACTAAAACAAACAGGAAGTTGTTCATTGAGCAGTTCCTTTCAAAAGCGCCTACTAAGCTATCATGTCTACATTGCAAACCAAGCTACTATAGACAACCATTTGATATTTCAATGTTTACACGAATACTGGATATGAAGGTTTTGTACGTTCTTCTATCTGTTTAAATGGAACATCATCTTCTACTTAGGGACCGGCGTGGCTCCCTCTACTCTTTTAAATTAGGTAATTACATTAACTTGTTTTGTTTTGTAATCCAGTGAAGCGGTTGCTCCACGCCAGCCAAGTCGTACGATAGAACTAAGTACTTGTAAGAAATAGCTCGTCAGATTACAATTCATTGTAATCAGTCACATTTAGCCAAATGGTTGTAATGGTTGTAATGGTTGTAATAGTTGTAATGGTTGTAATGGTTGTAATGGTTGTAATGGTTGTAATGGTTGTAAAAATGGCCAATGGTTGTTAAAGGATGAAAATAGTATTTATAATATTTATTTATGTTTTTTATTTATTATGTTGTATACATTGGTCAGATTTAAAATATAGTTGAATTTCAAATACATTCTGAACTCGATTGATATTTCAACAGCCTCACACAAATATAAAGTTTATTTATACTTTAGATATAGCCTACATACATTGTTCTCACATACGATAGACCTATTGCAGGAACCTAAACCGAAAGAATTACCAAGGAATATGCCATTTTGATTTAATTAAAAATATACCAGTTAGAAATGTAGCTGAATAATACGATTACTGGGTATTAATCATATTAACCCCTGAGCTCCTCTGACAGTCCGAGCACACTTCACAGCTTCAGCTATGTTCTCAGTCCTGAGCCGATCACAAGAGACGCTGCAGCCCTTGCCCTGGTTGGGAGGCGAGCACCAATAGCGGTCGTTGATTTGAAATATACCGTGGTCTGCGCTGCGTCGCTGTTGTAAGGGTTGGAACACAAGAGACGCTCTCTGTTATCACAAGAGACGCTGCAGCCCTTGCCCTGGTTGGGAGGCGAGCACCAATAGCGGTCGTTGATTTGAAATATACCGTGGTCTGCGCTGCGTGGCTGTTGTAAGGGTTGGAACACAAGAGACGCTCTCTTTTATCACAAGAGACGCTGCAGCCCTTGCCCTAGTTGGGAGGCGAGCACCAATAGCGGTCGTTGATTTGAAATATACCGTGGTCTGCGCTGCGTGGCTGTTGTAAGGGTTGGAACACAAGAGACGCTCTCTTTTATCACAAGAGACGCTGCAGCCCTTGCCCTGGTTGGGAGGCGAGCACCAATAGCGGTCGTTGATTTGAAATATACCGTGGTCTGCGCCGCGTCGCTGTTGTAAGGGTTGGAACACAAGAGACGCTCTCTTTTATCACAAAAGACGCTGCAGCCCTTGCCCTGGTTGGGAGGCGAGCACCAATAGCGGTCGTTGATTTGAAATATACCGTGGTCTGCGCTGCGTCGCTGTTGTAAGGGTTGGAACACAAGAGACGCTCTCTTTTATCACAAGAGACGCTGCAGCCCTTGCCCTGGTTGGGAGGCGAGCACCAATAGCGATCGTTGATTTGAAATATTGTCACGAAACTAATCGTTCTCGTTGGGATCTTGATAGTTATGGGGGGGAGGGTTGTAGCTAGATGTAGAAGTAATACATGTAATGTGGAGCAATTTATTATTATGGTATAAAATACGGAAAGGGTTACAATAGTGTAGTGAAGCTACGGGGCGAAACTGTTCACTTATCTGGTCCTTCCGGTGGTCCTTCCCGCGGTCCTGCCCGAGATGTTGGAGTTCCTGAGAGATGTCGATCTGGCTAGGTCTTGATGCCGACCCCCCGAAAGTTCGCCTCGTGGGCTCCCAGGTTCGACATCTCAATAGCTGACCATGCAGTATCGGATGTATCGCATGATCTGAGTGCACTGGCCGCTGCCACAGTCCTTCCTGGTGGTAGACAGCCCGCCACGCAGGATTGTACCGCGGGTCACGAAGTATTCGGGATAAGAGTGAACACTAGGGTGGTTCTAGAAGGATAGCGGGTTATTGGGGTGAACTAGGGTGTAAGATAAAGGGGTTTAGACAGTGGGGTATGTAATGGAAATACGAGTTATCGTGACAATATACCGTGGTCTGTGCTGCCGTCGCTGTTGTAAGGATCGGTGAGATGTGTGGAGTAACTGGACTCTCCACGTGCGATACATACCTGAGAGAGAGAGAGAGAGAGAGAGAGAGAGAGAGAGAGATCCTGTCATTTTAACACATACGATTGACCGCCAAAATGTCATACTATATTTAAATTTGACTTATCCATGAATATTTTACATTTATGATATACCAATATCCAAGACATACTATCAATATTTTACGTTTGTTTGAATTTATTCTACCAAGAGAGAGTCCTCATGATGTTTTATTGTCTTAATACTAGGTATTTGAACAAAAACACATTTTTAAATCATTTAATAATAGTTATAATACGAGAGTTGCAAGATACAATATTTTATAGGAGTCTTGTTATTTAAATAAAGTTGAAATGGTGGAAAAAGTAATATAATGATATTATCAAGCAATGTTTTAAGGGTCTTTGATCAGCCCAACCATCTTAAAAATGGAAGCAAGGTTTTCTAATAAAAGAAATCTTGCTTGGAATTATTGCTTTTTATGCCCACTCCTAAAAAACTTCGTTTTCAAAAAGTATTTGTGATTGCTTGAGCATGTTCGCAATTTTTCGTATCACGTGAAACATTTCTGTTACACTCCAAATCGATTACATTGTAAACAAACACTTACAAAATTGGCCAACTCCTCTCCAGTCATTCCGTAGGTGTAGGTACAGCTTTGGAATTGTGTGTCGATCATCCCTACGCTTATACCATCCCGCCATACAACGAAGCGCTGGTATACCACTGTACGATCTCCGTTGTATGGCGGGAGGGTATAAGCGTAGGGATGATCGAGGTACAATTCCAAAGCTGTACCTGAGCTCACGGCCAGCTCGCATCTCTCGTAGACTTTGCAGCTGCTTACAGCGAGGATGGCCAAGAACAGAACCGCTACTTAGACGTCCATGATGACATCGACACTTATCTCTGATTCACTAGCATGCTTCTTTTATATACATGCAACGAGGCCAAACGTCAAGGAAAGAGTTAAATTCTAATCAATAGATTATTTGTCTATCTATGACAAATTCTAAAATAAGTTGTGGACGTTTTAACATACTAGTCCGGGCGGGATGTGCAAGAAAACGACCCGATTGTGAATTTTGGTATAAAAGCACAAAATTTTTACCACACATCCTAAATACCCAACCATTTATTAAAAGACCGGAAGGCATCTCAGATATCACCCCTGTCACCCGTGGCAGCCATTTTAAAAAATGGCGAATATTTGATGTATTGTGCTAAATACGACGGGAATATGGCATGAAAAACATCTTTCCTACTAAATCGATCATGGGGAACTCGAATATAACATCAGAATTCTCCATTTGCTCACCACTTACCCGTGGCGGTCATTTTCAACAGTGGCGACAATATTTGATACGACGGTCAAATAAAGTGGGCAACATAACATGCGACACCATCTTTCCCACTAAACCGACAATGGAGAACTCGAATATGACATAAAAATATTCGATTTGTTTACTGGTTAACCTTACCGAATGATCCAATTACATATTTTAATTGAAGTTCCACTTATACCATACTATGCCAAAATAATTCATAATTGCAATGCAGCGTTGCCAGGTTTAGATAAACTTCTCACATACACTTGTTACTTCATGTTTGGCCGGTCTCTGCTCTTGTATGGTGTCTAAAGCGGCGCGCGAAGTTGACACACATGGAGTATCAAACCGCATGGCGATCGCAGTGTCGCGTTCACTTGGAAACCAAGGGGGTGATTCCTGTACGCATTTTCACTCTCTTATCTTAAAATTTAAGACAGTAGCAACCGTTGTTATGGACGTTAACATTGGAGTAAACAAATTTTAAGATACGATAGCTAACTTAAGAGACTAAAAACGTACAGGAATGACACCCCAAGTTACCAGTCAACATTTCGACATTTCAACATAAAACGAATTGTGGACCTGAAAGAATTTTAGTTTATTTATGTCTCAGGGCAACAGAATCTTCATCACAAAAGCCTACTATTCCATTAATATAATCTATGATTTCGTACGGTAACATTCAGAAGTGTATACTTGATCCCTAATTTGGAAACATGGTTTATTTTAGATCATTCTACACAATAACGCTACTTGTAAGAAATAGCTGTAACTGGGTGCCTATTCTCGAGTTGAAACCGCATGCGAAGATGTTCGACTATGCGAAATCAAGAAAAATCTTTTGTTTTTTCAATGTTAATTTAGCTCAATCTATTGTGCAGTGGCCCAATTCCGCAGGGCGACATTTTCAGCAAACTCGAGAATAGGCACCCTGGCACGAAATTCATTTGTTTTATATCAGCAATGCTAAAAATTGAAGTTTTCTCCCAAGGACGGACATTTTGTTGGCACGTTGACGGGTCATATTTAACTTAAAATGGAGGTAAATCGATGTATTTATGTAATGTGAGTGATTCCTTTTCGTATAAATGATGATAAATGAGTCTACAACTGCCCAGGGAACATTGAAAGTATCAATATTGCCAAAAAGCACAGAATCACAGCTATTCTGAATCGTGCCATCAAAATGGTCGCCAACAGTGCAAACTATTAATAATAATAAAATGGTATTTATTCATTTATTGCTGTATTACAATATTGAACAGATTCAAAATAACATGGAATTTCCAATCAAGCACTTAAGGTAACAATTTCTAATATACCGGGTGGCGCAAAAACGTGATTGAGAGGTCACTATATCAAAACTATTATAGATAGGATTCTGAAATTTGTACACATATTAGAAAACATACCAAAATTTAATATGTGCAAGTTTCAAAAACATTACTATAATAAGAAAAAAGTTACAGCTGTTCATATTTGGTTGTCAAAATATTGATTAGAGCTCAAATAGCGCGCGGCGAGAAAACTTTCAATGGCCGGAACGCTGTTTCTTCAAAACTACGAACGATATCAGACTGAAAATTTACAATAATATTGAAAATACATTAACATCGATTGGGTAAAAATGTCAATCAATTTGAATGAATGGAACGAAAATTATGGAATCTTGAAGTTGAGCGTAAAATATGAATATGTATTATTTCTAAGCATTTATTATACACACGTTATAAAAGTGTTTCTTTTCCCGCTATTCTTCCTTTTCTCCCTTTTCTTTCTTTTTCCATTTTTTCCTTTCCATCTTGGGAAGTAGAGCTTCCCAAGATTAAATTATTATGAGAGGTGATCTGTAGGAAGAATTAAACACCACAGCCATTGAGATACGCATGCGCTCTTTTCTCTGAGCAGTGAGAAATGAAATGGCTCCATGCCGTCCATCCCTCAACTCCTCGGACCTTCTGAGCACATCTCAAAGCATCCCCAGTGAGGAATGAAATGACTCCATGCCGTCCATCCCTCAACTCCTCGGACCTTCTGAGCACATCTCAAAGCATCCCCAGTGAGGAATGAAATGACTCCATGCCGTCCATCCCTCAACTCCTCGGACCTTCTGAGCACATCTCAAAGCATCCCCAGTGAGGAATGAAATGGCTCCATGCCGTCCATCCCTCAATTCCTCGGACCTTCTGAGCACATCTCAAAGCATCCCCAGTGAGGAATGAAATGGCTCCATGCCGTCCATCCCTCAACTCCTCGGACCTTCTGAGCACATCTCAAAGCATCCCCAGTGAGGAATGAAATGACTCCATGCCGTCCATCCCTCAACTCCTCGGACCTTCTGAGCACATCTCAAAGCATCCCCAGTGAGGAATGAAATGACTCCATGCCGTCCATCCCTCAACTCCTCGGACCTTCTGAGCACATCTCAAAGCATCCCCAGTGAGGAATGAAATGGCTCCATGCCGTCCATCCCTCAATTCCTCGGACCTTCTGAGCACATCTCAAAGCATCCCCGATGTTATCCGTCAAGAGACAGAGCATGCCATATTGCACTCCTTGCCCCGATTGGGAGGCGAACATCAGGCGCTATCGCCGATTTGAAATATACCGTAGAATGTGGTGGTCCCATCGCTCTGAAGAGCTGTTTTATGGGTTGTGTAGTCGGAATGGCGAGCGGCGACGCAAACCTGAAGAGAGAAGGTCAGAGTTGAAGTCAGTGATGATTCCAGATACATCCAGCCTCACCCCTTCCCCCCTATACCATCTCCCTTGAACCCATCAGTGCCCCTTGGAGAGTACTGAAATAAAGAAATGTACACTTTGATTTGATGTGTAGTTAGAAATGATATCATAATCATAACGTCATCACAACGTGTTTACCGCAAAAATGTACCATTATAATAGTTTTTTTATGAACAACTTTTACATTTATCATGTGATAAGTGTTTTTCTAATTATTATTTGTGTTGATATTTACAAATGTAACATAAAAAATAGGGTACCAATGACATAATCGGGCTCCATTCTTGGAACAATGTGTTTATTCCAGGTTTTGTTTCAAGTATCAACCTCTTTGAAATTAGCATGAACAGTTGATGAGGACTTAATTGCCATGGCAACAACCAACATGGGCGTCCGCAGGACTTCTGACATGGGGGGGGGGGGGGGGGGGCAAGGCAAGGAAATCTATTTTCCTCGGGGTTAAACTAATTGTAGGGGTTCGCGATACCCCCACCCTGCCGCCAGGACGCTATGACGAGTATTTTGTTGAAATATTCAATATTTTATACAATTTTACACTTTGGGATGGTGGAGGGCATGCCCCCATTTTTGTATATCACTACTTTTCAGTGCAGAATTTTTAGATTTCATTATTATTATTATTTTCTTAGTTGAGGAGACTTGGCTGGTATTTTTACACGCAGTTTTTTTATGGGGATCAATCTTTCTGTATCAATTACTTGAAAACTATTCATCCCACAATAATAATGTTTTGTTTGTCTACATCGTAGACAAGTAGTACTTTCAATATCTCAGTTTTTTAATCCATTCTACAACTATAGAGATAATTCAGTTCCTTATTGTAATAATTACTTACGAAATTCGCCACATCATTGAACCCCAACCCGTGGGTAAACTTGAGCTCGCGAGATAGCTTACATCTACCGTACACTTTGCAGTCGCTTACAGCGAGGATGCTCAGCAACAGAACTGCTACTTTCACGTCCATTATGAAACTCATCTTTCATTCCCTTCTGTACTGTGTTTATATCAACAAGGACAAAGGCTACAGCATTTAATGTATTTTAAGAAGCAACTGATATTTTTTTTGCAATGAGCCAATTACTGAAATGTTATACTGAGTGAGTTTATCTAAACATGGCCCACCAACCTTTCAACTCCCAATCACAATCTCTTCCATGTCAACCGCGTAAGGAGTAGAAAACTTGATAAGCAGAAGAAAATGAAACAATTTCAACACAAATAGAAGACGAGGTCAGCATGGCACTGGCGCAAAACTGATAAAGGTGCAAGAAGAAATGCATAATTGTTCAATAATAAAAATTATAAGTTTAATACTTACTTATGCATTCTTTAAACATTCTACAACATTGCAGTTTATTCATGATTCCCACACAAATAGTTTTCATGCCATTACGAATAAGATTGCAAATAAAAATAATAAAAAAAATCTCCAATTCATAATATCTATATTTAAATGTACACTCGACAATTCATAAAACGGTATTTGAAAGAAATGGATTGTCTAAAAAATTGTGATAACATCATCTGATGAAGTCAATACTTACTCGTCATCTACATCTGGTAGGTGAGCTCTGATTTCATTGATAATAACAAGGATTGATTGTCAAGGAACCTGACCATCAGCCAATCTGTTTCGTACAAATACCGTTTTATGAATTGTCAAGTGTACCTACAATTTTTAAAAAATCAAATTTTGTACCAACTAAAACTTACTAAAATAGCTAGAATTATAGTTGTAGGTATAGTCATGCTTTATCAAGAGTGTAAAATTCAATTCAATTCAATTCAATTTATCTTTATTTTGCATTAAAGTACAAAAATGGCGATATTCAGGTATTGCTGCCTGATCTTCCATACAACCAAAGTTACTTAATATTATTCTTAATACTAGTGCTACCTACATCTAGATGGTACCATAATACTATTATGATTGGTACAAATATATTTAATAAGGATAAAAGTAATAATAATAATAATAATAATAATAATAATAATAATAATAATAATAATAATAATAATCATGTGGAATAGACGTATGACTAATTAATAGAAGGTTATTTATGTTATATAAATTAATGTGATATAAATAATATATGAAGAACACAAGTTCACAACAATAGCATGTGCAATAGACATACATATATGAGGACTAATTAATAGTTGGTACCTAGCTTATTCTTAACAAGTGTAATCAATTGAGTGAAGCTATGGTATAATAGTGATGTTATAAATTATAGGCTAACAAAGATTGTTTTCATTACACAGCATATTCTTAATCTTTCTCTTAAAACTATGCGGTTTCAGTGATTTTAGAGAATCGGGAATTTTGTTGTAATATGTAGGGGCGACATAGGAGAATGAGGATTTGAATTTAGTAGTAGTGTGACTGGGAACGTTAAGATCATCTTTTTTCCTAATGTCGATGGAGTGGTGGTCTCTCCTTTTGCTGAGTTTGGAGTGGAGATAGGTGGGCATTCCTGTTTGAAGAATGCTATGTGTTGTGGAGAGCATGTGAGCAGCTCTTCTTTCACTCATCCTCAGCCACTTTGCTTTGCGAATCGAAGGGGAGATATGCTCATATCGTTTGATATTATAGATAAACCGAGCACAAGCATTTTGAATTTTTTGAATAACTAGTGAGTTTTGTTGTGAGAGATTTGGACCATAGACTGTGTCACAATAGTTGGCGAATGAGAGTATTAGAGCTTCGGAAAGTTGAATTTTAGCAAATATTGGAAGGAGTGTTCTGAATTTATTTAGGGTGCGCAGTTTGAAGAAGGATAGTTTTCTGATGTTGGCGACGTGTGATGTGAAGTTCAGTTGGCTATCCAGCAGGAGCCCTAGATTTCTAGTTTCTTCGACTAAAGGTATCAAGGTTATTGATTTGGAGTTTGAAGTTATCTCCTGATACCTTTGAGCACTGGGTAGATGTTCCTAGTAACATTGAAACAGTTTTTGAGGGATTTAGGTGAAGGGATCTTTCGGAGGCCCATTCTGTGATAGCTGCTAGGTCACTATTAATCCAGGCCTGAGCGTCTGCTCCCGATGCGGGATCAAAGAAGAGTGATAGCTGCGTGTCGTCTGCATACATATGGGCTTTACAGTGTGTAGCTATGCTGCAGAGATCAGAAGTGTAAAGGTTGAAAAGAAGTGGTCCTAGTATGGATCCCTGTGGCACCCCGTTTAGGACTGGTAGCGACTGAGAGGTTTTGGTGATTCCATTCGCTTTCACCGTCACTTGTTGGGATCTGCCCGACAGATAGCTTGTAAACCAGGCTACTGCCTCATCTCCAAGGCCAAGGTGGTGGAGTTTGGATTGCATTAGGTTGTGATTTAGAGTGTCAAAGGCCTTTGAGAAGTCAAGAAGTACAAGGCTGGTCACTTTACCACAGTCCATGGACGAGATGGCATCGTCTACTATGTCCAGGAGTAGAGTTGTAGTACTGTGGTTTCTGCGGAATCCAGATTGTGTAGTTGGAAGGAGGTGATGCGCTTCTAGAAAGCCATAGAGTTGTTTGTAAACTATTTTCTCAAGGATCTTTGAGAGGGTTGGAAGAATACTAATTGGACGGAGATCTTTGATTATTTTTGGATTATTAATTTTTGGTATGGGGATAATTATCCCCCTTTTCCAGGAAGTGGGGAATATATTTGTAGTAAGTGAACAGTTTATTATGTCTGTTATGGTCTCAATACAGAATGGAAGGCAGATGGTGATCATGTCGATGGTTATCATATCTATGCCGATTGCGCGTGATTTGATCTGCGCAAATCACGCAATCATGATATCACTTGAAGAAAATATTAGAAATGGGCACAGATTAATCGCTTCATATAACATAATTTCAGCTAGGTACCACGTTTCTCTGAAAATCCTGCATCTACAGCAGTAATTATGAAAAGTAAGCCCCAGTAAAACCTTGCAGTGAGCACGAAGATATGAATATTTACCCACAAGAGATTGCTGTAATGTGGGGCTCTAGGGATGCGCGTGATATATTATGCAAAGTAGAGACAGGGGATTCTGCAAGCAAGCACCAAACAGGGATGACACATCTGTAACTCACGTTAGAAAAAGAGAGATGGAGATTTTAAATCACATGGATCGATGCTGGTAGAGCTGGGTAAGCTAAAAATTTTCGAAAAATCTAAAAAGCTAAAAATTTTCTAAAATTTTCGTAACAGCAATGCTAAATAAAATCACAATGTACCTAGAATCTAACTCCCTCTTTGCAAATGAACAACACGGCTTCCGGAAAGGCCGCTCGACGGAAACAGCCATATGCTTCCTAATGGACCATATTATAACCGAACTAGACCAACACAATAAAGTAACTGCAATATTTATGGATTTAGCAAAGGCCTTTGATTGCCTAGACTTCTCAATACTGATCAGCATATTATATTCTTCTGGCATTAAAGGGGCTGCGCTCATGCACAGTCTCTTTAATTATACTATCGTCATGCAAAGAACATTTCAAAACTCTGAATATCCTAACCTTCCCAAGCCTATACATCTATAAAACTGTAGTCTATGCAAAAGTAACGGCAAATATCACACAAGAAAATAGCGCCATACATGACCATAATACACGAAGGAAAAACGATTCTCATAATGTACAAACACAACCTACACCTTTTCAAAAAAGAACCAAGCTATGCTGGAAGTCAACTCTTTAATCACCTCCCAAACTCAGTTAAAAACCATCTAGGTACTAGCAGTACATTGTTTAAACATCATCTAAAACAACTTTTAAACTCTAAGGCATATTACTCTGTGCAAGAATACTTAGAAGAGTCACTGTAAAGCAGCAAACTCACGTAATAATCAAAATGTCAAGTTATCAACGCACACGTATATAGGTAACGAACTACCTATCTATATCTAAGATATTTAAGACTGTATTATTAAGACTGTATTGTATTAACTGTATACAAAAACATTAACTGTAACTGTATTAAGACACAGTTTCACTTAGTTTAATCTCTATGGTTTAATATACCAATACGTGTTGCTATTATTAATTATGTATTACCTATATAACTATCTTGTTATCTAATTTATGTGCATTCTTATGTAGCACCTATGTATCCTTTTAGCATACTCTATTTCGTATGACACTGTCACTCCTTATTATTAATTATTTGCTACTTATAGGTAATTTATCATAATAATTACTTACACCATAGTATTGATAATGTTACGTATTAACTTACATAAACTTATATACTTATGAAATTATTATGTTACTTTCTATGTATTATTAATTATATGCTACCAATAATATACAATTATAATTGGTTATTATGATGATAATGTTAATGTTATATTTACTATTTCAGCAGGCAGGGTGGAAGAACGCAAATCCTTGCGAACCTCGCCTTTTTATGTATTAAATCTTATGCCTGTACCGTATCTGATATAATGCAAAATAAAGAAAATTCTATTCTATTCTATTCTAAGCGAGCTGATATTTAAATGAAAGATTTTTTGCTATTGTAACCTAAATGTGGTATTTTACACAAAGGAAGATCACTAATTAAGAGTGAATAAAATATCTTAGATTTTTCAGTTATACGTATTTTCTAATGTTTTACCAACTATAAATTAATTTTAACTGTTTTACTAACCTTATTACATATAACTGGTTCTAGGTTATCTGAAAATACTCGATGTTGCTCTTAGGGCCGGTATTACCGCACTAGTTTAAGCTACAGAGTACAGTTAGCTTTATCCCCACTTCAGAAACTCGATGTATTATACCATTATTTACTGCAATTTAATTCCGGAGCTTATTTCCTCAGTTTAAATTAACCTCAGGCTACATTGACTGCAGTTTTACTCAGCCCTGTTGCAGTACATAATGGTTCCACTGCATACAGCCAAACAGCCTTCAGGTCTCAGAAGAAAGTTATCCGTTGTATGCTTAACCTTCCATACAATGCATCATGCAGGGACAAATTTAGGGAACTCTCGATCTTACCTCTACCTTGTCTTTATATTTTGACAGTATGCCTCTATACCAGAGACAATATTATTTTATTTAGGGACAATAGTCATCATGAGCATAATACTCGGGGAGCAGAGAACTTGAGGCATGAGTACTGCCGGCTCAAATTAACATCCAGCGGTGTCCTGCAGTCGGGTCGAAGACTCTACAACAAGCTGCCTCAAGAGATGCGCAGCATCGCTTCCAGAAGCATATTCAAGAATGCTTTGAATGACTTTCTTTTATCAAACTCATTTTATACTGTTGATGACTTCATGAACTTTTAGTGACTTTTAATGTATTTTTAATGAATGTTCTAAGTATCCTGGTTAAAGATTGTTAATTTACTGAAGCTGTAGCATTCATATAATATTACCTATAAGACTGACTTTGTAATACAATGCTTAAATTGTTCACTACAAATAAATAAATACAATACAAAAATACACAACATTTCCCAAAGTGGAGTTTAACTAAACTGAAGATAAAACTAACTAACGGTAATATGGTCCCTTACTTTGTGAGATGTAGGTTTCTCCTCCTAAATTGTTAGGAATTGATCGTAAAATAGCGTAAGCGACAGGAGTAACAAGGGGGTTTGAGGAGGTGAAATTATATACCTAAGAATCAAATTCAACTAGACTAAGGGAATTAATCATTGCCTAATTTTCAACTGTGAGAAGTTTTATTGCTCCAACCAAATGTAAAATTATGTTATCATCATATTTATGAATTAATGACGAGAGCAAATGAAATCTAGAAGCTGAAAATAATTGCTCTGTGAACAAAACACAGACATACAAAACCGGCTATATAGCTCTTAGTTTGTTTGGCTTATATTTTTTTCTGAGCCAAGTGTGTAGTCGGTAGTTGATTCTTTTCGGATACGATTTTGTATTTTTATCAATTCAAGTATGTGAGCTCGCGAGATAGCTTACATCTACCGTACACTTTGCAGTAGCTTACAGCGAGGATGCTCAGCAACAGAACTGCTACTTTCACGTCCATTATGAAACTTATCTTTCATTCCCTTCTGTACTGTGTTTATATCAACAAGGACAAAGGCTACAGCATTTAATGTATTTTAAGAAGCAACTGATATTATTTTTTGAAATGAGCCAATTACTGAAATGTTATACTGAGTGAGTTTATCTAAACATGGCCCACCAACCTTTCAACTCCCAATCACAATCTCTTCCATGTCAACCGCGTAAGGAGTAGAAAACTTGATAAGCAGAAGAAAATGAAACAATTTCAACACAAATAGAAGACGAGGTCAGCATGGCACTGGCGCAAAACTGATATAGGTGCAAGAAGAAATGCATAATTGTTCAATAATAAAAATTATAAGTTTAATACTTACTTATGCATTCTTTAAACATTCTACAACATTGCAGTTTATTCATGATTCCCACACAAATAGTTTTCATGCCATTACGAATAAGATTGCAAATAAAAATAATAAAAAAAATCTCCAATTCATAATATCTATATTTAAATGTACACTCGACAATTCATAAAACGGTATTTGAAAGAAATGGATTGTCTAAAAAATTGTGATAACATCATCTGATGAAGTCAATACTTACTCGTCATCTACATCTGGTAGGTGAGCTCTGATTTCATTGATAATAACAAGGATTGATTGTCAAGGAACCTGACCATCAGCCAATCTGTTTCGTACAAATACCGTTTTATGAATTGTCAAGTGTACCTACAATTTTTAAAAAATCAAATTTTGTACCAACTAAAACTTACTAAAATAGCTAGAATTATAGTTGTAGGTATAGTCATGCTTTATCAAGAGTGTAAAATTCAATTCAATTCAATTCAATTTATCTTTATTTTGCATTAAAGTACAAAAATGGCGATATTCAGGTATTGCTGCCTGATCTTCCATACAACCAAAGTTACTTAATATTATTCTTAATACTAGTGCTACCTACATCTAGATGGTACCATAATACTATTATGATTGGTACAAATATATTTAATAAGGATAAAAGTAATAATAATAATAATAATAATAATAATAATAATAATAATAATCATGTGGAATAGACGTATGACTAATTAATAGAAGGTTATTTATGTTATATAAATTAATGTGATATAAATAATATATGAAGAACACAAGTTCACAACAATAGCATGTGCAATAGACATACATATATGAGGACTAATTAATAGTTGGTACCTAGCTTATTCTTAACAAGTGTAATCAATTGAGTGAAGCTATGGTATAATAGTGATGTTATAAATTATAGGCTAACAAAGATTGTTTTCATTACACAGCATATTCTTAATCTTTCTCTTAAAACTATGCGGTTTCAGTGATTTTAGAGAATCGGGAATTTTGTTGTAATATGTAGGGGCGACATAGGAGAATGAGGATTTGAATTTAGTAGTAGTGTGACTGGGAACGTTAAGATCATCTTTTTTCCTAATGTCGATGGAGTGGTGGTCTCTCCTTTTGCTGAGTTTGGAGTGGAGATAGGTGGGCATTCCTGTTTGAAGAATGCTATGTGTTGTGGAGAGCATGTGAGCAGCTCTTCTTTCACTCATCCTCAGCCACTTTGCTTTGCGAATCGAAGGGGAGATATGCTCATATCGTTTGATATTATAGATAAACCGAGCACAAGCATTTTGAATTTTTTGAATAACTAGTGAGTTTTGTTGTGAGAGATTTGGACCATAGACTGTGTCACAATAGTTGGCGAATGAGAGTATTAGAGCTTCGGAAAGTTGAATTTTAGCAAATATTGGAAGGAGTGTTCTGAATTTATTTAGGGTGCGCAGTTTGAAGAAGGATAGTTTTCTGATGTTGGCGACGTGTGATGTGAAGTTCAGTTGGCTATCCAGCAGGAGCCCTAGATTTCTAGTTTCTTCGACTAAAGGTATCAAGGTTATTGATTTGGAGTTTGAAGTTATCTCCTGATACCTTTGAGCACTGGGTAGATGTTCCTAGTAACATTGAAACAGTTTTTGAGGGATTTAGGTGAAGGGATCTTTCGGAGGCCCATTCTGTGATAGCTGCTAGGTCACTATTAATCCAGGCCTGAGCGTCTGCTCCCGATGCGGGATCAAAGAAGAGTGATAGCTGCGTGTCGTCTGCATACATATGGGCTTTACAGTGTGTAGCTATGCTGCAGAGATCAGAAGTGTAAAGGTTGAAAAGAAGTGGTCCTAGTATGGATCCCTGTGGCACCCCGTTTAGGACTGGTAGCGACTGAGAGGTTTTGGTGATTCCATTCGCTTTCACCGTCACTTGTTGGGATCTGCCCGACAGATAGCTTGTAAACCAGGCTACTGCCTCATCTCCAAGGCCAAGGTGGTGGAGTTTGGATTGCATTAGGTTGTGATTTAGAGTGTCAAAGGCCTTTGAGAAGTCAAGAAGTACAAGGCTGGTCACTTTACCACAGTCCATGGACGAGATGGCATCGTCTACTATGTCCAGGAGTAGAGTTGTAGTACTGTGGTTTCTGCGGAATCCAGATTGTGTAGTTGGAAGGAGGTGATGCGCTTCTAGAAAGCCATAGAGTTGTTTGTAAACTATTTTCTCAAGGATCTTTGAGAGGGTTGGAAGAATACTAATTGGACGGAGATCTTTGATTATTTTTGGATTATTAATTTTTGGTATGGGGATAATTATCCCCCTTTTCCAGGAAGTGGGGAATATATTTGTAGTAAGTGAACAGTTTATTATGTCTGTTATGGTCTCAATACAGAATGGAAGGCAGATGGTGATCATGTCGATGGTTATCATATCTATGCCGATTGCGCGTGATTTGATCTGCGCAAATCACGCAATCATGATATCACTTGAAGAAAATATTAGAAATGGGCACAGATTAATCGCTTCATATAACATAATTTCAGCTAGGTACCACGTTTCTCTGAAAATCCTGCATCTACAGCAGTAATTATGAAAAGTAAGCCCCAGTAAAACCTTGCAGTGAGCACGAAGATATGAATATTTACCCACAAGAGATTGCTGTAATGTGGGGCTCTAGGGATGCGCGTGATATATTATGCAAAGTAGAGACAGGGGATTCTGCAAGCAAGCACCAAACAGGGATGACACATCTGTAACTCACGTTAGAAAAAGAGAGATGGAGATTTTAAATCACATGGATCGATGCTGGTAGAGCTGGGTAAGCTAAAAATTTTCGAAAAATCTAAAAAGCTAAAAATTTTCTAAAATTTTCGTAACAGCAATGCTAAATAAAATCACAATGTACCTAGAATCTAACTCCCTCTTTGCAAATGAACAACACGGCTTCCGGAAAGGCCGCTCGACGGAAACAGCCATATGCTTCCTAATGGACCATATTATAACCGAACTAGACCAACACAATAAAGTAACTGCAATATTTATGGATTTAGCAAAGGCCTTTGATTGCCTAGACTTCTCAATACTGATCAGCATATTATATTCTTCTGGCATTAAAGGGGCTGCGCTCATGCACAGTCTCTTTAATTATACTATCGTCATGCAAAGAACATTTCAAAACTCTGAATATCCTAACCTTCCCAAGCCTATACATCTATAAAACTGTAGTCTATGCAAAAGTAACGGCAAATATCACACAAGAAAATAGCGCCATACATGACCATAATACACGAAGGAAAAACGATTCTCATAATGTACAAACACAACCTACACCTTTTCAAAAAAGAACCAAGCTATGCTGGAAGTCAACTCTTTAATCACCTCCCAAACTCAGTTAAAAACCATCTAGGTACTAGCAGTACATTGTTTAAACATCATCTAAAACAACTTTTAAACTCTAAGGCATATTACTCTGTGCAAGAATACTTAGAAGAGTCACTGTAAAGCAGCAAACTCACGTAATAATCAAAATGTCAAGTTATCAACGCACACGTATATAGGTAACGAACTACCTATCTATATCTAAGATATTTAAGACTGTATTATTAAGACTGTATTGTATTAACTGTATACAAAAACATTAACTGTAACTGTATTAAGACACAGTTTCACTTAGTTTAATCTCTATGGTTTAATATACCAATACGTGTTGCTATTATTAATTATGTATTACCTATATAACTATCTTGTTATCTAATTTATGTGCATTCTTATGTAGCACCTATGTATCCTTTTAGCATACTCTATTTCGTATGACACTGTCACTCCTTATTATTAATTATTTGCTACTTATAGGTAATTTATCATAATAATTACTTACACCATAGTATTGATAATGTTACGTATTAACTTACATAAACTTATATACTTATGAAATTATTATGTTACTTTCTATGTATTATTAATTATATGCTACCAATAATATACAATTATAATTGGTTATTATGATGATAATGTTAATGTTATATTTACTATTTCAGCAGGCAGGGTGGAAGAACGCAAATCCTTGCGAACCTCGCCTTTTTATGTATTAAATCTTATGCCTGTACCGTATCTGATATAATGCAAAATAAAGAAAATTCTATTCTATTCTATTCTAAGCGAGCTGATATTTAAATGAAAGATTTTTTGCTATTGTAACCTAAATGTGGTATTTTACACAAAGGAAGATCACTAATTAAGAGTGAATAAAATATCTTAGATTTTTCAGTTATACGTATTTTCTAATGTTTTACCAACTATAAATTAATTTTAACTGTTTTACTAACCTTATTACATATAACTGGTTCTAGGTTATCTGAAAATACTCGATGTTGCTCTTAGGGCCGGTATTACCGCACTAGTTTAAGCTACAGAGTACAGTTAGCTTTATCCCCACTTCAGAAACTCGATGTATTATACCATTATTTACTGCAATTTAATTCCGGAGCTTATTTCCTCAGTTTAAATTAACCTCAGGCTACATTGACTGCAGTTTTACTCAGCCCTGTTGCAGTACATAATGGTTATACACAACATTTCCCAAAGTGGAGTTTAACTAAACTGAAGATAAAACTAACTAACGGTAATATGGTCCCTTACTTTGTGAGATGTAGGTTTCTCCTCCTAAATTGTTAGGAATTGATCGTAAAATAGCGTAAGCGACAGGAGTAACAAGGGGGTTTGAGGAGGTGAAATTATATACCTAAGAATCAAATTCAACTAGACTAAGGGAATTAATCATTGCCTAATTTTCAACTGTGAGAAGTTTTATTGCTCCAACCAAATGTAAAATTATGTTATCATCATATTTATGAATTAATGACGAGAGCAAATGAAATCTAGAAGCTGAAAATAATTGCTCTGTGAACAAAACACAGACATACAAAACCGGCTATATAGCTCTTAGTTTGTTTGGCTTATATTTTTTTCTGAGCCAAGTGTGTAGTCGGTAGTTGATTCTTTTCGGATACGATTTTGTATTTTTATCAATTCAAGTATGTGAGCTCGCGAGATAGCTTACATCTACCGTACACTTTGCAGTAGCTTACAGCGAGGATGCTCAGCAACAGAACTGCTACTTTCACGTCCATTATGAAACTCATCTTTCATTCCCTTCTGTACTGTGTTTATATCAACAAGGACAAAGGCTACAGCAAAATGTATTTTAAGAAGCAACTGATATTTTTTTTGCAATGAGCCAATTACTGAAATGTTATACTGAGTGAGTTTATCTAAACATGGCCCACCAACCTTTCAACTCCCAATCACAATCTCTTCCATGTCAACCGCGTAAGGAGTAGAAAACTTGATAAGCAGAAGAAAATGAAACAATTTCAACACAAATAGAAGACGAGGTCAGCATGGCACTGGCGCAAAACTGATATAGGTGCAAGAAGACGTGCATAATTGTTCAATAATAAAAAGTATAAGTTTAATACTTACTTATGCATTCTTTAAACATTCTACAACATTGCAGTTTATTTCATGATTCCCACACAAATAGTTTTCATGCCATTACAAATAAGATTGCAAATAAAAATAATAAAAAAAAACTTTAATTCATAATATCTATTTAAATGTACACTCGACAATTCATAAAACGGTATTTGAAAGAAATGGATTGTCTAAAAAATTGTGATAACATCATCTGATGAAGTCAATACCCTACAAACACTGGGAGGTCCCTGGACGCGTCCTAGGCCGTCCCAGATGGGCGTACGGGCCTGCCCAGGGACCTCCCGTCTTATGGGTGATTAGCATGGAGTGAGACTCCCGGGGCCTGCCACTGGGAATAAGCCCGGGCGGCGCCATGGGCCGTCCCATGACGCCCGCGCGGGAGGTATGGGCCGTCCCTGGACCCTCCCGGGCGGCCCGCGCGGGAGGCATAGGCCGGCCCTGGCCCCCGCCCGGGCGGCCCGCGCGGGAGCAGCTGCTCGCTCTGTAGCCCCCTCCCCCTACGCACATTCCATAACGGTCACGTGCTAGCTTGCTAGGTACACTCTCATTCAAAATGCAGTACCTACAAAACGTGCCTCTGATCCAGACACGTGCATATAGGCACTAATTTTGAATGCGAATGTACCTGGAAAAAATACGTTTCATTAAGACATAATTAATTGCAAACGTGAGTGACACGAGAAACGGGATTTTTTCACAATTTCGGAGAGTGGGCGTTGCCATACGAAAAAAATAATCCAGGTATTTTCTTCCAGGGTCAATGTATTAGTTCACAGTTCACGGAATATTTCACAACAGTTGTAATTTGTTATGTCAACTAGAAGAACAGTAGGTACCTACTCAAACACATTAGAAATGCATTTAAATGGTCAAATATTAATAAAAAAAAATAGCCGGTATATTATAAAGTTAATCAGTGGTTATTGGAAGTTATTTTATCTCGCCATGTTTCCCTATTGTTTGAAAGCTGTTCCACTGACCTGACACATTACCTAAGGTACCTCCTACTGTTTTTATTTTTAACGCATTTTTATTTGGAGGAAATATTTTGGGATCATTTGAAATCCTCAACTTGACTGTCACATAATGGGGAAGTCTCGTGAAATTCAGATTTCAGAATAATAGACTATTATTTTATGAAAGTTGATTATGTTGCTGAACACAGATGTGATTTTATTTTTGCTGTGGGATGAATAGTTTTCAAGGAATGAATTTACAAAGTTTGATTACTTTTAACAGGAAAATTTACAGAAAATTGACAGATGATCCACAATGGTAACACATTAGTGTAAGTGGATTCTTGTAATACGTCGTTTTTCCCGCCAAAAGTCCCATTATAATTGAATTTCATTTGCATGAATTAATTTTTAACATTTCGCGGGTGACAAATGTCAGTAATTATTTGCGTTGATATTTAAAAACTTACTGGAACAAAATTTCTAGAGACTTAAGTATTACCTACCTTATTCATACAAAAATGAAGAAGGATAAAAAGATCCATAATTTTTGTTTATGAATCGGTTGTTGGATTTTGAAATTAGCAATTATTTTTTGATAATCTCTTACAGGACGATTGAATCGTTTCAATAATAATTTTTTCACGTACTATTCCCTACTTACTTAGGTACTATATTGTTTTGATAAATTACAAAAAATAAAATGCTACACATAGGAGATTCACTGCAATTGAATTTTAGGAATAATAAAGAGCAGGAAAACACACGAAAATTAAAAAAAAAACAGTTTCATATAATATAAACGTATATTATTGTAAAAGATTATACTACCACATCACTTAAAATTTTTAAATGTCCTTCAACCTTCACACGTCACATAGTATCAAAACATTCTGAGGTAGGTACTACCTGGCAGTGAGTCTGGCACGCTGTCTCTTTATCGACAAGACACAATTCGGATTTTACTTCACTCACGGATATGTTGGCACAATTTTTCATCTTCAGTTTTTCAAGAAAATGAATGCTATTGAATACGTATTTCTTTCATCTGAAAAAATAAAATTGCAAAGTATTTAGGTAATGTACCTTGTACTAATAATGTTCGCAAGATATTTGCAATTATTTATTATTGTAGGTACAGATTCTAACCTAAACAAGATTTATACAAGATCTTGAAAAGTTTAGCAAGATCATGCAGCGTAAAAAATTTACACAAAAAATAAAAAACACTTCTAAGTGTTTTTTATTTTTTGTGTAAATTTTTATTCGGTGAGACCAATGAAAGTCCAACATTTACAAGATCTTGTTATCAGTAAGATCTTGTTAATTTTGTCAATATTTAACACTATTATTATGCTATGCTCAAAAGAATTTTCCGATTTAATGGCCAGATACTGGATTCCATCCATAAATTATTAGCACACGGTCTTGTGGTGTCGAGGACTGACATCCGCAATCTACGTGGATGCAACTTCTTTTGAGCATGAGGCTGCCTAGCAAATAGTTTCTACCTACTACACAAGAACTATTTATGTAAATAACTGCAATAGCAGATAGCTGCAAATAACAGTCTTTACAAAAATTTTAAAAATTGAATTTTTGGCACAGAGTGATCCCTAAAAAAAAGAAAGATAGATTCAATGAAGAATTTGTAAATTGATAGGATAAACTTCTTGGCAATGAATAATACAAAAATCACTTTTGTGTTGTGTGACCTGCCACAATTCGAGAAAATAAGGAACACAACTGACCTCTGGTGGATTTTGTGGTACTAGTTAAATGGCGGCTATCAAGGGCGCATTTGCATAAATATAAATACAAATATTTGATATAGTTGTTTGTTATGGCCAAGAAAGTAAATTTATAGCTAAATATCAATTTAATTTGTTTTTTGTTTTTTCACTGCTTTATGGAAACACGAAATGTAAAAACAAACAAATTAATATGTGGACCTGATAGTAGCCATCTTGCCAGAAGTGGCTCCATCACGTATCACTTATTTGTGGGAATAATCACTTGAGGTAAAATTATTACCATTAGGTACACTATTTATTTAAAACCCCAATAAAAATTTGAAACATTCTATATTGCATAAATGTGATTTATAGGTAAGGTTAGAGGAAATACTACACATATAAAATACTAAAATGTGGCTTACCATCAGAGAGTTCTGAATCATTACATCTGTAGGGTAGGTAACATTTAATCCATTAACTCGATGAAGTCCCAAGTCCTGTGCATCTTCAGAATTCTTGCTAATTTGCCAAGAAGTAAATTTACTTTTTAATTGAAGTAGGTAGGCAATTAAATCGACTCTAGAATAAGAGCAGGGCAAGTTCACGGTGAATCTGTAGAACCTACAAAAAGTAAGGTGAAAGTTAGCAACTCAAATTAATTTCCTCTCAGCCATTCCGTGTTACGGGTGTACGGGTGTAAGATGCTATGTTCAGCATCTTATTCATCAAAATAAAAATAGTTAGGATCATTGTGCAGCCTTCTAAATTTTTTATGTAATTTACATGGTTCGACACGAAATTTAAATTTAAATGCGGTCCCACAATTTTACTGATAACAAAATAACTATTCAAACTTAAAAAAAAACTGATTACATATTTGGAATCAGCAAGAAAATACCATGAATTTAATATAAAAACATGCTGATTTATTTACATTTAATAATTCAGCAGTCATATGTATTATGTGGCATATGTCTGCATTCGCATGGAATGGCTGCTCTCTTACCACCGGCGCGTTAGAGGAAATTCAAAAGGTGCGGTTTATTTTTTTGGATGACAACATTCAATCTCAAAAATTTTACTACGTATTTGAATGAAGCGGGACCACCATTCAATGTATGTATCTACTACCTCCGACAAGAATGTAATTTCCATGCAACATAATTTTTACTTTCGGATCACAGCAAAAATGTTTGTTATTGGCCTTGTAAGGTACCTACATAAACAAAAATAATTGATGTATATCTAAAATCCTTGATAAAGTTAAATAATTAAACATAATGAAAATATTTACCACTCTGCTCGGTTCGGTTCTTAATGTTTCGGCTCGGTTTGACGATACAGCTTGGTTCGCTCGCAGGACGAATACGCGCTTTGTTTCTGGAGTTCAATATCTTAATAGCCTATTTTCTTCCAGAGTAGATTCACCTTTAACAAGTAACATTATTAAAACTGCAGTAGGTGCCTTGGTAGGTATGTGGGATGGTTATTGGTTAATGTAGAGGTGAAAATATTCCCAAAATAGGCGGAGGTACGTACTAGGTACCTACAGGTAGGGTTCCTACTGACTACTACCACTGATATGTATATACTACCACGCCAAGCAAACTGTTTACCTACTTTATTTATTTTATAAATACCTAAACTACCTAGTTGGAAATTTTACTTTGCATAAATTGCTACATTTCAAAAATTTACATGTGAGGTTAATGTTTACTGAACATTGGTCACACTACCTATTGGTTTATTAGTATCCCCAGCATACAAAACTAAAGTAACAACGATTAATGCCTGGATACTTATGTAGTTGTGATGAAGACTCACCTTCAATGGGTTGTATGGCTCTGTGATGAAAATCCAAACAAAAGAGGCACAACAAAACTGTAATTATTTCACGATTTGTGTCACATTAAATGGTTTGAACTGAGACAAACTATTCAGCAGTGAACACTGCATTCACGGACACAGATAATAATTGAAATCACATTCAAAATCACTCAAAAGGACGTAAACTACACACTCATGACACTCTGTAAAATATCAACAAACGTCAAACGCCGCGTTTGAAATGAAGAAGGGAGAACGGAAACAAGTTGATTCACGAAGATGGCCGACTGCCGAGTTCATAAAAGAAACTTTACTAATAACGTTTAAAATGGTATGAATACTTTGCTTTGGAATTGTAAACATATTTATTCTTAAATCAATATATACATGTGAAATGTAGATGTAATTATTATAGAAATGAAGTTATAAATATGAAAAAAATAAGTCATTAGAGCAGCTCAAATTCAAACAGTCGTAGCGCCCGCGCGGGCCGTCCCTAGCCATTCCCGGGCGGGACCAAGACGGGACATTCCTAGAAATTTTACAGCCAGATAAAACGGATCGGTTGGGCTCCGTTGGGCAGGCCCAGGGCATGCCCTAGTAGTTCCCGCCCGGGACGTCCCACTTGGGCGCTAGATGGGCAGAAGCCCGGGCCGCCCAGTGTTTGTAGGGATACTTACTCGTCATCTACATCTGGTAGGTGAGCTCTGATTTCATTGATAATAACAAGGATTGATTGTCAAGGAACCTGACCATCAGCCAATCTGTTTCGTACAAATACCGTTTTATGAATTGTCAAGTGTACCTACAATTTTTAAAAAATCAAATTTTGTACCAATTAAAACTTACTAAAATAGCTAGAATTATAGTTGTAGGTATAGTCATGCTTTATCAAGAGTGTAAAATCATGATATCACTTGAAGAAAATATTAGAAATGGGCACAGATCAATCGCTTCATATAACATAATTTCAGCTAGGTACCACGTTTCTCTGAAAATCCTGCATCTCACAGCAAAGTAATTATGAAAAGTAAGCCCCAGTAAAACCTTGCAGTGTGCACGAAGATATGAATATTTCCCCACAAGAGGTTGCTGTAATGTGGGGCTCCAGGGATGCGCGTGATATATTATGCAAAGTAGAGACAGGGGATGCTGCAAGCAAGCACCAAACAGGGATGACACATCTGTAACTCACGTTAGAAAAAGAGAGATGGAGATTTTAAATCACATGGATCGATGCTGGTATAGCTGGGTAAGCTAAGCGAGGATATTAAAATGAAAGAGTTTTTTTTGCTATTGTAACCTAAATGTGGTATTTTACACAAAAGAAGAACAAGTGAATAAAATATCTAAAATTTTTCAGTTAAACGTATTTTCTAATGTTTTACCAACTATAAATTAATTTTAACTGTTTTACTAACCTTATTACATAACTGGCTCTAGGTAATCTGAAAATACTCGATGTAACTCTTAGGGCCGGTAACACCCAATTATTTACTTCAATTTAATTCCGGAGCTTATTTCCTCAGTTTAAATTAACCTCAGGCTACATTGACTGCAGTTTTACTCAGCCCTGCCGCAGTACATAATGGTTATACACAACATTTCCCGAAGTGGAGTTTAACTAAACTGAAGATAAAACTAACTATTAACTAACGGTAAAGGCCCTTACTTTGTGAGATGTAGGTTTCTCCTCCTAATTTGTTAGGAATTGATCGTAAAATAGCGTAAGCGAATAAAAAATATCATTCAGGTTGAATATGGACAGGAGTAACAAGGAGGTTTGAGGAGGTGAAATTATGTACCTAAGAATCAAATTCAACTAGACTAAGGCCCGGTTGCACCATGTCCCGATAAAGTTAGCGGTAGGATTTATCGGCTGAAACCATGGCAACAGCCAATGAAACACAGCCATCTAGACCGCTAAAGTTCACTTTAGACTAAAGTGAACTTTATCTTACTTATCGGGAAGGGAATTAATCATTGCCTAATTTTCAACTGTGAGAAGTTTTATTGCTCCAACCAAATGTAAAATTCTGTTATCATCATATTTATGAATTAATGACGAGAGCAAATTAAATCTAGAAGCTGAAAATAATTGCTCTATGAACAAAACACAGACATACAAAGCCGGCTATATAGCTCTTAGTTTGTTTGGCTTATATTTTACTTAAGAGACAGCTTTTCTGAGCCAAGTGTGTAGTTCGGTAGTTGATTCTTTTGGGATACGATTATTTTTTTTTTAAATTCATGTATTTTATTTTATTATGTTTGTCACATGCAAATTGCTGAAAACACGCAATACCAAAGAACAATGCCTAATAATTTACTGTTTTAGGGCATTATAGGTAATAATACTTACTGTTTTGATACAAATCGTTTTTACTCTATAGTAACGACACAGATATTAACTACCAGATAATGAATAAATTACAACAACAATGGATCTCAATATATATCCGGCTTTGCGGCAACATGTAGAAAACAATTTATTTATAATTGAAACAATATATTACAATCAATCGACTTGCGAACGCATGTCATTGCTGTGAGCTATCAAGTCTTGGTGATAGGAGATGATCTTGCTCTTCGCAGAAGTGTAGCGAGTGACTCTTGGAGGGTGCTGATGCTGATGGAGGGACTCTCCACATGGAGCGTGCGTTGAACTGAGTGGCGTCTGCGTGTGATGATGTAGAGGAGGAAGATTCGCCAGTCTTCACTGGGGGGTCTTCCTGCATGGGCGGCAACACACATAGCGCTGGACCCCATCGCAGAACTTTTCAGCTAGAAATAAACATCCCAGATTATCACCAGTATCATCATCACTGTCAAGTTATTAATATTTTAACAATGTATTATTCAGAAAAGTATGTTTGTAATTGTAATTGATGAGCTCAGCCGAACAAGGACGAATGTGACAAATATTTCTAATCGAGATTTTCTTATAAGCTGGCGCATTCTAGGTTCGAAATATTGAACCTTCCCCTTGAGACAAGGCGGACAGCATAGCTGTCGTTAGACGATTTAGTACTCTGACAGAAGAATGTTTATCTGGTGTTGGTTGGTTTTTAGTGGCTCTTGAACAATGTAGGAATATTTGTTGCGCTGCGAGCGCTTCAATCAGCTTTGCGTTAATGTCTGATTTCCATTATGATAGGCATACCTAGTTGACGCTACCTGACTATTCCTGACCTGACGTGTCAATAGGTTATGGTTTTACCAGAAGAAGAGATCCCAAAAGAGATAATGAAAGGAGTCCTGAATTATTACCAGTCAATTGACAAAAAGGTGTAACAAGTTGGCCTATCTAGGTTAGAAAATTAACTTTAAAAAAAATAATAATGTTTGCTTGAAATAGGTTTAAAGAATGAACAAGCTTGTAGCATGGCATTCTTAGAGTCAAGGTTAACTGAACACAAAGTAATTAATTAGAATCATTATGTAAACTTACAATCTTAAAATTCAACAGCAATCAAAATATAGACAAAAATATAACGAGCAATCAAATAAGTTTAACAATGTGCAATTATATCAAGAAAGTGAGTGAATCCATATAAAAAGTATGTGACATTACCTAAATTGTGATGTCACCACGTAATAACAAGTGAACCAGTCATTGTGATAACGCTACAAAACCAGTCAGCCAGACTAGTTTTCAGTGATTCCAAGAAAAGCATGGGCCTACGTGCAGAAAGAAAGTCGTTTCGCGGGCTTTAGAAATGACAGAATGTCTAAAAATAGCTACCACGTGTACGAAACCAACCAATCAGATTCTTTGGAGGGAAACCGATGTCAGAGGGTATAAAACGTCAGGCTACCAGCCAAACATCATCAGTCGGAGTTTTCTCAGAGCAGTGAGACCTGCCTCGCGAACCGTGAAGCCTTGTGCACGCAACATAGTATAATTTCAGCGAGACAGTGCCGATGTGATCGAAGGTAAACATTAAAATAACATTTTTGTATAAACGTCAACCCAGTAAATTCAAACTTTAAGCCTAATGCTGAGGCAAATAATATCGCATTAAGACAATTTCAAGTTACAAGTGATCAACTGAACAGTTTCAACTAAAGTCAGTAAATGTTAAAGTATAAAAGTTAGTGAATTGCAACTCCGGGAGAAACCGACGAGTCTGCAGCCACGAACGTCATCAGCCTGAGCCAACTTGATCCAACTGCTCGAGGAGGTCACTCCTTGTGCACGGACTGCTGGACGTCCTGGTAACCAAGGGGTTATTAGACAACATCATCGCATCGCAGCTGAAGGAGGTGACATATCCAGTCATTTCATTCTGCTGGTGGACTGGAGTTCACGGGACACACTACGCAAGAGTCAACGCCATCCACTTGTTTACGCGGAAGTAAACAAACCAGACGACATCATCACTACTGCCGACGTATCGAACGTAATATTGTTTTCATAATTTTTGATTGCTCTTTTCACATCAATGAACATTTATTTTCTCTGTAATAAACAAATTATAATATTGCTGATTCTTTGTGTTCTACCCTCTGAGCCAAATCCCGCAGGTTTCAAAGGATTTAAATATTATACCTTAAATTAGTTACCATTGCGCAGTTTCAATTTACTGCGTGCTCAACCCAAAATAAGAATACACAAGGATAAGTGAAAGATGGTCTAAAGTAAATCGTGCTCTACAACAATGAGTAACAACATTGCATTAGCGTACCTCGGGTACGTGGCTTCTTCGGCACGTGCTTACGTCGACGGCCTGGCTCGTGCGCGGACGCCTCGGAGCCTCCGTCGGACGCCTCAGACGTCGGGATGGAAGAAGCGTCAGTCCCCACCCTGATCGTCCGATTTGCATCGATGGCTCGAGAGACGGTCGACTCTTGAACCTGGTGCTGAGGTAACGCCGACGGTCCCAGGGCCATGGATGGGGCGATGCGTCGTAGCTGATATTGCAGCTCATAGCTGGTATCGGGTGCCCTGCTGTCTTCCTCGGCATCTTCCTTGACCGGCCAAGTTAAGCCCCAATGTTTGTACCAGGACATTCGTGCGGCTTCTCGGTCCTCTTCGGAACATTCCTGTAGATCAGGTACTGGAGAGCATTCCGTTGAGGCGTTCTTCGTCGCTGCGCTGACCAGATCGGGTATTGGGACAGTGAATACGCTGTCAATTGAGGCTCCCTCTCTGATGAACTGCCTCTTCATCTCGATCTCTGCTGGTGCAGGTGGCGTGTCTCCCGTGTCCTCCCAGATCTCTTCAAGCCAGTCTCCCAACTCGGTCATTGGCGGCGTAACCCTGACGACCCCGTTGGGTCCGGCGACCGGTGAATCCAAGTCGAGTGGCGGAACCTCCTCGGAATCCTCCAAGGTTCTTGTCTCCGGTAAGACGACCATGACGAGTGGCGGAACCTCCTCGGAATCCTCCCTGCGTCCTGAGTCGAACCTGCCCTCAGCTCGATGATCAGGCGCACGGTTGAGTGGACGATGCGAATCGAAGACGACCCTGCCCTCGGACCCGTGGTTGAGTAGCCGATATGCATCGAAGTCGCACCTGTCTGGATCGACGTGTGGAACATCGGCGATGTCAGACTCGTGGTACGCATCGGACTCCTGGTTGAGTAGCCGATATGCATCGAAATCGCACCTGTCTGGATCGACGTGTGGAACGTCGGCGATGTCAGACTCGTGGTACGCATCGGACTCCTGGTTGAGTAGCCGATATGCATCGAAATCGCACCTGTCTGGATCGACGTGTGGATCATCGGCGACGTCAGACTCGTGGTACGCATCGGACTCCTGGTTGAGTAGCCGATATGCATCGAAATCGCACATGTCCTGATCGACGTGTGAAACATCGGCCACGTTGGACTCGTGAGAAGCCTCAACATCGACATCCACAACGCCAGCAAAACCAAAAGACAAATTCGTGGATATAGCGCCAGATCGCTGAAAAAAACTCGTAGACAAATTCGTGGATATAGCGCCAGATCGCTGTCCTCCTTCCTCTCCACCACCGGGGGGTTCATCTCGAAGTCTCACTAGATGACGGTTCCTCCTCTGCATTTCGACTGGTTGACTGCAATTAAAAGAAAAGTTCGTTTTAATTTTACAATTTACATGACTTTGCATACGAGCCCAAAAGTTCCCGAAATACGATTCCAGTATAACTATGTTGAGCAACTTGTAATGGAACTTTCATCTGCTGACAACGATTGACTTGTTGCGTGTGAATAAGATAAAGTTTGTTTTAAAAAGAAAATCATAACAATTCGTAAATAATCAAACCAAACAAACATCCAAATAGTTCTACATGGCAGGAGATTAGTTATGATTTCATCCAGATCGGCCAACAGAACAGCGGCAAAAAGACGGGATTTAAGGGCGTTTTGGAAAATGTTAACTCGAATAGCAGTCATAATGTTAAATCCGCGCTATTCACGGTAACCTGTCAGCTAAGAAGTTGCTGAATAATATTGATATGCCTTGCTGTCCTAACATTGCCCGTCCTAGTACAATCGTAACTTTCCAAGTTAAGTTTCAAATAACCTTCTGCAGTGTTCATTATTACAGAAAATCAATTTTTTACAGCTACCGGTTAGATTTCCAATAACTTTTTAAAGAAATAGCTAACTACCAGACTGTTAATAGCGTCATTCCATGAATGTCATTGGTTGTTGCCAATGGCAATAGGAGTCGTACACATTTAAACATTGAAAACAGAGAAAGAGTTGTGACTACTCTTGGAATGTCAATTAATTATAAAGTCTATAATTCCTATAAAGGTTGTAGATTCACAAATCAATAAACCAAGATTCATGGACATCATTACTACATTCATAAGTGTAGTGTATATCTATATCCCAGAAAAAACACTCCGTGTAAAAATACCAGCCAAGTCTCTTTAACTATAAAAAAAAATAGAAGAAATCTAAAAATTCAGCACTGAAAAGGAGTGATATCATAAAAGGAGCCAAGTCAACGAATTTTCCAAATTTTAATCGTACCATTGAAATAAAAATATCAACCCCCGAGAAATACTTAAAAAAAGGACTTGGCGCATCGTTTTTTTAAAGACACTTTTCTATCCTAAAAGTATAGGAAGAACTCTACAAGTATATTTTCCTGAGTATATCACATTCATTATCGACGAATCATACTACGTTTTAATATAACTAGTACTCTTACCTACTGGCAGTTTTGGTATTTTGTCAATATTCAGAGGAAATAAACGGATAAACGAATAACGAATAAACGGAAGCGGCCTAGTCTATTCGTTATTGCCACTATTTCTAGGGTCATATTAATCAATCATACTTCTCAATATCGTGACTGAGGGAAATAGCGAAAGCGCTCATTACAAGAAGGCCGTCAATGAGATTTGTATAAGTGACTAGTGCACTGAGCCATGCTGCTCAAATAATTACTGACTAGATTTTTATCTAAAGTAATACGTTATGTAATTTATGAATTTTTTTGGTATAAAATGTTAATTAATAGCAATTAATTACACGGCGAGAAGGTTCAAAGTATAATGCTGTAGTAGGTATGTTGATGTACCCACAAAACTATAGGTACCTACCAATCACAAACACAACTGTTCTGTATTTATTGCTTGTAAGACAATGCTATGTTTCTTTGCGTACTTATATTTAAATTTAAAATATTTTACAGAATGTTCAATATTTAATTTGAAAGTTTTGTCCCAATTTTTCTAGGCATTTCTGAACTACGTAGTATGTGAGTGGCATAAGCTTAAGAATAGAAAAATGTCTTTAAAAAAACGATGCGCCAAGTCCTTTTTTTAAGTATTTCTCGGGGGTTGATATTTTTATTTCAATGGTACGATTAAAATTTGGAAAATTCGTTGACTTGGCTCCTTTTTTGATATCACTCCTTTTCAGTGCTGAATTTTTAGATTTCTTCTATTTTTTTTTATAGTTAAAGAGACTTGGCTGGTATTTTTACACGGAGTGTTTTTTCTGGGATATCACTTCTTTTGTTAGTTTATTCATACAGCTTGTAGCACATGTCCGAGCAGGGACTAATTTCTTTAAAAAAATACGCCTCAACCGATTTGGTTACTATGAAAAGTTGCGTTTGGTATAAGATGAAAATGATTATCCAAGAAGAATAGCTTAAGTTTCGTTATAATCGATCCAGCCGTTTTCGATACATGACGTCACTTCCGGTTTTGAAATAGCGGCCGAATTCCGGTATAGGTAATAAGAAAACAATCTAGTTTGATCTAGTTGATACCTTCATGAACGACCATCTGAATTCCTAATCCCTATATTTCCGTAAAATCGGTCATGCCGTTTGTAATATATGACGTCACTTCCGGTTTCATTTAGTGGTTCCTGCCGCCATTTCCGGTACCATTAATTTATTTATTCATTTTTCACAATTGATTTTTCAAATAAATAGCAGAATGAATACGCAGGAGCTAGTTCAGTTGCAATCGGTACAGGCGTTTTAGATATATGACGTCACTTCCGGTTTCAGGAATGGCGGCCGAGAACACTGCTACCTTGAATATATAAATTGTATTGTCTATGTTACAATGTAAGTTAATTATGTACGTATTTTAAGTATAATTTGTTGAAATAAGTTAAATATTGCGTATTTATGACGTCACTTCCGGTTTAGAAAATAAGAAAATAATATTTTTTTTATTGATACTTCATATAGATGACCATCTAAATCGAATGGCGCTAATTTCGTTCTAATCGGTCCAGACGTTTTTGAGTTATGACGTCACTTCCGGTTTAAAAATGGCGGCACAAAAAATCACAAGAGGCAAGGTATCATCAGACGCCAAAAGTGCATATGTGGTAAAAGTTTCAGGTCGATCGGTTTAGCCGTTTAGGCTGTGGCGCTGTCAACAGGGTTTCCTGATATCATCAGAATCATCTTCAGAATCAGAAAGTGGTGTAATTTCACTGTTTTCTCGGTCCTCTAGCGCGCAAATGGCATAACCTATTGTTCCCAAATTTAGTATATGTAGTGGGGTGGGCCATAGCTCGAAATTAAGACATTTCACAACAATGTGAGATTTTCCAATTTTAAGATCCAGTAGGCCGAAAATGCCATGTTGTTGCTTACAGTAAAAGTGTTTGGTCTGCTCCTCAGTTTATTAGGCATTTACGGTATGTTGAGTGACTGTGAGTGTATAGTACGACTTGGCTGGGTGGAGCGACCGCTCCTCTAGATATTATATCTCTGCCGTGAATAAACTAATAGATTTCAAATGAACGAAATGTCCATCATTGTTGACATTTTAGATTCTTGATTATTGTATTTTCATTGACAATAATCAAATACAATTACATTTGCAACTAGCAATGCATTATTGAAATATACAATATCAGTTGCTATGATAAATAAATAGGAAATTTGACATCTGAGATTTTATTTTCTAAATTGTGTCAATTTAATTTTAACCCAATATCAACAAAAAAATTCTGCCCTTATGATTTTAATGAATATTTTAATTTACATTGGAAAATGTTAGATTTTGTTTCAGAATGAACACCTTGTTCATATTTCTTCCTGCTTGAGAACACAAATGTTTTGATTTGGAAAATAATATTTATGTAAGCTGAAATGTATTAATTGTGTGTAAAGTAATGAAGTTCTGACTACCGTAAAATAACAAAAAATTTTAATTTCGCCAAAAAAAACAAAAATTTGATTACAATTCTACTTGAATGTATTGATGTACTATCTGGGCGATGTTTAAATAGGTATACTAATTGGTATAAATCAAGCTCCATCTTACCTTATCAGTTGAAATATCACGAGAGTACAAAAAACACGTCAGGCAGCGATAACTTTAAAGGTTTCCCCCACATTTTATTGTTGGTGTTGTTTCCATAACGTCGTCTTTGCATTGTTTCATTGAAATAAAATACCCATAGAAACATATTGTGAGATATTTTAGGTTGTATTATAGCTGGTAACATTTTAAATTGTTTAGTCAATAATAAAGTTCACGTTGTAGCAAAAAGTTTTAATACCTATTCTTAACTGTGGAAAATAATAATATGCAAGATTGAAACATATCAAATTAAAATGCAAATTAAGGAGTCTGGACTGATCGGGTCGTGTCTCAGAATTTCATAACTTCTTGCGTACATATATATATTTATAATTATAACATACAACATCCCTCGAAATATTTAACACTTCTCGCGTCTAGTTTCTAAAATAACTGAGTTGCGCATTGAGTTGCAAAAAATCCGTGATCGCTCATTTTACATTAGTGTGTGTGCAAAATTTCAGATCGATTGATGATCTGGGCAATGAAGTGCAATATATTATGCTCTGTGGCGACGCAAACTTGCAGGTATATTTGTGAGTGTTCGCGCTATTCCTGCAGATAATAATGAAGTGAGAAGCGAGGAAATGTGTGTAATTAACGTGGCTCTTGAGAAATGTGAAAATGGCTTCTTTCTGTCATATCCACACACCCCCTCCCCCTCCTCCCCCTCTTCCCTCCCCCAAGGAGAGATTCTGCATTAATGACGAGTAAAACCCCTCCATAAGCTTTACAGACCAGAATAATCACTGGTATTTGAATGTTAAAAATTAATTAATCGTGAAATGATGAAACTAAACTGGAATTGCGGTGATTTCATAATGTTTTTGAAAATGTTTAGAAGTAGTCAAAAACTTTAACTTCGTTTTCGGTTTTGGAGAATGCATTTTTGCATGACTGCACAATGTTGTAACTTTTTCCCCTCCTCTCCAATTTTGTGTCGTAATTTAACATTTCGAGCTTCCTTATAATTATTGTACCAAGAGAAAAGAAAAATATAATCGAAACAACGCGATGGCATTTATTGTGATATAGGTTTATAGCTTTTTGCAGTTTTTATTGTTAAATTGATATTAACAAGTAGTTCTTGGTGCTTGACCTCATAATTTCTTCATGACTTTGACTTGTCAAGAGAATATCTGTGGCGTATTTGGGGTTCTTAAGATATATTTTTCAATTTCTGCTCTTTGACCTAGTGACTATGTATGGCATATTTTTCCTTCGACAAAATGAGTGTAAGAGCAAAACGTACAACGCTTTAGGCTTGTATTTAAAATCCCCTCCAGGGGTCGGCAACCTGCGGCTCCTTGGTGGTTCTTGGAAGGCTCTTTATAATTTAAATAAAGATCTGGAATCGAAAAATCAGAAAATTCTAAAAAAAATACTCACTGCGAGGTAACAATTGGAATGTTGTTTGATTCAGTTTGTTCAATTTAGAGGTGCAGAATCATTTTTAAATGGTTGAAATGAAATTCTATAAGAGACGCCCTGCCCTGCAGGAGGGGGCAACAACTTGGGGCTTCGTTTAAATATCAAAATAAACTTGTAATTCAAAATATTATCTTCGGTGTGTTATATTTGATTGCCTCTCTGCGGCTCCCATTATTATCTAATTTATTACTTTTTAAGAAATTGGCTCCTTCACCAAAAAAGGTTGCCGACCTACCTACGGGCTACGCCTTCACTTAAATGTTTTCTTAGCAGACTATGGTGAATGAAAGCATTTTGAAATAGCTACAGGGACATCCACAATTTCCCCATTTGGTTGGGTAATTATGGTATAGAACATTTACAATTATTTTATTTATTTATAGGAGTAAATAAATTGAAAATAAAAATCCAAATGAGAAGTACTAGTGAAAAAATAATTAAAATAAAATATGAAGAAAAAAGTAGAAGTCAGAAAACAGGAATGATACAACTCAGACGGAGAAAGATAACGATTATGTTGGACTTTGTTGACCTTGACCTTGATTCGGCAAACACATGGAAAGGGGGCGGTGGCGGAGCTCCTTGAGTCGGTGACGTTTATGTAGTCGCAGTAGGTAGTCGGTTGAAGAAGATTTTAGTGCTTTCGCTTTAGTTTCGAGAAAACTGGACGTGTTTCTCACTTCCCAAATCCGTGGTGAGCAATACCTCACTCACATTTGACTATTTAATTTTTTAGCAAACCAGGTAGTAGTTTGGAGTGCATTAGTTTTCAGTTACAAATGCATACATAACCTAAATGTGATTATATCCCCAGGCAAGTAAACAGATGACAACCCTTTTTTAGAGCACTTGTTGAATTTGAATTTAAATTTTTCTCTTTCTGTCTTATTGATAAACGAGACAACTAGGTATCAGTTATCACATTTAAAGTGCTTAGATGTGCCTGTTATCTACATAGTAATTTTAAATAAAAATAAAAAAAATTTAATTGAAAATAATTCCTAGTCTATGAACAGGAAGGTCTCACTAAATGAAGAACCCATTTATCTGAAACATTAATCAGTTAATCATGTCATGTGACACTCAATATAACATTTTAAATGATTATACCTTTTTATTTGCCAGAACTGATAACAGTCTCCAGATAAGAATTCGCTAGGGTCCAAGAAAACAAGCAAACATCAGCATCATTTCAGTGGTAAAGAAATAGGCAAGAACATGGCAAGCAAAATACCGCCGGTGTCCGAGCTCTTGCGAGAGGCAATACAAGAGTTCCGTGAAGAGTTCAACGCCAGTCCGGACGTGTGCGCATGCGGTCCCGGTAGAGTGAATCTCATCGGAGAACACACCGACTACAACGATGGCTTCGTACTGCCCATGGTAAGTAGAACTTCATCGAATAACTAGATGTTCCCATAAGTATATTTTTAATTTGTTTTTTTAAACATTTTTGTTTTAATTCACTTATGAAGAGTGTCGAAGGTGTAGTTCACTATCGATTTGTATGCCGAATGCTCAGGTTTGATTCCTTCAGTCGGCCATCCTGACTGAGGTTTATTGTGGTTCCCTCATAGTCATACCACAGTGTGAATGTTCTTAGTAACAGGGCATGGTCTCTTTCCCAAATCCGACCCTTCTTCTTTCCACATCACTATCTCAATAATTCTCATCATTTACCTCCGACAAGAAATAGCCTATAACAGTTTCTTTAAAACAACCTTTTAAGATATCAATCACCTTTTTATGGACAGTTAATGACAATAGTTTAATTATTCTTTGATGATTTCTTGGCAGGCTCTTCCTCTGGTCACCTTAATCGTCGGACGTAAGAATAACACCAACGAGTGTCGTGTGAAGACCACAAGTTCGGAAGCTGACCTACCCCACCTCAGTTCATTCCACGTACCGTCGGTCACTAAACTAGAACCTGGCTCACCCAAATGGGCGAACTACGTGAAGGGCGTCGTGGCCAACTTTCCAGGTAGCAACACCCAAATCCCTTTAAAGAGCTTCATTTTGTTTAATCTCTGAACAATTGTAAAATTTGAAATGTTTTTCACTATATTAAATGTCCTGGATTGTGACCAGTTATGAAGTGAATGTGTTTTTTGAATTCAATGTATACTTCATGTTCGTTGCTTGTTTTAGTCACTGTCCCTGGATTCGATGCCGTCGTTATAACCAGCGTGCCGCTAGGAGGAGGTTTATCAAGCAGTGCTTCGCTTGAAGTTGCTATGTACACATTCCTCGAGGCCATTACCGGATCTAAATCTACTAGGTAGGTGTGTGTATGCGTAAGGGATAGTTACATGATCTCTGGTCTGTACCTACTTGAATGATGTCTCAATGTAACTGACTTGTTTTACAGTCTAACAGAGAAGGCGCTCGTGTGCCAGAAGGCCGAGCATGACTTTGCCCACATGCCGTGCGGAATCATGGACCAGTTCATCTCAGTCATCGGTAAAGAGAACAACGCCTTGCTCATTGACTGCAGGTAACTGCAGAAATTATGTATTATTAATATTAATATAACATGGTCTAAAATAATTTGATTTCAAGTAACTAAATAATTCTCAGAAGTTAGTATTTGAAAGTCAGTTTTGGTTAGGTAATATCCATCTCCCCATTCAACAATGTCGGGTTGGGGGTAGAGACAGCACCACCTCCTGGGATGCCGAGCCAGTTAACCATTCCAGCTTCTTCCCTGTTGTTGATGTCTTCTTCCTCATCCTCTTCAATCTTCTCTGCTCCCTCCACCTGCCGCTCCACTAATTCCTCTCTCTAATTTTTCACTCTCTGTCTTCCCACTACTTCTTTCTTCTTCCTCTAACCCAATCTTTACTTCTTACTACAACATCCTCTTCGGTACTGTCCACAACATTGTTCTCACTTGTCTTCCCTTTTCATATTCTCTTCTAGAAATTCTCTCTTCTCTTCAAAAACTTTCAAAATGTTAATCTTCAAAATAATTCAAATGTTATATAATAAAATGTAGCCTCGGTAGCTCAGCTGGTAGCACTGGTAGAGCATCTGACTGGATATCGGAAGGTCGTGGGTTCGAGTCCCACTCGAGGAAAATCTTTTCACATTGCAGTTGGTATTTATTAAAATTAAATTATTGTAGGTTTTTATGAAATTGTTTTTTGTGAGAAATTACACATTTTAATTAGTGTGGTATTGCTGAAAAAGCACAATTTAGCTGATAGAGCACTTATCAGTTTTTATTGCTAAAATAAAATCTTATCAATTAGCACAGACAGATTCCCATGAAACACTTCAGCCATAAATTTTGTTACCTTGATCACTGCCGCTAGTGCGGTCTCCAATATCTGTAGAGGTACTGTGATGTCATGTTTGTGCAGGTCACTGGAATGTTCCCTCGTACCACTGAGCGACCCCGACATCGTGTTCTTGATCACTGACTCCAACTTCCGCCACCAGTTGACGGGCAGCGAGTATCCAACGCGCAAGGCCCAGTGTGTGCGCGCGGCGCATCTCATGCGCAAGGAGAGCTTGCGCGATGCCACTCTTGCAGATCTTGACAGTAAGTGGAATGGAGCACGCTTATTGATGGTTCGGGTGGTTGTGCGTTTGGGCTCTCATTTTGGTAGTCGGAACTCGGAATGATTCTCTGGATTTTTTTAAAGGAAAATGAATAGTATTTTCTTAAATTTGTTTTGCTTGCCAAAAAAAACTTTTAGTTGTGATACATCTAGAATACATTTTCTTACTTTTTATTCTTTCTCATTGCTAGATGAAAGTTTGGTACATCGGGCACCATTATCTTCCCGAGAAATACCGTCAAAGATCATTCTCTGAAGTAATCAATATGTTCCACACTGCAAACCGCTTCCGACATTCTTACGACTAAGACAACAGTTTGTTTCTCCTCAGAACTGCAGTGTGAGGCCGAGGAGGAGGTGGTCAGGCGACGAGCGAAACATGTGATCACCGAGACGAGAAGAACAGAAGAAGGTGCAGAAGCTCTCAAGTCCGGAGATTTCTCCACATTCGGACGGCTCATGCTGGAGAGCCATGACTCGATGAGGTACGTTGCTACGGATTTTGAAAGCAAAATTATTATTTAGTATTTCGTCGCCTCATAATGTATTTGTTCTATGTCCAATTTTCACTTTTTCTGAGTTATATATTTTATATTTTTTTTCAGAGTTCATTTGTTCTATGTCCACAGAGTGTATATCCGAATTCATAATAAATTTTAATAGAGAAGCCGAAAACACTAGGTTTATGTCCACACATACACTTCTTGAATATTCATTTGGTTTAAGTCCATGAAAAACCATGCCGCTTTGTGTTCAAGTGTTCTATGTCCATGGACATAGAACAAATGTAATGGAAATCGACATAGAATCAATAGAATGGACATAGAAATCGTATCACAGTGTATAGCTATATTCTAGAACTCAATTACGTAGAGTGCTATAAATTAAGTAGGAAATATAATTTTGTTCGAATCAAGTCATAATCATGTTCAAGATTCAATTTAACGTGTGAATAATTGGACATAAACCATTATTTTTAACACAAACGTCAAACTCCAAAGATGCAATTGTTCTATGTCCATTTTTAGGGTGCATTTCTGAAGCCCCATGGGGTATTGCAAACAAATCTTATGTATTAATATGTAATTTATATACGTATGGATACATAAGTGCCAAACTTTTAGGATTTACAAAGTATTATACATGTCTAATCAATTGACCACTAGAACGGGGCGGAGTTAACTTTTGTTCGCGTCTCAGCCGCTAGGGGGCAGCTTTGTCGTGGCCCAAGTTCTGCCGGCCAACAAGGATGCCGTAAGATTCCTGCAGCAACTTACGTGGATAAAATCGTTAAAAAAGTTATATTGTTTTAATCAAAGTTATTTTATGAAGTATGTAGGCAAGTAGGAAGGCCATTGGCTACTCAAAGAATGTTATAGTTTGTTGGTGAGTGGATATTATACCGAGATATGGACTTCAGACAAATGTGTTGATTCCTGGCTTTTGCTAGCGCGGGAAGCTGAATATTTCTTACTCTCTACAATTATGTAAGCAATCTATAGGTACCTATACTAAATAGGAATAATTCACTGGTGAACGTTATTTTTATTACGGATGTTTATTATTCACGGATTTATTGACGGTTTGTTGATTATTTCTACATACCTACCTATACCCACCCACTTACCTACAAACAGTTTGTTGGTGGTATTTTTTACTCTTGTAGGTCTAAACTAGAAGTAAGTAAATATTTTCGTCTAGGTATGAAGGTATGAAGGCATTGCACTTGGTAATCACCTATATAGCAGGATGATCAAATGAGTCAAGTAAGGGAATTATGTACATGTATAGGGAATTAAACAAGCAAATAAAACACGGTCGCTTTGCCAACACAGCAAACAGCCGTTCGTTCAATCGAATTCTTATAATTCTCTCTTTTCTCACAGCAATGTTACTAGAAAATCTATGAAATGTTATTCAGGGAACTTTTGTGCTGATGTTACACCCCGACACAACACATTTCGGTACCATTTTCGCCACTGAAATACGATTTTTGAATCAACCGAACTGACTTCCCTATGTGTTCTAATGGCGCGCGGCGACGAGCTGGCCCACAACCATGTTCCCGCCACTTGGGTCACGTGACTCGTGACGTATCAGGAGGCGGAGCGTTCTAGTGGTTAATTGTCAAACTTCAACCCTCGTTTTCTCGAAACAGCAATTGTTGGACATAGAACAAATACATTATGAGGCGACGATTTTTCAAGAATCATTTAATAAAAATATAAAAAAAATTGTTTTTAAATTACCTTGTACTACCTACCAAAGTTGGCCCTAGTTTTGATTTCAAGATCTTTGTACTTTTTGTTCAGATATGACTTTGAAATATCTTGTGCGTCATCGGACCAACTGGTTGCGCTCGCCATGGAGGTGGAAGGAGTTCTCGGCTCGAGGCAAACGGGAGGAGGTTTCGGCGGATGCACGGTTACCATGGTGAGTTCCCTCTCTCAGAGTTCATATCGAGCTTTCTATTTCCTTGCTGTTGTAAAAGTCTGGATACACTGTCAAGTAATTCTCCGCTTTTTTGATCATGATTGAATAGCAGAGGCATAATGGTCGCATGACAGCTTTCAGCCAATGAGGGAGCTGCTCTTCACTCAGCTCTCGGGAGTTACTTGACAGTGTGTAGGTACCGTGTTTAAGGGAGAAAACTGAAAAGTTAAGTTTACATTGTGCAGAGTACAGGTAAGTGTAAATAAAATGAGCAACTGCAAATATAAATATCGGTGCCGTTTAGACTTGAACCACTGACTTCTGATTTCTCCAGTGTCAACTTCACCAACTTCGTGAAGTCAAACTTCCAATTTGTAGTGTTTTTTTAACAACTAGGTACTAGATTTTAATATGCATGAAAAACATAAAATTATTGTTGCATATAAAACTTTTTGACCCAAGGAAATTGAATACTTTTGAAAATTGTTTTGTGCAACTCCAAGTATAACTCCAGATATTGTAATCAGTAATTACCTTGCAACAACTACGTTAATTGTTTACTTTAATTACAGGTGAGGAAGTCAGCTGTAGACAAATTAATTGCAAACATCCAGGCCAAGTATAATGGCAAAGCAACATTCTACATCGCCAAGCCGTCGGAAGGAGCAAAAATTATTCCCATGGATGGAAGTGGAGACAGCTAATATTGCTTTCAAACATCTCTGAAGGTTCCTAGCCATGTATGTACATAGCAAACAAATAAATAACAATCAACTCTTAAATATTTGGGAAGAAACGTTTATTTTATAACAACGAAAAAGTTACATTCCTAGAATTTATAACAATAAATCTGAGTACATCGCTCACCCATGTTATTTTATACAATAAAATTGTAATGTAGTTACAACAGTTGATACCAACTAGGCTAATACATCTGTTAACATCCTTTAAATTCCCATCACCCATCAATCTACGCTAAACTATTTACACATGGGTGCTTTCCTAGTTCAACATAGCAAATCTAACACATAACACGGTGAAGAAGAATTTTTTACGATTACGTTACCGAGAATTGAATACTGAGCATAGAAATAAACATAGGTATTCAATAATATTATACAATAAAATGCCAATATATAACAATTATTACGATGTAATGGATACAATTATTTACACGGACATATAGCCTGTCTACATTATACTACTGCATCTTTTTTGCACGTCTAATTACATGGAATGGAACAATATTCATTTGACCACGAACCAATTTCAAATTTGGACTAAAATGAATTCTGGAGCACTTGTGTTACGGGATGTGCCCTACTCTCACTACCAGAAAACAATATGTCTTATTAGATATTTTATGAATAAATAATAAAATCTATTTCTGATTCTCGAAGTCTCATCGATCGTACAGTACGTAGCAGCAATGAATAATTTAAGTTACAAGTCGGCTGAATCACGATGGTAATCGTATACTTACATCATTTAGATGTGAAAGTGTAAGTACGAGACGAAACAGTCGGAAAAACCTTGCCGAGAAAATGAAACCAGTTCCGATTTAAAATCAGTAGCGAATGAAAATTTATTCCGAGTAACCCTGGTCTCTTTTGAAGACATATTGAGAAGTGGAATGATTTAGAATAACAAATCTTCATCTCCTTCAGTTTTAAAGATGTCTTCAGCTTCTTCGTTTGGATCTAGACCGGCCACCAACATGGCCTCCTTCTTCGCAAGCGCCACCGCCTCTTTCTTCTGTCGGATGATCTTCTTCTTGTCCTGGATCTTCTTCAGGCGGTAGAACTCCTCGCGCTCGAGTTCATCCAACTCCGTGATGATGTATGCCAGAGTGCGCTCGATACGAGGGATGATCACTGAAACAACATGATTTCTCAACACCACGAACCAGGGTTTCTGTCTTGACAAGAAGTTGGCATACTACGCTGCTTTTGCTCAATTCCGAGATAACCAAGACGGACTGTTTTCATTTATTTTTTGAGATCACAAACAAAATCATCAACTCAGGGAACCTATATTAAAAATTGTTTGAGTCCAATTTCATATGGATTTATGGCCTCCTGATACCAGATTGAACTAAAATATACTGATTTGGCACCCTACCAAATCACCTACCTAACTGAAGACAACAGAATTGTCTTCAGGTAGGTAGGTATTGATTGTATGGATCAACAATTTGTTTGATTACAACTTCAATGTTATTCTTATTTTTTTTCAAAGGATGACCATTGACCAATGTCTGGGTCCCCAAAATAAATTAGGTACCTATCAGGCTACCTTGTAAAGGATCTTGATAGAAGTTGTGATTTTGATGACCAAGATACAACATGGGACTCGTACAACTGATTTTATAAATTTATTTAAAAGTAAAAAAAAAAAGTAAAAATATCTTGAAACTAGTTGCCAAAAGGATGGATTGTAGAGCTGGCAAGACCATGTAACCCTGATCAGCTGAGCCATGTAAAGTACCATGTGCTGGTATATGTCTTACCATGCTCGATGGCGTTCACACGTCGGTTTGTGATCTTGATGACCTCATCGAGAGTGACAAACGATGTCTGCAGGGATGCCAACTCGACTAGTAGCTTCACTGCACTGTGATAGTTCTTCTTCAGTTTTGCCAACTGTTGACCACCTCTCGCCAGGCCCGCCAACTCGTAAGTGTCCGTGCCGTCTTGATAGCTCTCGAATACAGGCAGAGTCACACCTGAAAAACAATTATAAGTAAGTGCTTGTCGCTCTTTCCTGCACTCTTAGAAAGTACCTAGTAAAATAATGCATACCCGCAACATTGTCTTTCCTTGTTCTTATTTTTATCTGTGCTTTTGTTACGTTTTGCAACACGACTTGATTGAAGTCTCCAGTTGCAAACTTCGCTTCCGCCAAAGAAAATGATGCCTCCTTCATTACTTCCCCCATAAGCGTCTTCGTCTGAAATACGGTTAAAGAATCAAATCACAAAATCTATTTATATGAAATAATGATTAATAAGTTGTCTGAAACCTGGTAAACAAACAGCAAGCTTACCTCGATAATTTTGCTCAAAATCATACGGAATCTCATTTGCAACGCATCTGCTTTCTTTTTCAAGAGACTGTGTCCAGTCTGAGCACCCTTTAGTCTCGCTTTCATTAACATCTGAGCTCTAAGGAAGAAAATACAGCAAATATAAAAAAGGGTTAGCCTACTTTGCATGTAAGAGACCCTCCCAATGCAGGAGCAACAGCACTTTAAAATCTAAAAAATCTACCCCTCGATAGTATTATAACTAAAATATTTTACTAAAATACTTACCCACGCGACGGGAAAATCGCCAAACGGTCTCTTCCAGTCATGTTTAGCTAAATATGTTCTCTAAAATGCCACAGTAAAACGCAGACAAAACCTCACGAAAATCCAGCAAAAGTCAGCTGACAGATCTCACTAGTGTGAGGCTGGCATCCAGTGCACCGCTCGGACTGTGATTGGCTGAAAAGTGGCACGTGATCACAGAAAGTTAAAGTTTGCAAGATGGCTGCTGGATCAGTGTGGACATCGATTCGATTATTGCAAGCCATGTAGCCCTACACTTCCGTATTCTTTATATATTGTAAAATGTATTTATAAAATGCATTTAACACTAAAAGTACGAGAATATGGGGTCGCAAACGCTTGAAATTCTACGGCAAGGGGTCTGGGCTTCTTTGACAGGAGGCTGGTTTTATGACCCACACCAAGACATTTTCTGCAACACATTTCATTTGTACATCTGGCTCTTTTTGCTATGTCTGCCTTTCACAATTTATCTGGTAAGAATTTTTTCGTATAATGTTTTGTACTATGTAAAGATGCTAATCTGCGCTATTAGTAGGAGATTTGACACGATTTCGAGAAAAATATGGAGGACTCCTTGAAGTGTTGACAAGACAAAAACCAGTTCCCAGATCTTAAGATCAAGATCACAGTTAACAGTAACTGCATAATGAGGAAACTGATACCATAAACCATTTACCACTTTTATGAAACGGACCCTAATTAGCCTACAATATCAATTCCTACATTAAATATTGGCTTCTAAAGTCACAATTCTTTTTCAGTATTTTCCTCCGACGTTCTTCGTTTGGGGTGCATATTGCGCCACCGTTGGGATCCTGTTTGCTACCATCAAGTTGGCCAATCTTGGTCTCCATCACATGTACGACACATCAGAATGCATCCAAGAAGCTTGCGACGATGACAGGCCGCAAAGTGAACTCAAGCGGCTACAACAACAGGGCAGGAAACCGAGAAGGTAAGATTTATTTTGCAATCTTTTGTATGTAACAACTAAGATTCTGATCCTACAGATCTTGATGCGTGACTTGAAAATCATCACAACTTACTTTCCAAACTAACTTTAAGGCTTAACCCATATTTCAGCAGGCGCTGTTCAAATTTAAACAGATAAGAAAGTAGGTCGGCTGTTCGTAACCTAAACCCTTGTAACATAAACCAGTTAAACATCTAGCTGGATACTGTACCTAGTGTCTTGGCTAGTTCATCTATCTAATGATTGAAGCTCTGTGTTACAGTTTGCTGTGCTAAAATCCTAAACATGTTGAGGTGAATAAGTCCCATAGGTTCTCGTGTTGGTCTGCTGAATCATCTCAGATGAGGTGCATAGTTAAAGGGAGATTGGGGGGATTATCCCCTGCACTCGAGCAGTCTGACCCCCATTCTTTATAAAAATATTAGCATCCATCACAGAATCAATAAATTGACTGTTTGCATTCTAGAAAAAGTGCCGGGCGGCGGGCAACAATTAGGGGGTTGTTTGATTGAGTTTATAGAAGTTTAGAGCCTTAGAACGACTTTTAAAATGTACATACCTTCTAAAAAAAACTGTCCTGCGGGATTGAAACCCCCCCCCCCCCCCCTCCGGGTGTCACAAAAGAAACAAAATGCAAAGTTTTGCAAATTTATTTTAATCAATGTATGTAGGGTACCGACTACTACCTTATCGAATTTTTATTTGACCAAGCATCGTTTAAAAGTGTAGTTGACCTAGGTACACTTGGCCAAACAAAAATTGAACATTCAATAAATCTGATAGGCTGATAAATGTAAGATCGCACCATCAGAAGTCAGTCTAAGCGATCTCATTGTCTCACTCTAGTAGGTGACCTCACATTTCAATGAAAATAACAAGCTTTGATTGGTTATGGCCATGGGACATGACCAGCAGTCATTCAAATTTGGTCAACGTTCAATTTTTGTTTGGCTGAGTGTACCAACATTACACCTTAAGAAAAACACATCTACTTATGGAATTAACTCCAGTAGGTAGTACCTACTATTAGAAAACACTTTAAAATAAATAAAAACTCTGCACAATATATTGGAGCCTTCTATCTGTCGTCGTGATTTTGTATCGTTATTCTTTGATGATATTTGTGTATCATCTCGCCAGAGTGTATGTGGTTTTTGACATCTGGGAGTCTTGTTGTGACAAATAGTTTGTTTGTCTTTGAGTTAGTCCTGACAATAGTCTGCTGAAAATTTGCCAAGATCTTGCTAAGAATTTGCAAGATTTTTCAGCAGTTGAATAAGAGTCAAAACTCTTGTCAGTCTCCAGATCTATTCCATTTCCAGTTGGGCCTTTATTAGAACCATGAAATTATTGTTTCTTGGCCTCCAGAGTGCATGTAGATGATTGGTGGGAGGAGGAGGGGGGGGGGGGGGGGGGGAAGAAAATTTGTATTAAATTAACAATTCTCTTGTGTGTGGAATTTTTTTAATGAAATGCCAAAAAATCAGGTGCTTCCTCTAAAACTTTTATTCTGAAATAAATAAATTAAAGTTCCTAGGAAAACATTGGCATTTCCTGCTCTACAAATTATGAATATTCAGAGTTTCCTTCGTCTCGTAGAAAAACGGTTTTGCTAACATTCGTGTCCGCCAAACATGAATTAAGTGAATGTCCTACATTTATTTTTGGTTTAAGAAATTATCTATTACACTCGATATCGTATCATAACCTCTTTCAAACAAAATATATGAAGAATACTTGCTTGCAAAGTAAATGCCAATCCTTCATTGTACTTAACTGGTCTTCGTGCCAATAATTAGGTCCTCTCCTAAGATCATGTGTTGAATGTGACTCTATGATGTGCAGGGAGGAGGAAGGCATCGAGCTGCAAGTGCTGAACAGCGGCGGAGTAAAGCTGAGTACGACGCCCCCAGCCGGGTGCAGCTCTCGGAACTCCTACACCGAGCCGCAGGACGTCGACTCCTTGCACTCGGGAGACTTCCCCGGCCGAGGCTCCCTCGAGGACGATGCGTTCAAAGTCGGCGCCATGGATCTCAAGGTCGACGTGCATCGGAAGAACAGCTCAGAGAGCAGTGAGGAGGTCAGTTCTGTTACTTCTTGACTTCATATTGTGTTAATCTTCATTTCCTATAGGAATATTTCCACAACTTCTGAATTGCAGAACTGCTAACATCAAACAATTCACTAGTACATGCGGCATGCCCTGAGTAAGTTGGTACGACGTGAAGAATTCCAGTGGCGGACTGACAAGGGAGGATGCAATCCCATCCCGGGCCCCTGTCAGTTGTGGGCCATTTTACACATTTCTTTACATTTTACTTGCCTTTCTCAGATTTATTAGCCTTTTTGCTATTTTTCTCTACCTTGTTTTATGGGCCCTATTACAATATGTTTATCCGGGCCCTTTGCCTCATGCCATCCTGGTCCTTTTCATCCCAGTCTGCCCCTGATGAATAATACAGTGTTCCAAAAGCAATCTCCTTGAAATTAGAACTACTATTTAATATTTTTAATCATATTGCAGATATTTTTGGTCATTTATTTATATTATTAATATTATTGAAAAGTGTGCTAAATTGTGCATTGACTAAAGATTTTTAGTAGGTACTCTACTCTTACAGGGAATGTATTTTAGTTGCAGTTAGCTTCAAACAATAAGGTACCTACCTACCTTACATCTAAATGGATTTGCTTCATCCAGTCCAATTAAAAGCACAATACGAACTCAGGTACTTCAGGTTCCAACAGAAATAGATTTTATTATTTTGCATTAACAAACATAATTAAATGTTTATGACTCAAGGCTGAAATTTGAAAACTAAATGTATTAACAATTTAACCTTGAAGTCGACAACCATATAGGAACTCCATAAAATGTACATTTATTAGGTAGTACTTGCATACATTATCACAGCGTATAGGAACATTTACTGTCAAGACTCAAGAGACATGGCATTGAATCTCATCAGCTTTCTTAGGCCAGGTAGGACCAACTCTGGATTAAGTTACAGTCTGTTTTTTTACTGTATGAACTCTCACCAGATGGAGCCACAGTCAGTTGTTCTGCTAGGCCGAGAAAAACTTCATTGCGCGCTCTTGCAATGTTGTCTTTCTCGGCCTAACAGAACAACTGCCTGTGTCTCGGTCTGTAGAGAGTTCAAACATAGGAAAAACGAACTGTAACTCTCGATGATTAGTGGAAATTAGTGAATCTTATTGGCTATGGAATTCGCGCCAACTTGTTTCATTGGTTAACCCTCACATTTAAGTCACATTAAAGTCACATTTAAGGTTCAAATTTGTTTAAATTAAATTGTTTTCATTATTTTTGCACCCTATTAGTTGGTAACTTACTTTACCTAACCTACCTACTTAAGTTAATCATGATTTCACAGTTCACATTTGAATGAATCATAGATAGACAATGGTTTTTGTAGTAGGTACTACATACCTTCTACATACAACCCACGTATTAGGTACATTGTTTTTTTTACAATTTTTGTAACTACCTACCTACTTATTTTTTGTTTCCTTGTGCAGGTCTTGTTATGATAAGAAAGTTTGTACCTTACCAAGTAGACAACTTCTATATTTCTGCTGTTTTATCCTCTTCTCTTCTGACTAGGGTTGGGATTCGATTTGATTTGCTAAATCAATGTCAAACTGAAGATTTCGACATCAAATCGAAATAATTTCGACATCGAAATAATTTTGACATGGTAATAATGGGCCACATCAAAATAATTGCGGCGAAATGTGGCAACACTGCAATTGCGTCTGCCCAAGGCCATGTTCCAGCGCTAGAGATGTCCCTCTCACACCCCCCTCGCGGCAACAAATGACGAGGAAATGATTGAAATAAATAACTTTTTCATTTCAAATAACGTACAAGCATTTATTTATGTAAAAGGGAACAATTATTGAAAAAATTTCGTTGCAAATCCAGTTGCAAATTCATGGTTTTATTAGACTTGTTGCCGGAATATATCCCGTGAAGCATAGGTAACATTGTCTGCATTCAACATCCTTTAGCAATGTTGCCCGTAATGTTCACTTCAAACTCGAAAACTTTCCACAATTCACTTCGTCTCCACGGCGGGATTATTATTTTTTTTGCGTGGAAACATTCTTTCACGAGAGAATAAAAACAACACGCGCTGAATGGCAAGAGACAACTGACCAACCCACCCTCAACTGCACACGCGGTATGCAGGAAGGGCGGAAGCAGGCCACTCAGCTGATCTTGAGAGGCGCGTTGCACTGTTGCCAGCTCTACAATACTGCGCGCTGATTCTCGGAATTTTTTAAACGATGTCAAACGATTATTTGATTAAACAATTCAAATCGATGTCGAATCGAAACTCAAAATATCATTCGACATCGATGTCAAATCGAAAAATCGATGTCAAGTCCCAACCCTACTTCTGACAAATATTGTTGTAATCAATAATTTTAAGCTTTGCAATAATTTAAAAGTCAACTTAAGGCTTCACAAGGGTCGGTTCAATACTCTTGCTATACTTTAAACAGTTGATTAGGACTATATTGCCACGGCAACAACCATTGACCTTAAAAGTCAGTGTCTATCTACTTAGCTGAGTATTGAAAAACTGGACCTAAGTAGATATTTTTGTTTGTACCTTAGTCCTTAATACTTAGGGCCAGTCTTTCAATACTCTGGTAACTTTTAAACGGTTGATTAGGACTGTATTGTAATTGCAACAACCAATTGAAAGTAACTGTTAACAGCTAATTGAGACTTTCACAGAGTATTGAAAGACCGGCCCTTAGTGAATGTACCTCAGTTAAAACTAGGTTAACACTAACCACATCTTTTGCTGCACAGACTGCGGTGCTGCGACCTGTGGTGGAGAAGGCGAGCGTGCACCGGGCGGAGCAGTACACGCAGGCCGACCACGAGCGCTTCCGTGAGCGCCTCCTCGAGAACCGCCACAAGCAGCTGCGGCAGCGCGGCTGCTGCGCCGATGCCAAGGTCGACATCACCATCCTCGACGAGAGCAAGGCCAAGCGCAGGCTGCGCAACACAGCAGATGCGCAGCAGGACGGACAGAGCACCAGCGCAGAGCTCAGGCCGGTCAGTCACGTTGACATGTGATGGAATAAGAGAGATCAGTGATCGCCTTTGGCATCGAATATATAGACGTCATGCACACTGATACCAGAACTTTAAATTTTAAAAATCTTTGTTGCACGTAGGCTACCTACTTTGTTAAATATTTAGTACCTACTAAGCTATTATAATTTATAATAGAGTTCTCTCTATCTAACTAAAAAGTTGAGAAAATATGGTGAAATATTCTTGAATTTTTTATATTTTTTTTCAAGATTTTCTATTCAGTACCTATTTTGAATATACTTGGTAAAGGCATTATTCACGATTGTCAATTGGACCGTGTTTAGCAATAAGGAACCAAGCGACATTTTGAGGTTTTTGAGTTAGCTGGGGAAATATATTCAACTTGGTTCAGAGAACATAAAACAAATAAGATCCAAGCTACAGCAGGCCTGTAATGCCCATTAAACGCAATAAATAGAAAATGAAAAAGGAACCAAGCGCCAAAATCAGAAATCTAGATACGCAATAAGGATCCAAGCGCCATAGGTAATTAAAGCTAACCTATGTATAATATACTTACATATACTTCTGATATTTTTGCTCCATTTGATTGCTTTTGATGAAATACAATTAAAATATTTCTTGTATACCACACAAAATTCACAAAACACTATAAAAACAACATATTTGTCGCTTGGTTCCTTTTTGCAAAAGGAACCAAGAGCCCTTTTTGCCGTGTTTTTCTTTAATATTATTAAAATACGCACTTGAATATGTAATATAGTCCTTAAAAATGTAATATCAATATGTAATCTAATCATATATAACAAGTCTCACGTCAAGAAAGTATCCCAGATTTTAATATAAGGCTGTACGCAAATGTCCAATTATCTCAGTTCAATGAATTGGCGCTTGGGTCCTTATTGCTAAACACGGTCCAATTATAAATCAATATAAATTTGAACGGGAAATTCGCGCATCATTTAAATAACTGATGAATTGAGCCACCTAATGACTGAGTTAGGACAAAAATTTCAATGAATATTAATTATTTTGTTTTAAGACCTGTTAATCTGGTGTTGGAATGGTCTGAGTTTAGCGATTCAACCGATACAGAAGCTAGACTTTGTTTTCAACTAGTCCTTTGTTTGAGCCACTTAAGACTCAAAAATAAGGTCTGTTCGTTTACCCTGTCTAAAGCTACAGCAAACTGCCACAAACATCATTCCGAGGAAGTGTAGCTTGTGGCAGTTTGCTGTGCTTTTGGCAGGGTAAACGAACAGACGAATTGGATTGTCATGTTGCTTGAAACAGTGACAACCTTCACAATGTATTTGTTTCCCACCGCCAGGACACGAGCAACCAATCGGGTGCGAGCGGCATGGTCCGGCGGTATTCCAACGCGTCTTCCTCCAACTACGCCGGTCTTCCGGGGGCCGGAGCGCCTCCCATCAAGCCCACCAGTTCCCTCGAGCTCGGCTACCTACAGGCAACTCCAGGTACTTAACTTACAGATCCAGATTTCAGTACAAGGAGAAGTGTAGGACGGTCGACAATTTGCAATCATAGTTTTGATTTAGTTCCGTACTCTTAACCTCTGATTAGGTCATGTAGTAACTAGTAACCCACAAGTATGCTTAAGTGAATTAATTGATATTTGTTGTAAACAAAAGTTGTATACAAATGCTGGGAAGGGTCCCTACTAATACGCCATCATCATTTTCTTCATAATAATTCTTCGACTCCGTCAGCGGAGTTGCAGAACAATGTACCGTGAAACAGCATTATAAAAATGTGATGTAAATACCGGCGAAAACGTCTGACATGTGTGACCTTGCCTCCAGGCTACATGCACTGGAAGCAGCCTGGGCTGTGGTCCCAGGGCCGGCGCGCGCCGGAGGGCTCGGGCTGCCACGGCGAGAACAACCACGTAGCGCCCTACTACTGCTCCGAGATCGTCTATCCAATAGCGGAGCAGTCGGACGAGCATGTGACCAGCCACGACATGCCCACCAGCGCCTTCTCGCTGCTCAGGTCGGTCTCGCGGATCAGTAGGAGGAGAGAAGGTTTTGAGGTGGCTTGTGAGAACCTTTTGAAAAATTCAGAGAAGTGTTTTCATTGTTAATGTCAAAAGTGTCATATAATCATTGATAGTGATCTTTTTGGAACACTTCAGTCCAAACTGAATTATTGTAGCTAGTCACTCGAGACTGATAAAAAAAAGGTAAAAGTGAAAGGTGAAAAAAAGGTGAAAGGTAACCAGGGTTGGGTCAGTAGAATATTCCGCGTAGAAAATGGGTATTCTACGCGTATATTCTACCGTAGAATATGTAATGTAGAATATTGATGTAGATGACATATTCTACACGTAGAATATTATTTTTAAGAAAAACATTGATTTGGATTATAATGATCATTCTATTGATTTGTTTTCAATATAACAGCATTTTACTTTACTATGAGTACCTAGTACATAGTGATGTAATATTACCGGGAATTTATTGGGAATATACTACAGGGATGAGTAAACAATTTATAAGAGAAATCATTATTAAAGCATGTTTATGTTATGAGATGAAAATTCAAAACAACGCCCTGCGGGGAAACAATTAGAATGTTGTTTCATTGAGTTGTTCATTTTCGAGTCCCAGAATCACGTCTTAGAAATTGTTGAAATTCTTTAAAAAACGCCCTGCGGGGCAACATCAAGAGGGGGGGGGGGCTTCGTTCAAATAGCAGAATAAACTAGTAATTCAATTGATTATTTTTGGTGTATTATTTTATGATTGATTGCATGCTGTGGCTCGCATTATTATCTAATTTATAAATTTTTCGGAAATTGGCTCCGTCACCAAAAAAGGTTACCGACCCCTGTCATAAGATATCAAGAAAATTAGTGACAAAAAAGAGAATACTAAAAGGTAATGAGTAATGACATACCACAAAATAAGAACATTTATCATTTTAATTTATAATGAAAAAGTAAATTCCCGATTTGGGGAATATTCCCCAAATTTGCTCGGGAATATTCCCGGGAATCTGGGAATATTCCCGCTGGGCATCACTACTAGTACATAACAACTCTACCAAATTGTTGATACGAGAGGACCAACTACAATTTCTTACTTCTAAATTTAATATTAACATAAAAACGCAAAGTGATACTCAATCATCTCATTCGGACTTTGGTAGTTGCTTGCTGTAATGCTGGATGCTGTAATCTAGATTCAATTATCCAAACATGAAGAATATGCAGTATGCACACACGTAGAAATTACATTCGATTCTACATGGTTTTCTTCAATTAGAAATTATTTTGAAATGTTTTTTTAATTTCAATTTTTTACAATCTTGCTAATGGCTTTTCCTGCAATATATTCAAATCATCGTGTGTTCCCTATTGTAGATATAGGGGAAGTGTGCTATGAATGGGCTTATTAAAATTACGAGGTAGGATTGCTCTCTAATTTGCCAAAATTAAGGATGTGGCCGTTCCATACAAGATAGAATATGAGTAGAATAAATAGAAAAGATTTGAACTCAACCGCTCTAAAGATAAGTTGAAAATAGGGCAACTAAAAAAGTAAAATAATATATTTTGGTTTATGCTAACTTTCCAAATTTTTCCACTGGCACTTAAAAAAAATATTCTACAATAATATTCTACATATTCTACATATTCTACGTGTTACTCTACGTGTATGTAGAAAATTAATATTCTACGCGTAATGACCCAACCCTGAAGGTAACCCATCTTCTTCCTGTAAAGTAAATTGGTGCTTTCCTTCAGCTTGGGTATGATGAAAATGGTCACTTGGGGTTGAATCTTCGATGTAGTTTATGCAAAATAATAAACTTAAAATCCCATCTACTGATCAGCTTACTAATCCTTCTCAATAGACAACATTTTAAACCCCGAGCGCCATCTACAACTATCAACATTGCATTCTGGGTTTAGGATGTGAAGAGTTTGACAGCTGCCTGGTTGACAGTGCTAAGATGCATAAAGGAAGAATGTTTTTCGGTGTTTATTATGTTATATCCTCTCTGTATTTAAATGTAACTAATTTTAGTGGTATTCAACATAATTATGAATAATATTAAGAATAGCAGATCGTACGGAACAATGTGTTGTGTTCCATTGTGCAAAAATAACACTAAATTTAGCCGTGAAGTGTTGTTTCAATACTTTCAAGGGACGTTGATTTGAAGAAAGAATGGATAAGACGCAATAAATTATGTTTTTGTTGAAAATTTTTAGTGTAAGATGTAAATCCAATATTGTAGATATTATTAGCCTGGGCTTGAAATCATATTTATCGCTTTCAGGGGTATTCAAGTTATTTTTCCTCTTAACAAACAGGACATTTGTAGGTAGCCGAAAATCTTATTTTTGTCAGAAATTCTGACAAAATGTGACAAAGTATGTTCCTGTATACATAACTAATTAACAAATCAATCTGACCTATTGGTTATTCATTTCGGTTTATTCATTTATTCATTTTGTTAGGGGAAAAACAGGGCAATTTTTCTTCATATTTCTTATAACCAGATTTGTTAAAATGTGCACCACATATTCTGTGGTTCTTAATAGGGGACCATTTACTACATTTTCCCTGAGATCCAATTCGCCTCACACGCCTCATTCTTTCTTCAAATCAATGTCCCTTGAAAGTAGTGAAACGACACTTCACGGCTAAATTTAGTGTTATTTTTGCTCAATGGAACACAACACACAGTTCCGTACGATCTGCTATTCTTAGTATTATTCATAAAATAATGTTGAATACCAATAAAATTAGTTACATTTAAATACAGAGATGATATAACATAACAAACACCGAAAAACATTCTTCCTTTATGCATCTCAGCACTGTCAACCAGGCAGCTGTCAAACTCTTCACATCCTAAGCCCAACATGCATCACGGCACGTCGCGCATGCGCAGTGAATTTTGAATGTTGTCTATTCAAATGTGGGGGGGGGGGGGAGGGGGAAGATAGTCCTAATCTTTTAATGAGGTTTCACTGTGAACGTTGGTTACGGAGATGTAACTCTGACTCTGATTGGTCCAGGGTGGACAGCGACGAGGAGAACGGCGGCTCTCGGTCTCCGCTGCTCGTCCGCCACGAAAGTCTCGACCAGCGGCCCGAAGACAAGGAGAAGAAGCCGTCGTTCATCACGAGTCTCGACCAGATCAACCTCGACAGCGCCTGCAACGCAGTCTTCCGCAAACACTTCCCGGAGAAAGGTCAGCGCGGCTTGTTGATTGCTTTACGATTGTATTTTGGGATTTATTCCTGGTTGTTTTAAAATGTTGTTTGTTGCATCAACAAACAAGTTGTTGCAGTTTGTAAGTATTTGGAGTTATTTTCCTCACTAGTGGTACAGTTCGGTTTTCCTATGTTTGAACTCTCACCAGATGGAGCCACAGTCAGTTGTTTTGCTAGACCGAGAAATACTTCATTGCGCGCTCACCTTGCAATGTTGTCTTTCTCGGCCTAGCAGAACAACTGACGGTGGCTCCGCCTGTAGAGAGTTCAAACGAAGGAAAAACAAACTGTACTTCAATATTTTTTACTAAGAGGAAGGATCTACAGAAGGTCTCCGCCATTGTTAATATTGTGATTGTGTCATGAAAGATAGAATATATTGTTGAAACGATGAAGTTTTAGTAAATTAATTGGTCTTGCAGTAGATAGGTATTGACCAATTTTTTTAACATTTCAATCTGTTAAAATTTATTAGCGTTTCTTTCCATCTAATTATTGGGATTCCTTTTCCAAGAAAGGATCTTTTTGTATGAATTCTATTCCCCTTCTAGCAACGGTACCTACCTACTGATAATATTTGCTGCAGCAATGTACTTCAATTTTAATTAAACCATATCCACGGCAAGATTAGGTCCAATTGCTTGAACCTGTGACTTAACATCCTAGATGGCAGCTGTGTAAGTCCCAAGGACGGCCTGCTGGAGCCAAACCAGGCAATGTCGACCATCGTTCACGACCTGATGGCCGACGTGTCGACCGAGCCGGCGCGGCCCAGCGACTCGGACAGCCTCTCGGGCAGCCGGATCAGCCTGCAGGCCGAGCAGAAGGCCGAGACGGCTGCGGACGCTCCCAACACGGCACAGATACCGGTCGCAGCTGATGGTCAGTAGTCTTGCCAAGTGTCAAATCATCAATGTTACATGCTCATTCATGAATCAAAGATTGTTTTCTAGCTTGAAATGTTTAACTTTTTACTTGGGCATTGTTAATTCTTCTTTAATCCATTAAATTACTTGCACAAAAGGAGGAGGTACCGCTCGCCTGAAATGATAAAATCCTTTCCTTTTATGAAAAGGAGAACATTTAAAATGTAGAAAATTAAATGAAACTGTGGATGGGAAGATTCTTAATTTTATAATTACCTTCTGCCATGATTGTAGGTACAGGTAAATAATGATTACTAGAAACTAGTGTACGAGTGATGACATCAAGTTACTTGCCTCCCAGGTTCCGAGCTTCCGAGTAACACGAGCTTGACGGGACTGGATTGGTTGTTTGAGCACACGGACAGTGAGACCGAGGCTCAGCCCTGCACTCTAGGTAAGAGTTTGTCACCTCATCTTGAGATCAGAATAGAACTGTGACTCGTTCGTTGTAACTGTCCACTGACTTGGGGACTATCAAAACCCGCTGCATAGAAACTGTTTAAAATAATATTGGTCACTCTCACTCACAGACATAGCTTAAAAACTGTTGTCTTGTGACTTTAACTTGAACTTTCATTTCTTTCTTGTCCTTTCTGCTCTGCATTTGCAATCTGCCAACAATTCTCGGCACAATGAACCAGAGCTTATTGACCACTTTGTCGAGGTGTTGGTGAAACATTCTTGATCTTCCGTCTCATGTCTTCTTCTCTCTCACTCTGTCTCACCTTGCGACGGCACGTAGAACCGCCGCTCTGGAATTACACTCGGTCGGACGACAGCGATTCGAACAGAGACTCGGCCGTCGCAGCGCAGAGTGAGTTGATCGAGTCCCTTTGTCCATCCCAGAATCTTAACTTTCAACCTGTCCAGTGTACAAACTAATATTGTATAGAAGGAAAGTTATTGGTCTAGGTATTTCAAACAAGATGGCATTAAAGTAAATCACACCATGGTGTTTATTTGTGTCCTTATAAATAATAAAATTATTTCTTTATTACAGTATATTACAGATATTAAATCCTTATTACTTTAATTTGGTGCTATCTACAGAGATAGAATGGAATAGAATTAGCATAAAAAAGGGACAATTTCTGAGGTCATAGTCAATATACCTAACTGCTTTTATGTGGTCAATAAAATTATTTTTTTATTACAGTATATTACAGATATTAAATCCTTATCACTTTAAGTTAAGGACTCTCTACAGAGAGAGAATGGAATAGAATTAGCATAAAAGAGGCACAATTTCTGAGGTCATAATCAATAACTGATTTTATGTGGGCGAAAATGTAAAAAATGCTTAACTAATCACGTTTATTGGACTTAAAACCGACTTTTGAATTGGTAAGCTTTGTAAAAATACATGAATTTGAAATAATTATGTATTTTTTTTGTGTATTCTGGACTTGGAATTCCTTTACTCTTGAGGTACAGATATGTACCTACTTTAAAGGTATACCCAGTATGTATCTATACCAAGTACACAAAATATGAATTCCTTTTTGTACAAATTAACAAATGGAAGTGAAGTGATGCTGGAATGGAATAGAATGACTGATCGTGACACTGACGAGGAATGTTTGTACACCAGCCGTAGGCACAAAAGACACGGAGTCGGGCAGTTCGAGCACGACGCTGAGCCTCGAACACGAAGTGATGAAGCTGCTGCCGCCGACCACGCTCGTGCCCGACGTCCCGCGCTGCAGCCAGGGCGCGATCCCCAAGCGGCGCGCGCACTCAGACGCCGACGAGCAGCCGTCGAGGAGCCACTCAGAGCGGAGGAAGCGGCGGGGCAGGGGTGCGCGGTCGGTGGAGGGGGAGGACGTCATAGCCGAGCCGGGGGAGGGGGAGGAGGCGACGGCGGATACACAGGAGAGCCCGGCCAGGTCCGACAAGCCGGATGATAAGGTGAGTTTATTGTACCTTGGGGCCGGTTTAACAGCTCTTGTTTAGTGTTCCTACCAGGGTTGGGTCAGTAGAATATTCCGCGTAGAAAATGGGTATTCTACGCGTATATTCTACCGTAGAATATGTAATGTAGAATATTGATGTAGATGACATATTCTACACGTAGAATATTATTTTTAAGAAAAACATTGATTTGGATTATAATGATCATTCTATTGATTTGTTTTCAATATAACAGCATTTTACTTTACTATGAGTACCTAGTACATAGTGATGTAATATTACCGGGAATTTATTGGGAATATACTACAGGGATGAGTAAACAATTTATAAGAGAAATCATTATTAAAGCATGTTTATGTTATGAGATGAAAATTCAAAACAACGCCCTGCGGGGAAACAATTAGAATGTTGTTTCATTGAGTTGTTCATTTTCGAGTCCCAGAATCACGTCTTAGAAATTGTTGAAATTCTTTAAAAAACGCCCTGCGGGGCAACATCAAGAGGGGGGGGGGGCTTCGTTCAAATAGCAGAATAAACTAGTAATTCAATTGATTATTTTTGGTGTATTATTTTATGATTGATTGCATGCTGTGGCTCGCATTATTATCTAATTTATAAATTTTTCGGAAATTGGCTCCGTCACCAAAAAAGGTTACCGACCCCTGTCATAAGATATCAAGAAAATTAGTGACAAAAAAGAGAATACTAAAAGGTAATGAGTAATGACATACCACAAAATAAGAACATTTATCATTTTAATTTATAATGAAAAAGTAAATTCCCGATTTGGGGAATATTCCCCAAATTTGCTCGGGAATATTCCCGGGAATCTGGGAATATTCCCGCTGGGCATCACTACTAGTACATAACAACTCTACCAAATTGTTGATACGAGAGGACCAACTACAATTTCTTACTTCTAAATTTAATAGGGTTGGGACTTGACATCGATTTTTCGATTTGACATCGATGTCGAATGATATTTTGAGTTTCGATTCGACATCGATTTGAATTGTTTAATCAAATAATCGTTTGACATCGTTTAAAAAATTCCGAGAATCAGCGCGCAGTATTGTAGAGCTGGCAACAGTGCAACGCGCCTCTCAAGATCAGCTGAGTGGCCTGCTTCCGCCCTTCCTGCATACCGCGTGTGCAGTTGAGGGTGGGTTGGTCAGTTGTCTCTTGCCATTCAGCGCGTGTTGTTTTTATTCTCTCGTGAAAGATTGTTTCCACGCAAAAAAATAATAATCCCGCCGTGGAGACGAAGTGAATTGTGGAAAGTTTTCGAGTTTGAAGTGAACATTACGTGCAACATTGCTAAAGGATGTTGAATGCAGACAATGTTACCTATGCTTCACGGGATATATTCCGGCAACAAGTCTAATAAAACCATGAATTTGCAACTGGATTTGCAACGAAATTTTTTCATTAATTGTTCCCTTTTACATAAATAAATGCTTGTACGTTATTTGAAATGAAAAAGTTATTTATTTCAATCATTTCCTCGTCATTTGTTGCCACGAGGGGGGTGTGAGAGGGACATCTCTAGCGCTGGAACATGGCCTTGGGCAGACGCAATTGCAGTGTTGCCACATTTCGCCGTAATTATTTCGATGTGGCCCATTATTACGATGTCAAAATTATTTCGATGTCGAAATTATTTCGATTTGATGTCGAAATCTTCAGTTTGACATCGATTTAGCAAATCAAATCGAATCCCAACCCTAAAATTTAATATTAACATAAAAACGCAAAGTGATACTCAATCATCTCATTCGGACTTTGGTAGTTGCTTGCTGTAATGCTGGATGCTGTAATCTAGATTCAATTATCCAAACATGAAGAATATGCAGTATGCACACACGTAGAAATTACATTCGATTCTACATGGTTTTCTTCAATTAGAAATTATTTTGAAATGTTTTTTTAATTTCAATTTTTTACAATCTTGCTAATGGCTTTTCCTGCAATATATTCAAATCATCGTGTGTTCCCTATTGTAGATATAGGGGAAGTGTGCTATGAATGGGCTTATTAAAATTACGAGGTAGGATTGCTCTCTAATTTGCCAAAATTAAGGATGTGGCCGTTCCATACAAGATAGAATATGAGTAGAATAAATAGAAAAGATTTGAACTCAACCGCTCTAAAGATAAGTTGAAAATAGGGCAACTAAAAAAGTAAAATAATATATTTTGGTTTATGCTAACTTTCCAAATTTTTCCACTGGCACTTAAAAAAAATATTCTACAATAATATTCTACATATTCTACATATTCTACGTGTTACTCTACGTGTATGTAGAAAATTAATATTCTACGCGTAATGACCCAACCCTGGTTCCTACATTTATGTTTCATTGGGTGGAAAATGGCTGGTGGTTTCATTTAATTAGAGTTATCAACTATCAAGGGTAAAAAAATATCACCATAAGCATTGCAAATTAAATAAAATACTCATGGTGTGAAGAACATAGCGAATTTCAAATCTGGATAAAGGCCTGACAAGTTGACAGGATAATATTTATTAAATAATGGGAATTCACACCAAACATTCTTTCAATTCATTGCAAGAATTCAACATTTGTCTTGTTGCAATTTTTAACCAAGTATCTAGACTCTATGTCATAAATAAAATATTAGTAATTTACTGATATGTTTGGATTGGCAAGTGGCCAAATGCCACTTTGGCATTTAAATGCCAAAAAATACAAATGACAATACAATAATACAAATATAAATGAGAATTCTGGGTCCTAGTAGCCCTATAATGCTTACCATGAGCTGTTGTTGAGTCCCAATTGTTGAAATAAGTCTTACGACATTGTTTATTGCAATGTCATTGTCGTTGTCTTGAGATTGGACGCCTTGTTCTGCCTAGACTGCATACGAGGCATCGTCCTCGGGCTCGAACAACGAGCTGAGCTCTCTGCTGCCTCAACCCGCCACGCCACTGCTCGCCGCCTTCCTCGCCACGCGGCGCGAGCCTCCCGACGCGGGTGCGGTGCCCGGCGGCGGCTGGCGCGGCGGCGAGCTGCGCAACACGCGCAACAGGCACCGCAGGCTCAAGAGGTCCAGCGCAACGCACAGGTATAACATCGAATCCGAGATGCTGATGATCCATTCTCTAGACATGACTGAAAGTGTCTGGAATAGTTTTTGTACCAAAATCTTAATTTTGTTTGAATTGTGTATTGCTGGATACACAAAACAGATGTATGGTTCGTAGTGCAATGGCCTTAAAACAGATTTTCGAACAACTGTCCGTCATCACAGACAGTGATCTTATCGCATTTGTATTATTGATTGTTATTCATATTCGCTTGTTGCCAGTGCTCCAAACTAACTGCACAATGTAAGGACTGAATTAAATACAATCCCCCCACGGCCCTCCTTTTCGAAGTGACATCCTATTGTTACGGGCGCTAACTGTCTGTCATGTTTCAGAATGCCTCGGCGGTCGAGCAGAGAGGCGCCGGCGCTGCCCACTTCGGCGCCGGCGCGCACCTCGATAGCGAACATCCTGAGCGGCACGCACATCGCAACATCGCACGACGACACCACCGAGGGGGCGGTGCACTGCTTCCGGGACGAGCACGGGAACTGGTGAGTGTCTCGCTTGTCTGTTAGTCATGTTCCATCCGCAAAGATCAGGCTTATTTACGAAATAAAAGAGTTCAAATAGTAACGGGAATAATATTTAGTATACTATGATGTCTGGAAATGGAAATCCATACTGTCAATTAACATGTAGTGTATGGTGTCTTTGGAAAACTGGTTCACAACTTCTGAATGTCCGTGTTCCTTCATTGAGTAATAAAATAGAAGTGTCAAATCACATAACTTCGTTAATGGATAGGCCTCAACTGTGATTCCCTTTGATCTTTTCATTTGGTTTTCTGATTTGGTATTTCTTATACAATTCCCAGCTTTGGTGTCAAAAGTTAGATACCTGTGGCATAACTGCACATTTTAATTGTGATGTTGTTATTGTGCATTGATACAAAACTTCAATTGGACGTAGTTATGCAAAAGGGAACCAACCCACAGGTATCATGAACTGAGATATTGAGGGAAACGCGTTTTGCATCATAGTTTCTTTAATTTATGGACTAAATCAGTGATTTTTGTTTTGTTCGATCGGCAGAATTTTTATATTATTTTTGTAATTACTAAATATTTTAAAAAAAAATTGGTTATTTAAAAAAATTAATGAAATGTGGCTTGGTTCCTTTTTGATCAAGTGACCTTATTGTTGTATTGTATTATGTGAAAAGGAACCAACCCGCAAATATGTGGATTGGTTCTGTTTTGATCAATGTGAAATTATTTTTGTTCTGTATAAATTTAAATTGTGAAAAGGAACCAACCCACAAATATGTGTGTTATAGAGATAGGGCTTGTGTGGCATATAAATAGCTCTATAATATACGTCACACAGCAAATGTGGGTTGGTTCTCTTTTGAAAATTAAAGTTTAGATCAGGATCTATCAGAAAAAAATCCTAACTAATTTTTTTTAATTTTGAGGGTTGGTTCCCTTTTGCATAACTACGTCCAATTTAGGTTTAGTTATTTAACCTTCACTATAAAAGTGAGATGTGTTGTTAATAAATACTGCACTTGGGCTACGTCGTGAACTGTTTTCTTTGTCTTCGTCTTCATTGAAATTGCTCAGTTACGAGTGTACTTGTTCAGGCAATCGTACACGTTCGACGAGAAGGGCCTGGGCGTGGCCAACGGAGGCCTCATGCCGATATCAACGGCCGCAGCCAACGGCAAGCTGCTCAACACTCTGCTGCGCCAACAGCACGGCATGCACCAGATCTACTGGAACGACGTGGAATGCTTGAAGGTTTGTGTTCATGACTTTCATTACATTTTGATCTCAAAAGCCGCTGTAATACCGTATTCCGCTGGGTTGCATTCCGTAGTTGTGAACCGCTGTTGGAACCGCATATTATGTGCAGTGAATAAAGTTGATCATCTCGCAAGTTGGATGGAAGAACAAAGATTTGACCATTCTGAATATAAGAAGAATTGTTTCAAAAACGGTGGCCAACCACTGATTTCTACCCACTGATTTCTACCCATTTCTACCCCTGATTTCTACCCAGGGGACACTTTCAATGCCAATTGGAATATGGGCAACTTTTATATATTCCCAAAAAATTAGTGTTAGAATGTGGGCATGTACAGCCTCATGTCAAAAGAAGTTCATCCGAAAGTAGTTTATTGCGGAAGTCTGTCCTCAACAATACAAGACCGTGTGCTAATTATCCTATGGACTGAATTCAGTGGACTCTGGGCACTTGCATGGTTACCGATCAAGAATATTCCATCAATCACATTTTTTTAGAGTATTCTCACTACTTTCTAGGTACAATAGTCAATAGTTTATTAATTTATTTCTTAAAAAGTAAAGATTTACAGTTTTCTTATTTATTATATAAATATTTAAAATGTTTTAAACAAATCATCATCCTGGCTGTCTTCAGATGCAGGAAAACGAAGAGAAGTGGGACTTTGACTCTCTGAGCTACTCGAGCGGGTCCGTCCGCTCCACCGCCGCCCTTGCCAAGACGCTGGCCAGCCCGCTGCCTCCGTCGCCCACCTTCTGCCTGCCGCACACCCTGGAGCCTGCGCGGACCTACTGCTCCATCGAGCCGCGCTACGTCGCGCCCGAGAGCCTGGCGGAGAGGAACCGCGCCGCGCGGTCCGCGCTGCACATGCACGTGAACGTGCAGGCCAGCATACAGGCGGTCGTGGCGGAGTCGGATCCAGAGCAGAGCCGGTTCCGGTTTGCGGAGACGCCCGAGGTGCTGCTGCCCGAGGCGGTGGCCAAGCCGAGGCACTACTACAAGCTCAAGGTCACGCCCTGCTGGCATGTCAAGGTAGGACGCTCGGGTTTACGTGAATTGGAATTGGACAACTTTCAAGGATTGGTTGTTACTGTAGGCTGTTCATTATGTTCAAAATGGCTCCAATTCTTAGGATGCAGTTAGTTTTCAGATTTTAAATTGTCAAAAGATTCTCAACTCAGTGGCGAGTTAACTTTTGACAAATTAAATGTGTTGGAAAAACACCAAGCGTACACAATAAATGGAACTCTTTTGTACGGAAGCTCCCCTCTTAAATGTCTGCAAAATTCAGTACCTACTCAGTAAAACCTTTTTCCTCAAATATATTTACAACATTAGGTACATCGTCACTGCACATTTCTCAATTGTATTGTTAGAGATATTGTTCGTTAGTGTGATTAGACTAATTCAATACTTTATAGTAAACGAAGATCCTTCTTAATAATCCAATTGGATTTCCATATTCCATGAAGATACAGTTGTGCTGGAAATGGAGGTTTCTTCATATTCTCTGAACCTTGCCAGGTGCGGCTGGATCGCCTTGCGCTGCTGGCTCTGCTGGATCGGAACCTGACACTCTCCGAGACCCTGCTCAGCATCCTGCTCGGCCTGCTGGTGGCCTGCCTCGGGGCCGCGCTGCTGAGACTCGGCTTCTTCCGAGACATCTTCGCCTTCCTCTTCTGCTTCGTGATGGCCGGCTGCCAATACTCGCTGCTCAAGTCGGTGAGTCCTCATCCTTCCTCTCCTCGTGCATCGCTCATCCTTTCTTGTTTCAATCATGGAAGGAAAAGCAGTGGTTAATTAATTTGATAGCGGACGAGGACACTCTTTTTTCAGGGCTTACACTCTCCACTTACTTATTTTTCATGGAAGTGAAAATCGGCTTAAAATTGTGTACAAATCAAGTAAAAAGGCACCAAATTGTTCATGACATTAAAAATGTAGTCGTAAAATATAAAAAATAGGTACTACCTAGTCGTAAAATATTGATATCTCATTGCTTTTTAGAAATTAAATTTCTTGGCTGGTAGGTAGGGTAAAATTAAATTTTAATTAGGTAATTTGGGGGGTGATTCCTGTACGCATTTTCACTCTCTTATCTTAAAATTTAAGACAGTAGCAACCGTTGTTATGGACGTTAACATTGGAGTAAACAAAAATTAAGATAAGATAGCTTACTTAAGGTCCCTGTATATCACATGACTTTTTAACCAAAAAGCTACACATTCTCTATTGGAAGGGTTCAGTTTAACAAAGACTTCTTCCTCATCAGATAAGTTAGGACACATCTGTTGGAACTAATTCTACGCAGAAAAGAACTGCGAAAATAACATATTAGATGATTTTACTTCCTTGCACCTAAATATTCTCAAATCAAGACCTGAAGTTGAAGGAAATTCTACGAGTTGTTAAAAACAGCAAACATTACTCTAATAAAAAGGCATGCATTACAAACCTGACGCAATGTCAGAATATATAACATGCGCTCTTTCTTCCTCTTTCCAACGAAATGTTGAGATATTAATTATATCCACTATTATGAATGTAGTGTTTAAACGAACAGCACTTGGTTTTGACAGTCTTCACACGCGTACGTATACACGATAATTGTGTTGTTTTTATTTCTTAAACCACTGCAAAAATAAATATTATTGACTGCAAATATTGATAAGCTCCAGTATGCAGTGAATTTTCTTCATAAATCACCTTGGATTATTCAACATGAACGATGTAAGGTATGTACTCATACGTAACTATTTCTTTTGATCGGATGTAGAGAAATAAAGTCACGTGATACACAATGGCCTTAAGAGATTAAAAACGTACAGGAATGACACCCTTGGATGTTAATTCTCAGATTCGTAAAATTTCTGTGCCTAATACTTTAAAGCAATAAAACAAAATGTATTTATGACAGTTCTGTGGAAAAAAGGTCCTTAAACTACCTACCTAAACAATTTCATTGTTATAGATAGACCCATCTATTTTTGTACTAAATTCTGCACCTACCTATTAATTATTATGTACGAAATAATTTACAGTTCTTCAGACTACTTGACATCCCTACCACAGAAAACAAGAAATATAATCATTAATGAGAAAACACATTTCCACAAACTGCTCGACGTGACAAAGGCAAAGGATCGTCAATGAAACGAGTCTTGTCGAATGTCGCAGGTCCAGCCCGACGCCGCCTCGCCCACGCACGGCTTCAACCGCGTGACCGCCTTCAGCCGTCCCATCTACTTCTGCGCGGTGGCGGCCATCGCGCTGGCGCTGCACTCGGCCGACCCGCGCAACGCCAGCTTCACGCTGTACGGCGCCACCTACAGCGACGACGCGCTGGTGCGCAACTCCAGGGACCTCCTCGCCGCGCTGCTGCTCGCCTTCCCCATCGTCTTCTCGCTCGGCCTCCTGCCGCAGATCAACACGTTCACCATGTACCTCCTCGAGCAGCTCGACATGCATCTCTTCGGAGGTGAGAATTCATGTTTCTCACTTGGTCGGCATATCCAGACTGTTTTTTAAATCAACCATCACACAGCTGTCTGTACACTCGTTGTTCGTTCCTATTCCTATTGTGAGCCGCCTGTTATCTGAGTGAAAATTGCAGTTCCTTACTCGAAGTCCCGGGAAGGGGCCGCCACCGTCGCTTGGCTATTCGAATGCGCGACGGTGGCGGCACCTTTCCGGGACGGCAGGTGAGGAACTGCAATTTTTCCTCAGATAACAGGCGGCTCACAATAGGAATAGGAACGAACAACGAGTGTACAAACGGCTGTGAACTATCATATCTTGCAGGGCTTCAAAGTGTTAAATACGATATAAATCACAGACATAAAAGAGAGGAGTACAAAAGTACTCCCGCTTGTGCTATTATTTAGTCTATTAACCTTGAATAGGTTGATAGTATACTATTTTTTTAAAATTCTGTTACTCTGAGACAAAATTTTAAAAAACACTTTGTAGAACGGTGTGTTTTCTGATAATTTACGCAGCCCTCTTAACTGATACTCTTAGTGCTAAAAATCACTAAGTGATTAAGTCACACTGCATCTCATTTCATGGTCAAAATACTCCATACGACCTAGCACGAACGGAAGAGTGTTACCACAATGTCTTGTCGCCAGGCAACGCGACCGCCAGCCTTCTCGCCGCCGCCTACTGCGTGGTGCGCAGCGCGCTGGCCGTGGCGTTCCTCTTCGGCTTCGCGTACGGCGCGCTGATCGAGGCCAAGTCGTCGCAGCACGTCCTCTTCTCCATCTTCTGCGGCCTGACGGTGGCGACGGCCTACCACCTGAGCCGCTCCGCCTCGGACCCCAGCACGCTCTGGCGCATCCTGCAGAGACACGTGTGGCCCCCGGACACGTTCGATCCGCCCACGCCGCGCGCACCGTCCCCCGACAGGTCAGCGACACTCAATACACTTGGAGCTGGTCTAACAAACATCATAAATAATTACATTGAAACTTTCATCTAGGTCACTTCCTAGTTCCAACAAATATAATCTCACAAAAGGATATGTATTAGTTTTTATAACTATTACACTTTTACGACTTTAAAGTTGACAGAACCCCACTCTCAATTCAGGTGAAACTGATGTTCGTTAACTTTAAAGTTAAAAACGCTCAAATGCTCGCAAGACTTTAAGAATATTTGTTGCTTCTATTCCCTTCTTTTGTTGTACAGACAGTGGTTGTACCGACACCAAAATAAATGCAACGTCGTTTTCTCTCAGTACTTCAAGTTCAATTTTTCAAATCGATCTAGTCTACAAAATGTGTAAGTAAGTTCTCAATGAAGACTTGAAAAACACCTGAAATATGAACAAATTAACCGAGTTTAAATGGATTAATTAAATGTATAAATAAAAAATAAAACTTAAGTGTTCCTCAACTCGAAGTGCATCTCCTAAAATTATGTAATAAGTTAACTTCCTTATATATATTGCATTTAACTCATTCCAAGTACTAACAAGTGTCGGCATCATTCCAGATCGTCGTCGCCCGTGGCCACGCCCAGCCTGCCAGCGCCCGCAACGCTCACGCTTGCCGACAAGGAGGTGGAGCTCGTGGACCCGCTGCCGCTTAAGCTGGAGCGCACTGTGCGCGACCGGCTCACCTCCGACGTGCTGGCGTGTCTGCTGGGGGGCGCAGCGGTGTGCGGCGTGCACGCCAGCACAGTGTTCACGGCGCTGCAGCCCGAGCTCAACCCCGTCATGTGGATGGTCGCCGGCGGGCTCGGCCTGGTGCTGCACTACGTCATACCGCAGATGAGGAAGCAGCTGCCGTGGCTCTGTCTCGCGCGCCCGGTGTTCAGGTCCAACGAGCACGGACAGTTCGAGGTGCAGGACGCAGCCAAGGTAACTTATCATCTTACACTATTATTAGGGACACCTGTTTTTCGCGCCCGCGAAATGCACGAAATTTTCAGAATGTTGAGATATCCTATTTTGAACAACTTTTCTCCATGAATCACATCATAACCTGTCATAATCTGATCGCGACAAAACGCGAAATTGTGATGTTTTAGGCCATAACACCGAAATCAACATCTTTATGCGACATAACACCGAAATTTAATGTTTTTTGCAATATTTATACTAATTTTCATCAATTTTGAAGTCAAAATATAATTTTTAATAATAAATATCGCGACCCTGCTTCCAACTATTGTCGGGTCAGGGGGTGGGATGATCCCACCAATGTTCTAGGGCACTTGTGTTCTCAGAGCCGACTTGCCAAGTCCGACACTCCACACTTCTTCAATCTCTTCTTCCAGTTCTTCAGCCTCCTCTCTTTCCACCAGCTCCCTCCATCTCTCTCTGTCTTCCCACCACTTCTCTGTTGTAATTACTCCCCAACACCCTCCTCTTTCTTCTGCAGCTGCCTCTATTCCGTTGATCCATTTAGTTCTAGGTCTTCCTGCCTTTCTTCTGCCACCCATGGCTGCACGCTCTGCCTCTCTACATGGTATCCTCTCTTTTCCCATCCTCTTCATATGTCCGTACCATCTTAGCCTCTCTTTTCCAAGTTTAAATCTAAGAGATTCCACTTCTAGGTCCTTTCTAATCTTTGCACTCCTCACCTTGTCCATCTTCGTCACTCCTGCCACACTTCTCAGGAACTTCATTTCTGCAGCCTGCATCTTCATTTCTTCTTTCCCTCCCATTGGCCAAGTTACTGCTGCATATATTAAGATTGGTACAAAGTAGGTTTTGTACAGTAATATCTTACACCTCTGTGGTACATCTTCATTCCATAGTAGCTTCCTTACACTCTGGTAAAACACTTCTGCTGCTCTCACCCTCCTCTCGATCTCCTTGTCCACCTTTCCATCCTTTGCCAATACACTGCCTAGATATTTAAACTCGTCTTTTTCTGTAAGTTCCTCTCCTCGCATCTGCATCCGGCACCGTGTCTTCTGTTGCCTTTCCATAACCATGGTTTCGCTTTTTTCTCTACTGATTTCTAGTCCATATTTTGCTGTCACTTCTTCCCACCTGTTGAGTTTCTCTTGCAACTCTTCCTCGGTCTCTGCCCACACAAGAACGTCGTCTGCATATATGGGTGTCCTCTTGGTCCTCCGGCTCGACCTCTCTCAGCATCTCATCCATTACTACTGTAAATACCGTATTAACTCGTGTATAAGACGCACTCGTGTATAAGACGCACCCTTGTTTTGAGAAGTCTATTTTAAGAAAACACTTAGCATGCGTGTATAAGACGCAGTAAAATGATGAAAAACATTGTGTGTTTGTATACATGATATCCATCTAAATGTTGATTTTCCAGCTAACTGAGCTATTTGAATGAAAATCACTGCCAACTTGTTGTAAACAAACAGTTATTTCCTGTTTCTGAGAAAGGGGGGAGGGAAGTCTCTTCCCAGCAGCTGTTGTTTGCTCTAACAAGCACGCACCTGCCTTTCCTCTGCATTCCAAAACAAACCCAACTCCCCTCCTCCCCTTCCATTAAGATCGCCATTCAACAGTGTTTAGTCTATTTTATGTCTGTCAGAGTAATGTTTTTCAGACGTAAACATATATTTTGTCTCCTGATCTAAATGCAAGAGAAAACATTTTGTTGCACACATTTAATATGTTAATAGTGTTGTGTCGAGACACAGTATGAGTAGTCCAGACAGAGTGAGAGGGAAAGGCAGAGATAGACAACATGTGGCAGTCTACCACAGCTCTGTTTACAAACATCCACCTTGGATTTACTGGGAAAAAAGCTTGGTATGCGTGTATAAGACGCAGGGCTGTTTTCAGAATCAAAATATTGACATATAATTGCGTCTTATACACGAGTTAATACGGTAATGTTGGTGACAATACACTCTCTTGCTTCAGTCCCTCCCTCACTTCGAACCAGTCCGTTTTTCCCACTCCCGTCTGCACGCAACTACTGTTCTTCTTATACATACTTTGAATTCTTTGTATCACTCCACTGTCCACACCCTTCTTCTCTAGGCACCGCCACATACGAAAATACGAAAATACGAAAATACGAAAAATACGAAAATACGAAAATACGAAAATAAAATATATTTCAAACTAAAAGTCAATGACAGTGACAGCCAACAGCTTGTCTGGCTTAAGCAATCATACCAACCTTGAAAATAATGTTTAAGTTGCATTTTCCCGCCAAAAATTTAAAAATAAATTTAATTTACTTTAACATAGGAGAAATTAAACTACAGATGTGCAAATTGCCAATTTGAAAGCTGGAATTTGAAAGGATTATTGAAAAAAGAGTGAAATAAATAACAAGTGTTGCAGGAAATGCATTTATAGGCAAAAAAATACCAGAGGTTATGATGATTTGTAATTTTGAAAAATTTGAAACTTGAAATTCAAGCAATTTTTAAACAAAATTTTCATAACACCATAAAACGCAAAATTTCATTATATTAAAACTAAATTTTGGATTTTATAAAACCATTTTCAGGTGTCTCTAACTATTATTTGTACCATTATTTAAACGTTTAGGTATCTCTTTAGATTTTAGAGATGAAGTTAAAAGCAGTTGTAAAAGTTTTAAAAATGCATACTCTTTCCAAATACAGTAACAACCTTTTCATGTTACAAAATAGTTTGTATGAACTGACTTCTTAGTTTGTTTTGGTACCATGTATGTTGAAGTACAATTTATGATATAATTATAAAATTGTGATGATTGCATTTTATGTCAGCCAATCGCAATTTTATTTAGTATAGTATCAGTTATTACTTATTATTATACTTGAGCTACTGACTATTGAGCTCGCCTCAAGAATCGTAGAAATGGATTTTGAGCCTTGTGCTTCTAGGTACAGTGGCTCTCAGAAGTAGTTTTCCAGGTCACTGTGTTGATGTAAGAAACTGGTCAACAACTACTGAAAGCCCCTGCACCTAATAATGATGAAACATTGTGAACATGGAATTATAATTATTTATTGAACAAGGTCACAAGTACAGTACAAAAGCAATCAGGCAATAATTATTCAATAAAGTACAGCTCATCAACTTTAAACATTGTTTTAGTTTTAAAAGTAGTATTGCCCAGCGATTATGTCAAACTATTTCTAGCAAGGGATTTGAACTTACCGAGCCATAGCTGGCCAACTTCACAAAACCCTCATTATCAGAACTGAAGAAATGCAAGCTGCCCAAGTTGGGTGGTTCACTCAAGGCCATCGCGACGCCTTGCATTGCTTATTCGAAGACGGCACAAACGCAAGGATATTGTTTTGTATTCTATCGTGCTCCTGACATCGGAATTGTCCCTTGAACTCAAAACAAAACATCAGCTTGCCCGGAATGGATTTAATTTTTGTTGTAAATCAATCTAAAGACGAGTTATATTTGTTATTAGGTAGAAAGGTATCCATTATTTTATTTAAAAAGTTAAATATTATATCATTATGTATCTCTTATGAACTGGCCAGTTCTATGAAATTCACTGTAGTTTTTCTTTCCTAAAAAGTAGAAAGGTATACCTTGACGTTGGACAAGAGAACTTTTTTGAACCCCTTCTACGTCGCGCCATTCCATATGACAATTCCCCCTCCCCCCAGCCCTTCCACTGGGAATGACCCTCCGAGCTCCGGTTGCCAACAGTATGAAACATTGACAGAACTATTTAGTGACTCCGCTGGATCATTGAACGAGCCTGTAGCATGATCTTTGAAGCCGTAACCGGGCGGCCAGAGGGACAACAAGACCTCTCTTGTACCTCAAACAATGTCCATGACAATGTCACATAAAGCACATACGGCATCACGACACTAAACAGCCGCATTCAATCATGCACTGGTGACCTTTTGTTATGAACCACTTACAATAGTTTCTCAATATTTTCGTATAAATAATATCAATTATCGTATCAATATTATCATTATTTATCTCCAGAGCAGAATGAACTACTCTGAAGAGACTGAGAGCTATCCAAGTCATAGTTGTTACTTCAAGATCATCGTGCGAACAAAAGAACGCAGAACTGCAAGCATTCAGCCGCGTGTGTTTGTGTGTAACAAAGCCATGGAGAAACATCCCGTGAAAGTTTAGTAGTTTCCAGCCGCCATTTCATCAGTTAGCACCTGATGCCGGGGGTAGATGGACCCTCGAAATATTGTGCCTAGGTTTTATTTGTTTGACGTTTAGTACTGGTGTTGATCCTAGAGTCATTACAGTTGTTATGTGGTTATGGCTATGCTCCTGACGTATTCTAACTCTGGTGTGTACCCAAACTGGCCAGTAATGCCCCTCGCCGTATCTACTGACAACCTGCTACTTCCTAACGAAGATGGCATTTAGAAACATACTTAGTTTGTTGGCTATTGGTATTGAGCGTAACGATGATGTTACATAAGTTAAGAAGCTAGGTATCAAATAAAATGTTCACGTTCTCACAGAAATGTTTCTCGGCTTAATCCTTGGCGCGTAGCTCTTCATTGAGAGTGTGGGAAAGATATCTTGTATGGTCGTAACGAGGGCAGGTCAACATTAAACGAGCGTACGTAAACGTTTGACTAACTGACACTGCAAGAAAAGAAAACAATCTGTTAAGAAACACAGTTATTGAACAGTCCTGACAAATCTGGTATACTAAGCGCTGGGCAATACTAGAAACAAAGAAAATAATAATTTTTTATCCTTGAGCAGTTTCTAGTACATACAATTAACACAATAACTTGACGGTTGTGAGCTGTACTTGTTAAAGTCTACATGTACTGAGTAATTGTAATGGCTTCGATGACTAAAGCGATGTTGAAGGACAGTTGCGTCTGTTCTTGTCGTGGATCTTCATAGCATCGTCTTCAATGAATGTGTTTGTCAACTCTTCACTGTAGTCTTCTAGACGAGGAACTTCGTTAACTTCTTGTCTGCTCCTGCGTTGTCAGAAATATAAGAGATTAAAGTTATTTGATTCCTTGCTGTGTTGTCTTCTGAAAAATTATATCAGTTTTTATAGTAATACTTAAGTTCTGTTATTCTGAACTTATTCATCAATTAAACCGATACTTTAGAAGTTGTTAGTCTTACAAAATTATTGTCCACTGAGATTAGTTTTCTTGAATATGAAATGAATGTAACTTCAAACACATTGTTGGTAATCATGGCAGCAACAACAATGATCTTATACAATAATGGGTAATTGTGATTTTAAACATAACACTTGTTGAATAATGATGGGTGACACATTGTTGTCAAAATGTGTTGATTCACTCTGATTCTTCTGCTCAATGCTATTCATTGGTTGCACGTGATGTCATCTCATTGTTACCTGTCGCCATCTTAATGGCACACTGAATAGCTGTGATATCTGCTTTTTTGACGATATTTAATAGTTAATGGGTACCTGGGAAATTGTATAGGCTCCGGAGATATCTTTAGTACGAAGAGAAATCACTCACATTACAAAAATACATCGATTTACCTCAATAAAGTTATAATCTGACCCGGCAACATGCCAACGTAATGTCCGTCCTCAGGTGGAAAATTCAATAATTTAGCATTGCTGATATAAAACAAAACAATTTCGTGCAAGCTATGTATAGATCTTCATTGTCTTCATTTATTTAATAAATGGTAGGTACTTTTCTTGTATTGCTGCTACATAAAACTTATTTTCAGTTCATTTTTTTTTCTTTTTTAATGGCGTTACAGGACTTGCAGTCCTACTGCCGCCTCAATAACTCTACTCTTTAGATGCTGCGCCATTATAGGAGGTGAAGTTGGTTTAAGCGAGTGAGTAGTTAGCTCCCCGCTGATAGCCCTGCTGATTTTAAACGCCCCATCCCAAGGACGGTGTAACTCCCGTCGAGAGACTGATAACAGGTGGAGGGAGGTCGTCACACTTACCCCCAAACACCCCAGTCTCTCTGGCCCAACGGCAGCAACTGGCAAGGCAGAGTTGAATGGTCATCCATCCAACCGCTGACCGCACTCAATGTTGCTTAACCTCGGTGATCTGACGAGAACCGAGGTATCCAATACACCAGCCGTTGGGACCGACAGACAGTTTTGACAAAACATTTTTTTAAAGCCCAGCCTTGAGGCCAATTTTTGAGAATACGTGAACCGTATACGTTTGCATTGTATAAAACTTGAAAAAGTTTGTCAGTCTTTCTGAAAAAGTCAGTCTGATATGCCTGTTTTTTTTCTTCTTTTTTTCTGTCTCTGCTTGTTATATATATATATATATCATTCTGTTTCTCCGATTGAATTGAAATTTTGCACACATCACAATATTATCCTGCACTAACTGGGCTTCAATATTCCTCTTTGTGTCTTATTCATTATTTATAGACAAATAATTATAAAATTGTGATGATTGCATTTTTTGTCAGCCAATCGCAATTTTATTTAGTATATCAGTTATTATTATACTTGAGCTACTGACTTTTGAGCTCGCCTCAAGAAACGTAGAAATGGATTTTGAGCCTTGTGCTTCTAGGTACAGTGGCTCTCAGAAGTAGTTTTCCAGGTCACTGTGTTGATGTAAGAAACTGGTCAACAACTGCTGAAAGCCACTGCACCTAATAATGATGAAACATTGTGAACATGGAATTATAATTATTTATTGAACAAGGTCACAAGTACAGTACTAAAGCAATCAGGCAATAATTATTCAATAAAGTACAGCTCATCAACTTTAAACATAGTTTGTAGTTTTAAAAGTAGTATTGCCCAGCGATTATGTCAAACTATTTCTAGAAAGGGATTTGAACTTACCGAAACCGTAGCTGGCCAACTTCACAAAACCCTCATTATCAGAACTGAAGAAATGCAAGCTGCACAAGATGGGTGGTTCACTCAAGGCCATCGCGACGCCTTGCATTGCTTATTCGAAGACGGCACAAACGCAAGGATATTGTTTTGTATTCTATCGTGCTCCTGACATCGGAATTGTCCCTTGAACTCAAAACAGAACATCAGCTTGCCCGGAATGGATTTAATTTTTGTTGTAAATCAATCTAAAGACGAGTTATATTTGTTATTAGGTAGAAAGGTATCCATTATTTTATTTAAAAAGTTAAATATTATATCATTATGTATCTCTTATGAACTGGCCAGTTCTATGAAATTCACTGTAGTTTTTCTTTCCTAAAAAGTAGAAAGGTATACCTTGACGTTGGACAAGAGAACTTTTTTGAACCCCTTCTACGTCGCGCCATTCCATATGACAATTCCCCCTCCCCCCAGCCCTTCCACCGGGAATGACCCTCCGAGCTCCGGTTGCCAACAGTATGAAACATTGACAGAACTATTTAGTGACTCCGCTGGATCATTGAACGAGCCTGTAGCATGATCTTTGAAGCCGTAACCGGGCGGCCAGAGGGACAACAAGACCTCTCTTGTACCTCAAACAATGTCCATGACAATGTCACATAAAGCACATACGGCATCACGACACTAAACAGTTGCATTCAATCATGCACTGGTGACCTTTTGTTATGAACCACTTACAATAGTTTCTCAATATTTTCGTATAAATAATATCAATTATCGTATCAATATTATCATTATTTATCTCCAGAGCAGAATGAACTACTCTGAAGAGACTGAGAGCTATCCAAGTCATAGTTGTTACTTCAAGATCATCGTGCGAACAAAAGAACGCAGAACTGCAAGCATTCAGCCGCGTGTGTTTGTGTGTAACAAAGCCATGGAGAAACATCCCGTGAAAGTTTAGTAGTTTCCAGCCGCCATTTCATCAGTTAGCACCTGATGCCGGGGGTAGAAGGACCCTCGAAATATTGTGCCTAGGTTTTATTTGTTTGACGTTTAGTACTGGTGTTGATCCTAGAGAGTAGTAGTCATTACAGTTGTTATGTGGTTATGGCTATGCTCCTGACGTATTCTAACTCTGGTGTGTACCCAAACTGGCCAGTAATGCCCCTCGCCGTATCTACTGACAACCTGCTACTTCCTAACGAAGATGGCATTTAGAAACATACTTAGTTTGTTGGCTATTGGTATTGAGCGTAACGATGATGTTACATAAGTTAAGAAGCTAGGTATCAAATAAAATGTTCACGTTCTCACAGAAATGTTTCTCGGCTTAATCCTTGGCGCGTAGCTCTTCATTGAGAGTGTGGGAAAGATATCTTGTATGGTCGTAACGAGGGCAGGTCAACATTAAACGAGCGTACGTAAACGTTTGACTGACACTGCAAGAAAAGAAAACAATCTGTTAAGAAACACAGTTATTGAACAGTCCTGACAAATCTGGTATACTAAGCGCTGGGCAATACTAGAAACAAAGAAAATAATAATTTTTTATCCTTGAGCAGTTTCTAGTACATACAATTAACACAATAACTTGACGGTTGTGAGCTGTACTTGTTAAAGTCTACATGTAATGAGTAATTGTAATGGCTTCGATGACTAAAGCGATGTTGCGTCTGTTCTGTCTTGGGTCTTCATAGCATCGTCTTCAATGAATGTGTTTGTCAACTCTTCACTGTAGTCTTCTAGACGAGGAACTTCGTTAACTTATTGTCTGCTCCTGCGTTGTCAGAAATACAAGAGATTAAAGTTATTTGATTCCTTGCTGTGTTGTCTTCTGAAAAATTATATCAGTTATTATAGTAATACTTAAACTCTGTTATTCTAAACTTATTCATCAATTAAACGGACACTTTAGAAGTTGTTAGTCTTACAAAATTATTGTCCACTGAGATTAGTTTTCTTGAATCTGAAATGAATGTAACTTCAAACACATTGTTGGTAATCATGGCAGCAACAACAATGAACTTATACAATAATGGGTACTCAGTAGTTATTGTGATTTTAAACCTAACACTTGTTGAATAATGATGCGTGACACATTGTTGTCAAAATGTGGTGATTCACTCTGAATCTTCTGCTCATTGCTATAGATCTTCATTATCCTCGTTTATTTAATAAATGGTACTTTTCTTGTATTGCTGCTACATAGAACTTATTTTATTTAGCCGAATACTTCCGAGTAGGCACTGAAATCCCTCGATCGGTTCAACCTCTAGAAGGGAATATTGTATAGACATTGGGATTGAGTAATTCCACGCCAGAACCACCAAGAATATCCATGACCCTCCTTCGATTTTGACGAAACTTAGTGAAATTTTATTCAAAAAAAACATACCTACCTATATGTATTTTTTTGATTGGTCAATTTCCTTTCCCATCTGGTACTTTCACCCACTCGAAAATCTCACTTTTTAAGAAACCCTTATACATAACTGCTTGTAACTTTGGAACTAAATAAGATACGTATGCACTAGGGCTGTGCGAGTTTGATATTTTAAGGTCGAGTCGAGTTCGAGTTGAGTCAGTGAGATGAATCGAGTTTTTCGAGTCGAGTTCGAGTCATGTTCAGCAAATGTTCACCTATGTACTATTAGGTCATAAAATTATTATTCAACCATCACAAAATGAATAGAAATATTTACATTAATCATACATCATCTATACATTGTAGGGCTGCTAATTCATGTAATTTCTTATAATAAGATAAGATGTATATAGGTAAATAATTTTGATTCTCATACTACTGGGGTTTGAAGTGCTGCTACTAGAAATTTGTAGCTTGGAATGACAAGTAAAGATCTAAGCTTTAACAGCTACTGTATTTTGGGGGAAAAAATCCATGCAATCTGCAACTAGAAATACTACTTGGTACTAGGCACTACATAGAATGTAAAGGCCAAAGACCCTAGAACTTCCTTAGGCCAAAATTCTGGGTTTTTGCCTTCCTAGAAGTATTGTCAGAAGCACTTAGACGAGTTATGTCACTTATCAGCAGGAATATCATATTTCCCAAATCTCAACAATTTCATCCAACAATGCGTCATTATTATTTCATTGTGTGACATTTTAACAGAAATTCATGTGTTCTTGTGAGTTGAGGAGTGGATTATTGATGGAAGAAGTATGTAGGGGTCTGTTAAGGATGTAGGCAGGATAGATATTGTCTCTAAAAAAAAAGTCGAGTTTAACCCTTTTTGACTCGATTCACCCCCAAACTCGACTCGAACTCGAAATTTCGAGTACTCGCACACCCCTAGTATGCACACTTTTTTAATAAATGTACATAAAAGTAAGTTTTTTAATATGTGAATTAAAATTTTAATGTTTGCTTCAAATCGGAGTTGACCAAACCAAATTTCAACTTTAAATGCCCCCCCCCCCTCTCAAAAGTTTTTTTTTTTAATTTCGAAAATATGTGTTGTTTACTATAATGATGATAACAATCCCTGAAAGTCTTGGAGTGGGTCCATTTTTTGTTTTGGAGCAATGAATTAAAGATCATCGTCATGTCGGAGAAAAGTGTACATTTTACACTCTCTTTGAAATGTAATGATATGAAATGTGACGCAAATGTGGTTTAGAAAGCAGATATTGTTCTTGCACATGATAAATTCAAGTTATTTTATTGTACATTTTGATATTTTGAGACAGGGGTTAGCAATTTTCATTTAAGCACTTCTAACGGATTCCAAACAGGGGTGACGATCACAAGATGTACATTTTCTTTATGTTTCACTGTTTATCAATCAATAGATATTATATCAAAATGATTTCATAACATAGGTTTTCTCAACTTGGTTCTAATTTTAGCAAAAATGTTTTGTTTGTCGTTAAAATTTTGCATATTTATACATTACCAACAAGGGTAACTTCATCTCATATTTTAAACATTTTAAGCTCAATCGGTTAAGTATTTATTTATTTAAAATGTACTACCTTCTTAAATACTGGGGGCTACTTAGATTGGTACTTAGATGTTCCTCCAAGATTATGTATAAAACTTAAAGCATTGAGAATAAAATTTAAAAAGAATAATCAGTAAATTACATACAGTAGCTAATTTTGAGAGAGAATGATTATATTTATTGAGCGAGCGAAGCGAGCGTCTCCTTTTAGCTTCTTTTGGCACGGACATCTGTTTTTTTGTGTGTGTTTTTTTTCTGTTACTGGATCAATACAGGTCACAGTTTTTATCCGATCGAGCTGAAATTTTGCACACATGTTCGGATTATCTCTGGGCGTTGCTGTATAGTTTTTTTTGAAATCCGATGATTGGTTAACCAAAATTTTGAGTTTTGACAAAATTAACTTCCGATAACTTCCTAATTGAACGTCCGATTAATTTGAAATTTTGCCAAGTCATTGCGACCTACATTGTCTCAAATATTACAAAGTTTCAACCAAATTCTGTAATTGGTTAAAATTTTAAAAAATCTTCCGATTTTCCACTGTCCAACCACTAACAACCCCTTCCCCTCTACCCCTCTATTGCCAACTCTACCGGGCCCAGCGCAGCGCCTACTAAGTGACGACAAAAACCCCTTCCCCTACCCCTCTATGATTAGCATGTAGCCTGAAGGAACGGCTAGCGCCGGAAGTGCACCTTCAAGCAACTAATTCGCGTCCTGTTTCTTTTAGAGAGCAGACATTGCTGCAGATTTTTCGCTACAGTGATGTCACCAATTCATTAAGCTTGGTCTCCGATTGTGTAATTTTTTTCCCGCAATTGAACCCATTAATTGACTATAGTTTTATTTCACTGGCAATGTTCTACTAAGGCCGGGTAGGACCAACTCTGGATTAAGTTAACTCTCGATGATTAGTGGAAATTAGTGAATCTTATTGGCTATGGAATTCGCGCCAACTTGTTTCATTGGTTAACCCTCGAGAGTTAACTTAATCCAGAGTTGGTCCTACCCGGCCTAAATCTACTACTAAATCGTACTAAATCCACGCAGGATTTAGTACGCAATTGAACCTATTATGTTTTCTGTATGTTACGATATTCCGGTTGGAGATGTTGCGCGTTTGGGTGCTTGCTCATCAACGCGTTACACAGAGCGTTTCCTAGTTATAGAAAAGTACTATGTAGGTACCTTGGTAAAAAAAAAGTTAAGTTAGGGCATTACTTTTTGTATTTGATAGAATTGTATGTCATTCTATTATGAAGACAAAAATTATGTATGTAGTTAATCATAACGAATGTCCGTGGCCCGCAGGTGATGTGGTTCGAGAAGATGTACGTTGTGCTGTGCTTCGCCGAGCGCAACCTCATCTACCCGGTGGTGTTCGTGGGCGCGCTGACCGCCGACGCCCCGCGCATCGAGCGGCGCCTCGGCCCGCTGCTGGGCGCGCTGGTCACCACGGTGTGCGGACTCAAGGCGCTGCGCCGCAGCTTCTCGGACCCGCCCACGCAGTACCTCGTCCTCGTGTTCGCGGCGCTGTTCTTCCAGCTCGACTTCCACGACGCGTCGGAGAGCTTCATCGTCGACTTCTGCGTCATGAGCGTCATCTTCAGCAAGATGTACGAGTTCTTGCTCAAGGTCGGTCAATGAACTCGTCGAGCTTCGATATTGCGTAACTGAAAGGTGGTAGTCTGCTTGTAAAAATATGATCATTCATTGAAATTCAAAGCACCATGTGAAACAGTGTAAAAATCCTACAATCATTCTCAAATTTCGGGAAGATATGATTAGATTTTGTACATAATTCAAACTACCTAGGGGTACTCTCTGTAAGTTGAGAGGAGACTTTCATAAAATTGCTCAATTTCTTGGGAGTTTTTCTTGTTTTCTAACTTTAAAGTAGTAGGTATAAAAAAATACATTCGAAAGCAAAAATGGTCAATCATCCAGGTTTACCAGAGTCCAAAATGGACTCTTGACATATTCAATGCTGTTAACCCTTGAAATCGAGCCCATTTATATTCCATTCCCCTATTTGCAAATATGGAAAACGGATGTCAGTTAGTTGCATTTATCTCAAATTTATGAAAACAATTTATCAAGAAATTACTCTTTTCCATTAGGTAGTACCTAATTGTGATTCAAATGATTTGGTAACATTTCCTTACTCAGTAAGTTGAGCTGGTGATTAGAACTTCAGACTGTTTTTCATTCAATACATCTGGAATGGAGTGTGACAAGGGCATATTCAAGGGGGGCCGAGGGGGTTATGCCCCCCCCCCCCCCCCCCCCCGAAATCAGGGTTTCATCTAAGAAAATAAGCACATTTAAAATAATATGTGATAAAAAAAAACTTATAAATAGACAGATCATGTCAAAAACGTTCCAAAATGGTTAAAATTGAGTTAAAATTCCAAAAATAATTCCATTTTTTTTTTTCCCGAACCCCTTGTTTTCTACTGTGATTTTTCAAAATATAAGTAATGTCCAGCCCCCCCCCCCACCCGAAATTTTATCCTGGATACGCCCTTGGAGTGTGACAATGTATTTTAAATTATCTGTTATTTATAACTAGTCCTAACTGTTGTGCTAATGTTGTTTGTGTGACCCTCAGGTTCAGTTTGTGGTGACGTACATCGCGCCGTGGCAGATCACGTGGGGCTCCGCGTTCCACGCCTTCGCTCAGCCGTTCTCCGTGCCGCACTCGGCCATGCTGTTCCTCCAGGCGGGCGTGAGCGCGATCCTGTCCACGCCGCTCAACCCGTTCCTCGGCTCGGCCATCTTCCTCGCCTCGTACGTGCGGCCCGTGAGGTTCTGGGAGCGCGACTACAACACGCGCAGGGTCGACCACTCCAACACGCGGCTGGCGGCGCACCTCGACAGAAACCTAGGTGAGAGAATCACACGGACAGAAGGCAGAACACTTATACCCTTTTCGCTCTCAGGTTTCGATCGTGATACGAGATCTCAATCGTAATCGAAAATATGTGTGAATAATCTAACTGATCGTGATCCAAATATCAATTGAGTTGTAACAACGCAATCGAAATCTGAATCATGATCGAATTCAAGGTTAAAAAAATATAAATTATGAATTTTAAACCAGAGAACTTACAAAATTATGCTGTAATTTTCAGTATCAAGCATTTTTAGATTTAACTTTATATTATACCTTCGTGTCGCCATTGTGATTTCAATTGTAATTGAACTTGATCACGATTGAAACTTCAGTGTGAACAGAGTATTTCTTTAGACTATTCTCTATGATTAATGACTCTGTACTGGTGGTTTTGCAGGTGCCGACGACAATAATCTCAACTCCATCTTCTACGAACATCTCACCCGCTCTCTCCAGCACTCTCTCTGTGGTGATCTCATTCTGGGTAAGTACTCGACTCTTATTATGACTTATAGCAAATCTACTGTATTTTAAACACTAGTTTTAATTGATGAGTCGGTTCATATTATTATTAGCGCTGGCTGGTATTACCAAAGTTATGTTATCCCGGATTAACTAAATATTGGATTCAATTGACGGCACAGCCAATCGGACAGTACTTCAAAAGAATTGAAACAATTGAATATAGAGAAGGGAGGAGAGGAAACCCGGTACTGGCATATAGCCTACTCCTGACAAAATTGTATGCCACAACATTTCGGACAAAAGGACAATATTAAATTGTTCAGTGATATTGTGTTCCATCAATTTGGTGCATCTCCCTCGGTATCTTTACACCATTTTCTTTCACTGTAGACTCCTCAACTACCTGCTAGTCTACTATTTTACTTCCTTAGCCAAAAAATAATCATTTAGTGATAAACCCTGCGTAGAATAGGCGCTGATGTAGTGGTGTTTGGGTGTGCAGGTCGGTGGGGCCCGGTGTCTCAGGGGGACTGCTTCGTACTCGCCTCCGACTACCTCAACTGTCTGGTGCACATCGTGGAGTACGGCAACGGCCTCGTCAGCTTCCAGATGCGCGGACTCGAGTTCCGCGGCACCTACTGCCAGCAGAGGGAGGTGGAGGCCATCTCCGAGTGGGTGGAGGAGAACGACGGTACGTCTTGCCTTGGGATGCGGTGCTGATTTGCAGAAGCTTTTATTAGTATTTATACTTGCGTAAGACACTCATAGAACTGTAAAAGACAAATGACCAAATGATATTATATTGTAGCGTGATGGTTTATAGGGTAGTTAGACTGACAAAAACATATTTTGAAGGACCGCTAGCCAATCCCCAATGTACTTTACTCTCTGTTCTAATCAAAAGGTTAATCCACGTAAATGGCCTCACATGGGGTTATTTAAACAGGTTTACGTTGCCAAATGTCCATTTTGAGGTCCAGTATACTTGAAGAGTTAAGCGTTCTGGCTTTTTACCTGGACTATGTCCCGGTAAAAAGGCTTTTGTCTTTTATGAAATTTCTACACAGATCGTACTGATGATCTACGATCTTCGATCTAAGGCTGTCCTGCAAAAGGATAGTTTAATTTTTCTTTCAGGACGGAACTGGGACAAGATTAGTAAAAAGACTCGGAATAAAATTTAAATTTAAAATGAATATAAAAAAATATATAAATAAAATAAAATAAAATAAAAAATCTGGGACAAATGAACTGAAAAGCTTTTGTTTCTGGAAGGGATTGTGATGTCGATGTCGGTACAGGATGCTGCTGCTGCGAGGTGGGCCACCTGCCGCACCTGCTGAGCGTCAACGCGGCCTTCACGCAGCGCTGGCTGGCGTGGGAGGTGACGGCCACCAAGTACGTGCTCGAGGGCTACTCCATCTCCGACAACTCGGCCGTCTCCATGCTGCAGGTGTTCGACTTCCGCAAGGTGCTCATCACCTACTACGTCAAGGTGAGCTCCAACACAGTTAATCCTCATCGAAACATTCATGCAATACCGCATGTCTCTTCCGTGGAAGAACTGACAACTAGTAATCTTAGAAAGGGGTCCAGTTGACACGGTCGATAATCAAAAATTATTAAAAAAATTAAATGAACCACAACAGCAATGTGTAAAATCATCAGTTACAATACGATACTAGTGTAAGTTTATTGGAATTCTGATTTCATCGATAATAACAAGGTTTCATTATCGAGGAACCTGACCAGCCGCCAATCCGTTTTGTGCAAAGTACCGTTTTTAATTGGTATGAGGATACCTATGTATTAGAACAATAAAAATATTACAAAATAGGCACAAAAATCTATCAAAAACATAGTCGCTTCAGTCTACATCGTACGTTGCACAAGTTCAATACATACTGGTGTAGTTGGAGAGTGGTGGTTTTTCATTAAGCACATGCAGTGCAGTATATATGTTCTTCCTTCTTTTAATATTCAATCTTGTGTAACAAAACAATTTAATTCTCATCCCGCCATGACAGTTATCGAGTGTCTTGTGCTGTTCAGAACGTCGTGTACTAACAAGCCTTGCTCCTTGCCATCAGAGCATCGTGTACTACTGCGTGACGTCGTCGCGGCTGGACGCGTGGCTGGCGTCGCCGACCATCCTCGAGGCGCTGCGTCCGACGCTGGACAAGAGCTACGTGGACCTCGACCCCGTCTTCAACATGAACATCGACGAGGACTTTGACTTCCGAGCGTCCGGCGTCACGCGCAACAGCTTCTGCAACGTCTACCTCGAGTGGATTCAGTTCTGTGCCATCAAGGCAGACAAGGTGGGTTCTTGATTCTTTCAGGGGGCCTGGGGCCAGGCCCATAGCAGATTTTTTTTTTACTAACTCATTTGTAACTGATTTGTATAGTAGAAAGAAGTACCTAAATGTCTCAAAATGAGAATACGCAGAAACGTAAAAAAAAATATGATATGATCTGTGATATAAACTTACAAATTGGTGCTACACAAAATTCTGTGTGTACGAAATTTTGTTTTGAGATCGGTTTCTGGTTTTCAAAGTTTGAAACTCTTTTTCATATATAACCCAGGTTGTTTTTATTTTATGTGAGGAAACTATCCACAATTTATGTGTTAGTTATAACTAGTTACACTCTATTTTATTGTGCATTCAGTTTTCATTTGCTAGGACAAAATTCTACATTGATAACAATGATACTGATTTGTCACCTCGCTCCCTTGCCTTCTCCGTCAAGTTACTCCCCCCTCTCGCCTTGCGCGACGTTGACGCTCGCTCTCGTGTTTCAGACGTCGGTGGATCGCAGCAAGGAGTCAAGCCTCGTGTCTCTGTGCTTCTCGCTCAGCCTGCTCGGCCGGCGCACGCTGGGAGCCGCCTCGCACAACGCCGTCTCCAGCGTGGAGTTCTTCCTCTACGGCCTCCACGCGCTCTTCAAGGGAGACTTCCGCATCACGTCCGTCCGGGACGAGTGGATTTTCTCGGACGTGGAGCTGCTCAGGAAGGTGCGTGGCTTTGATGAAGAAATATGCAAGATATCCTCTGTCCAGAGATGTAGTAATTCTCCAAATTGTCAGTGAAATTAGATTTGTTTCCTACCCAAGCGTGGGCCGTGGCGTAAGCGTATTTCAATCACTGATTGTAATGTATTTTTTTTTAGAGTTCCTACTGCATCTATGTTTTTCAAACATATTGCTCAACCTTCAAAATCTTTAGAATAGATGAGTTCCCACTGATCATCATACTCAGCTATTTTTCTGTTACTTTTGCGCAAATGCCGTGCTGAATTGACAAGTTGAATTATTTTTTTGATAGAAGCTTTATTGAAAGTCCAGCCCTGCTAATACTTGCTTAACTGTAGGGCTATCTTCTTTACCAACAACTATTATTCTCATTGCAACCTACATTTTGTGTAGGTTTGGTACCTTAATTTAGTTTTGCTCAGTTTTTTTAATTTAAAAGATGATCAAGGTAGAGATCATTCTAGATTTCGGGATAAATACTAGTTTGTAAATTTATTGTCTGAGCGGTCGCCGATGGTGTGACATTTGCAATGCAGTATTGTATTCATCGGCGTCTGTTTGAGCAGGTTGTGGCGCCCGGCGTGCGCATGTCGCTGAAGCTGCACCAGGACCACTTCATGTCGCCCGACGAGTACGAGGACCCCGCGGCGCTGTACGACGCCATCGCGCTGCACACGGAGAAGCTGGTGATCTCGCACGAGGCCGACCCAGTGTGGCGTAATGCGGTGCTCTCCGGCACGCCCTCTCTCCTGGCACTCAGGTAATACCTCGAGGATTATTGTGTCTGTCACCCTCCTTCCTCCCTTTCCATACATTTATGTTAGTTTAGGCGCCTTCCCCTCGAACCTTATCACAGGAAAAGTTGTTTGAATGTAGTGGGGGGTGAAGAGGAGAAAAGCAGCTACTTATTTCCACGATTGTACATCCAACCTCATAATTTTACACAATTGGCTTGCTTAAATCATTAATACTATTTCTTCAAGACAATTTTTTTTTATTTTAAAATTTTGTAATTCTCTGTTTGTTCCAGAAAATACTTTTAATTTATGGATGTGTTCCATTCATTTCAATCTGTTCTGTGTAGTATTCTGATTCCATTCTGATTCTGGTATACTACTTTTTTGTTAAAAGTTACTTGTGTCGTCAGTAATCTGCTAAAATTCATTTGCCATAAGAATTACGACCTTGAAATCTACTGTCAAGGCATAGTCATTAAGCTCACTTTTGAATCAATTTAAATGACTGTAAAATAGCTGTAACGATATTTATAATGTTAATAAATTGTTTCTTCTAATAGATTGCTGGATGGCATTCAAATAAATGGCTTGACTATTTGTTTCAATGTTTATCATTCTTACAATGAATGGATTTGATATGAAGCTTCTGTGTGCACGTGAATGTTGTCCCTAACGTGTTGGTTTGGCGTTTAGACACGTGATGGACGACGGCACGGACGAGTACAAGATCATCATGCTGAACAAGCGCTACCTGAGCTTCCGCGTGATCAAGCTGAACCGCGAGTGCGTGCGCGGGCTGTGGGCGGGGCAGCAGCAGGAGCTGGTGTACCTGCGCAACAGGAACCCCGAGCGCGGCAGCATACAGAATGCCAAGCAGGCGCTCAGGTGGGTGGCCGCAAGAAACATGGCATCGAGGAAAACCAGAGCTGGGATACGATTTAAACATATTTTGGGTCAACATTTTTACACCAAATTGAAATAAGTTTAGCAATACATAGCAAAACATAGTAGTGTTTTTGCCCTTTCCTTATCACATTTTTGTTCAACCTTTTGTGTAATAGAATAGTAACCAAGCAAGTATTTATATAACCTATACCAAAATCAAAACTACATGGAACAGTTATACAATTTTGAATTTACTAATTCAAATTGATGTCAAATTGAAGCTCAATATTTGATTAACATCTACGTTAGGTCCCTACTTGAGTTTATGTAAAGCCTGGATTCATTAAAAATAAATGTATTTGTATAATTCGTGCATGAACGTAAAACTGTAAACAGCAGTGAGCTTGTCTGAAGTGAGACGTAATGTTGACAGGAACATCATCAACTCGTCGTGCGACCAGCCAATCGGCTACCCGATCTACGTCTCCCCACTGACCACCTCGTATGCCGAGACCAACGAGCAGCTGACCGGCATTGTCGGCGGTCCGCTGAGCCTCGGAGCGATCAAGCGGACCGTGCTCAGGCTGTGGGCGAGGTGAGCGTCAACAAGAAGAAATAACTTTGATTATTGTAGTTTGAAGGTTGCATCTGTAGACCACTAGAGTAAAGGAATTGAATTCATGTAATGGGTTTTACAACAGCTCGTTGTACAGAAAGTTCTGTACCACATTAAAAATAAATTTAAAAATGGCATATTTTGGTCCAGCAAATATTTAATTTTAAAGGATTTATTTTTTCGTGATATTTCTGCCACTGTGTATAGGTAGAGCCAAGATTATATGGTTTTATCACTTTTAATCACAAAATACGCTTTAAAATCAAACATTTTGTGAAATTTATATTTTGTGAAAAATATAAGAGAATTTATAAGAGATAAGAGATAATTATAAGAGAAATATAAGAGAAAACTAAGAGAAATTACTATATCTTAAAACCACCAAAACGCAAAATTACCAATATTTAAAACAAAATTTGGGCAATTTTAAAACCAAATAATCTTGGCTTATGTATAGGTCCGAATACCTCCGAATATCCTGATAAAACTTACCCCTTATCGAGACTACCAGTCGTATACAGACGTAGTATAAGTTGTCTAAAATATAGATATTTGTATAGAGTGGGATGACTTGCAAGACTGGTTTGATCACAGGACATATCGAGGTGAGTGTACATGTGAACAGCAAATGACTGATGTTTGACCTTGCAGGGCGAGACACCGATGCGCGCAGGGCTGCAGCAGCGGGGGCTCGGGCGCCGGAGGGGAGGGGGGCTTTGGTAACGAGGGGGTGTACGCCATGACGACGGTGTGCAACGTGCACAGCAGCTACGCCGCGCACAACACCTCCACCAGCCAGTCCATGGACAGCGCGCAGGTAATGAATGAATTGATTGAGCCTCAAGAACATGTCAATTTAATTTCAACAATTGGTCAAACTCTCCTTCAAATCTGAAATTAAACATATGACCATGGGTACTGAAAATTGCTAATTATCTAAATTATGTGTCCAGAGGTGTATGCAGATCAATGCTACAAAGTACTTTATTTTAGTTTTTACACTGAATAAACCGGAGTGGAATCCAGTGCTCTTTTGTTTTTTACAATGTGATGCTTTTTGGACTCTCCTATTTAGATGCCTCATTTTGAAAACAGATACTGCAACCCTGGACCCTTACCTAATATCGCCAATATTTCAGTAGCACCGTGTTACTGTAGCACGATCAGCTAGTTGCCATGGCGACAATGGTAATTCTTATGGCTAAAAATAATTTAAATTATAAATAGGTAAAATAGATAAAAAAAAATTAAAGATATTTAATCAAATAAAAATGTTATAACGATATTCACTGAATTTAAAGATAACACTTCCCATTCAATAAAATATACCAAATCATATATAATAAAAATGAATCCAGTAACAACAGCACTTATAGACAAAATTATTAACGTAAAAAAACTCAGTAAACACACTGACAAAGACTAAAACACCGCCAAATTCTTTAAGTTTAAAGAACATAACTCATACTACTCAAGCTTATATCTAGTGGAGCGGTCGCTCCACCCAGCCAAGTCGTACCGTACACTCACACTCACTCAACATACCGTAAATGACTAATAAACTGAGGAGCAGACCAACCACTTTACTGTAAGCAACAACATGGCATTTTCGGCCTACTGGATCTTATACAATTTACATTTAAAATAATAGGGTATCTAATCCTAGTTTAAAATTTAAATTTCAACCCTGAAAAACCATTCAACCCTGATGGGATTTTCATCCCATGAAAAACCTCATACGTCTTAGTAGGTCAGTTATTAACTGTTTTATATTTCTCTTATTATATTATCTTAAACCCTTTTATATTCAAAATTTGAGATAATTTATTAAAGTAGTTAAAAAGCTTCAATGAAAAGCATATGTTTTGAAAGCATAAGACAGAGGTTTAATCCCTCTATTAACTTTTCAAATTACTAAAAAAATTACACTAAAATAAAATAGATTAAACGAAAAGTTTTACCCCTATAAAAAAAATTAAATAATGTAATGATAAAGGAAGAAAACTTTTTCAAGCTTTTAAAACTTTTAAAACAAAAGTTGTGCTACAGTAACACGGTGCTACTGAAATTTGGCAATTTTAGGTAAGGGTCCTGTTTGTCTAGCTTCAAATTGAATCCATCAGTAGAAATGTTCAACTTTGTCAAAATCAAGTGAAATTTACTGTATTTGTAATGTTAATTCAAGTACCTGGGTGCCTATTCTTGAGGTTGTTGAAAATGTTCACCATGCGGAAATGAGCCACTGCGCAATGGATTCAACTACTTTATCATTGATATCAAGCAGTTTCGATTCGAGAATAGGCACCCTGAATCCATTATGCAGTGGCTCAATTCTGCAAAGTGAACATTTCTACAAGAAGCTCAAGAATGAGCCCCTGCTTTGAAACGTTTGACTTCTCTTGGGCCATGTTGCTAACGAATGAGTGGACTATTGTCAGATCGGCGGTAGCATGGGTCGAGGAGGCAGCCTGGGCCGCGGCTCGATGTCGGGCAACCGCGGCAGCGTGGCGTCGGTCGGCAAGCCGTCCTCGTCGACGCTGGCCAGCCTGGCGGGACTGCTGGCCAACTCCGACAGCTCCAAGGTCGACAAGGAGAAGGAGAAGGAGGAGGAGAAGGAGGAGCCTGTGTTGCAGCGAGTCAGGGTGAGTGGCAAGGAGGAAGGAGCCTCGGCAGAGGTAGAAGGTTGGAAGTCCATTTTCTCGATTTTGCGTAGCACACTTTTGAAATGATGTAATAAAGCTCTATCATTTGCTATATGACTGTTGTCAACAAATACAGTTACAGTGGAACCTCTTTAGTACGTTTTTGAAGGGACCAGGATAAAAAATGTAGGACTTAAGGGAAAAATGTACTATAAAAACAATTTAACAAGTGTTCTTATCTTTTGGATTCGGGGACCTTTGAAAATTTGAATCCTTTGAAAATTAAGGATTGATGTCTAGGTTTGATAGGATTTGAATGGGTTTGATATTTTAGAATCTAGATTCGTCTGTCGAATCGAAATTCTATGGATTTGCACACCCCTAGGATTATGAGCCTACCTTAAGAATTATTGAAATGGACTTCTGTCCAACCAACCTCTTAGGAGCAGATATGTAAATTGTACCATAGTACTAGATTACCTACAATTAGAGTAGTAATGTTGTTATTTAAGTTTGGGGGCAAGCCTATAAAAAAATAGAAAATAAATAAGGAAATGGCCTCCACTTATTTTTCATGAACAAGTTGAGCTCACGAGGATGTATGTTGTGTAAAAATTGTGGAGTCAAGAGCATACTAAGTACCTACTAGCTACCAAGTGAACATGTTGAAGTCCATCAAAATGCTTCTTGAACAAATATATTGGAGATATAAGTTAAAACAGGCCATCTTATCTGTAGAATCACTTATGTAGAAACACAAATACCCTCTGACTCAACCCTTTGAGTGCAGTAGTTTGGCCAATACAATAGCTTTCTTTTTTACTCTGGCCTGACAATGTGTATTGTTTTTGTTGCTTTGTAACTTTTGAATAAATCTGTCCCTTCACTATTTAGTGGCAAAAAGCTGATTTGAAACGTTGTGCAAGTGTTTAACCGAGTGTGTTGTGCAATGTCTAGATCGTGGACCCGAACGTGGTGTACGACGCCATCAACTTGGGCCGACGTATCGACGTGGCGTGGCCAGACGAGCGCATGCGAGCGCGCGGCGGCCGATCGCACTGGAGGGACTGGCTGCCGGAGAAGGGCATGGAGGGCACGGTATGTTGACCTCACACTCGCCAGTTCGTATAGAGCACAGACATCATTGATAGTTATCTGTTTGGTGAAATCTATATTGGAGAGCAGTTTAACTTCAGCATTCTTTTTGGAACTTTTTTAATTCAACTGGCTGACTACACAACTGTAAATATTTTTCATGTTGATAACGAGTGCAGATAGTTTTGATGGTTTTGTTTTTTCAAATACCTATTTGCCTGAAAAGAACCTGGAAAATTCTGAATATACTGAGGAAAGTAGGTACTCATTTATTGGCAACTTCAAGCCATTGCAATTATTTTTAAATTAATAATTTCTCTGGGTCAGTTTGGTCCTGGTGATCAAACTAAAAATCAATTAAAACAGAGTAGGTACTGCAGAGATAAAATATGACTTAGGTAACATGGCTCACTGTTCCAAAAGTGAGTAAGTTTGCTTGCCAACTAGTGGACATGCTTCACCTTTGTTCTTTGTAACGTTGTTGTGGGTGGTAGACCTGGCTAACCAACAAGATCATCCTCCCGAAGTTCGATTTGCATGTTCTCGTGTTGGCAGGTCGTGCACCGCTGGGTCCCCTCGCACCGCGACCCCAACCGCAGATCTCACGTGGACCGCACAATCCTATTGGTCAAGATTGAAGACAAATACGTTCCTATAGCCGAGAGCGGAACCCAGGACCTCGGGGCGGAGGTATAGCAATCAATGTGCCAATGTTTTAGGTGCCGATCCGGCCAGGTGTTCTGAGCCGCGGACCTAACACGTTGGTACCAACTTCACATCGCGTAGCGTAGTCAGACGAGACGAGTCAAGTGCACGGGCACACAAGTCACACCGACTCGGTCGAGACGTACAGCCATATTCGTAGTCGGTCCGGCGCCTAGGACGGATCGAGTTTTGTTATTAATTTATTCGTTAGAGGCGGTTAACTGCATTATGATAATAATCGTCAGGGTTGAGCAGACAATTTAATCAAGAGGCAAAATGCAAATAGATTTTAAGTATACCATAGATAGCTTTTTATACTGGATATATCTTCGTAGTGTAAGTCGAATCATTATTTGATTTCACCAGATGCCTTAAAAATATCAGACTGAAATGAAGTTATATAAACACTAGGTGAATCATCTATAAAATATATTCCTTTTTTATACGAATTTAATTAATATTATCGAATTTCATGACATATTAAAGATTATTTGAAGGTAAACTATTTCATTACTGGCTGTGTCCTATGAACAAACTTGAATGTTATTTTTATGTTGTATCTATCGTTATCTCTAAGTAAAATTTGAAGAGTCGCTGTTTTTAATTGGTTCGACGATAATTTGCCAATCTGCGAGCCGTCCGTTTGATGCTGTTAAAGCGGCTCCGAACTTACGCGCCCCTCGTGCGAGGGTGCCGTCTTAGAGAGTGGATCGAATGACAAGGTTTGCAGCATCTTGCTTCTACCTCAAAGCAGCTCTTTCACTTTCTCTAGAGAACAAACCAAAAAGAGTTACTAACTCACCTGTTGGTAGGTAACCTATATTAGGGGCTGTGCTAAAATTATCACACTTGTAAGTTGTGGAAAGAGAGAGGGGCGTTTACTGCATTTTGGAGGAAGAGAGTGCAGCGTTTTTGATGCCACATTTTGCTGTAAATGAAAACCATACCTATTTTTTACCTATTTTTGTACTTTTTTGTTGCGTATTTCCAGTCCCTAAAAAATATAATTGACTCTCTACCTGATATCAAATTTAATGAGCATCGATCAATGCATTATCTATCTTTTCTGGGCAGTTATTCTAAATTTCCTTGTCGTCTCGTATCAATTGAAACGGTGTCACTACCATGTTAAATAGATAGCACTCCAGTGTGCAGTGAGCCCATATCAAGTGAAACGAGACGACAAGGAAATTTAGAATAACCCTCCTGTCCATAATAATATCCATACCACGAGAGAAATGGACCGGGCTGCTAGCTACGTTACCCATACACATAACTGCAGCTGGCGGTAACTTCCCTTTGTTTTGATACTTTGAAATTGAATTCTTCACATGGTATGGATTGTATTAGACTTTGAGTATTTGATCTGTTGTGTAATATTTAGTCAAGATCCAAGGGATACTAAAAGTGTGACTTGATTTTAGTACAGCCCTATGTCTTACGACAATTGTCGGTAATTAATCGCTATATTGTGATGGCCTACTTGGAACTTCTTCCCAGAGTTTTAATGTTTTGCATCAAGCTATACCACTTTGTTAACTTGTACGTAAGTGAGGAATGCAAGTGAGAGGGTAAACGAATTGTCAAATATACCTACCTAAATAATTACTAACTAGAGTAGAGTCAGTGTACATCAGTTTTGAATTTTGATGATAATGATCTGGCTAATGTGGATACAGTCAAAAGACCATTGATTAAGATTCAAAGTATTATTATAATTGTTTTACTAAAAATATATTTATTCAATCAACAAATATTCTTCCATTCAACGTTTACAAATTACTTATTACAAAACCATGACATCTAATCCATTTCCGCAATTTCATTCATTTTTTCAATTCTTATTCTCTATCTCAAAGATATTCTATCTATTCACAATGCAATACCTAATTATTGTATAAATAAACAATTGTCTTTCAGTGTGTGGCATGAAAAGTACAGTGAAGATATTTATAAAGTGTAGGTAATATATTATGAAGTAGGTACGTTAGTTAGTATCAACAATCATACAAAGACCGTACCAAAGTACAAAATGCATCATAAATTATAATTAATGCATGTAATGGAATAGGTACAAAATATTAAAGGCCAAAATGGTGTTGTTTCATATATTTAACTACTGTTAAAATATTTAGTCATCATAGTATAAAAATATCAGGTGCATGTAATTATTTTGATGGTTCTTCGCCAAGGGCTTTCAGTTGTTGCCGGAGCACTTTGCCCGAAGGATTGCGAGGAATTGCATCGATGAATCGGACGCCTCCTGCAAGTTTCTTGTAGGGAGCAACTTTCGGAGTAACATAGTCAATAATCTCTTCTTCTGTAACCGTTGTGTTGGGCTGTCGAACTACAAATGCACGAGGAACCTCGTCTGCCAAGGCATCTGGGATGCCAACCACAGCAACGTCGGCTATACCAGGTATTTGAATTAATATATTCTCCAGCTCTGTGGGAGACACCTGAAACAAATGTGTTTAATTTAGTAGGAACATTACAATTTACAATTCGAGTTTTTCTTATATTTGTATCATCATGAAACGAAATAAATTTGAATTTCCCGGTCATCAGGTCGGTAAAGCAGTTCATTAAGTTGGTACACTGACGTTGTTGGTGTGGTCGTGTGGTACTGTTGGCTAACCTGCACAAATCAAGAGGGCGGCCGGTTGCGTTAGTTGCGTCCATATTGTTTTGTGTCGCAATTATAATTATTTATCTCTAATTTGCTTTTATTAACCATCATGGAAAATCCTGAAGAGATTCTGCAGTCTCTGGACGAGTTTGTGAAACTTAAACCGAAGGATATTCCAAAAGAGCTTGAAGACTATCTCTCGTACGTCGCCAAGACTGGGGACCCCGTTTACCAGTGGTCCCTAGTCAAGTGTTTGTTTCGCGAAAAACTTGTCAATGTGATTACCGAATTCTACGAAGGCTGTCCTACTATTGAACTACCACCCTGTCCGAATGTCGATTCATTTAACTACGAAATCATGAAGAATAGTTTGTTGGAACGTCTGGAATCATTCGGAAGTGCACCGTTTACTGTGCAGCGGCTTTGCGAGTTACTGACGAGTCCGAAGAAGCAATACAGTCGAGCGGACAAGTTCATGCGAGCAGTGGAGAAGAACATCTTGGTCGTGAGTACTCGAGAACCAGGTAACGTGCGCCGCTCAGATTCCAACCAAACCGAACTTGTCAATGGTGTCGCTGACGGACCACCGGTGGAGTTGGTAGAAACAATCGAAACGGTCGCTGTGGAAGGCATGAACCTCATGCATGGAGCTGCCGGGCCGATGCGTTTATCAGTGGAAACGACTGCTGTTGCCAGCACAACCAGGCTGTCCAACGTAGTAGAGGCGAAGTGTTCGCACTCGGTAGATCCTGGAGAAACCGGCCAGAAGATCGTGCCAGGTTGGATGAACGACCCAAGTTTGACCGACACGAGTCGACCGTCTGTGTCCGAGCGAGTTGCTATGATCGAGAAAGCCGACACGAGCTCTAATCTTGAAGGAAGCGGCAAACTTACTGCCGAGTTCCACACCCGATTCTCACAGCCCATCACAGAGCCAGGACTGCTCGAGGAGGAAGATGAAGAAGACCTCATTCCGAGCTCGCAAGAAGACAATCAATACTTCCCAACACAGAAACTCAAACCAGATGCAGTTGAAATCGTGAATGTCACAGACTTTGTCAATTTGCCATCTCCAGACAGTTCTGAAACGTCGGCTGCAGTTTCTGCGATCTCCGAGGACAGCTCAAACTCACTCATCGAAGCTGCGTCTCTCGACAGCGTACCGGAAGCGACGGTCATCTCGTCGGACTCCAGCCTTGACGCCGCTGCCGAGATCGATTCGGCCACCGAACCTACTCCGTCTGTGGACACTCCATCAAGTGATGCCAACCTCGACTCATCTCTTGAACCAACAAGTGAATCTGATAACCTTCCTGTCATCGCAGAAGTCTCGACTACTGACGTAAGCGAACCATCTTCCCCCATCAAATCACCTAGCGCAGCCCACGAGAAAGCAGAAGAACCAAACGCAGCAGAAGAAGCGCCTGAAATTCCAGTAGAAATACCTCAAGAAATAGCCGACTTGCTTCCGTCTGCCGAGCCGGTACAGTCCTTCGTAACGGAGCCGAGTGACTTGCCGACTGCAGAAACCGAGAAAAGTATTCCCGAGGAGAGTCCTGTCGAGGATTCGGAGCCTCCAGTTCCATCTCCGCCCGTGGAGATCAGCATTCTGCCGGAAGCGCTCGACTCTGTTCAAGAACCAGAAGCGACGACCAATGAGCCAGATGTTGCCGCCGAGCCAGAAACACCCAAACTGACCAGCGAGGAGGAAAGAGATCGTGAAATGATGGTGCAGAATGAGCGAATTGAGAGCGTGATCCAAGGCACCGGAGACCAAGACGTCGAGCAGACTTTCTTCCGAGAGGCGCCGATGGAGAGCCTTCCGCTTGAAGCCGCCCCGCTGCTCAACGTCCCCGTGGAGCAGCCGCTCGAGGTCCCCATGGAGGACAAACCGCTGGAGGTGGAGCCGGAAGCGATGGAAGTGGACGAGACCTCGCAGACCGACGAGCCGATGGACCAGGAAGACTTGTCGCCGAAGCAGAGCTAACTTCGTAAGTGTCCAACTGACTCGAAGTGTTTCGTTATTCACGACACATCTTTGTGAAATCCAAGTTAAGTTTAACGGTCTCAGTTTTCCTGCTCTAGATTGTAATTCCGTGTTTTTTGGTACATTGTGTGTCGCATGGTAGGGTAGGATGATAGGAAAATATTTCAGGTAATATTGTACTGTTAAATTGTAGTAGCTATTGAGTGTACATAAACATCAATCCACAATTCAGGCCTCACAGTCAGCCCACCATATCCCCTGCCACGTCTCAATGTATAGTCCATGCAAACATTACAAAATGTTTTATCAATTTACAAATTATTGCTAGCAACCTACAACTCATATCACTGCCATGTTGTCTCTTACCGTAATACTGAAGATATGTAGTAGTATGGTAGGTACAGCCTACGGTTCTAGGTCTAGTAATATTTTCTCTCAATAAACTTGTGACCACAGAAAATTCTTTTTTGTTTTTTTAATTGTAGCAGATTACCTACTACTAAATTGTATCCTCTTTGGAACTTGATTGTCAAGAAGTGATGAACTTGGTAGTTATGAAGAGTTACTTAAGAGATGCAAATTATTTGAGTTTGCTTGGGTACTCCGTACTACTAGAGCTCTATGTATACAACAACAGTCATCTAATATCCTCTGAAATCATTGAAAACCTAATGTTGCAGTCATAGTATCATCTTTGTATAAGACAAGTCAACTTGTACATGCAGGCAACTAATAAATAACAATACAGCACACCGCCACTTGCCCTTGAAGTAAGGCATTGGCTGGACACTATTATTTTAAATATTGAATATGATAAACTAATAACTTGTACATGCAGGCAACTAATAAATAACAATACAGCACACCGCCACTTGCCCTTGAAGTAAGGCATTGGCTGGACACTATTATTTTAAATATTGAATATGATAAACTAATTCCTGCTGAGGTAAATATCAGTTTAGTCCTACAAATAGTAGACATTTACGTAGTACTTACTACCTACATTGAAATTTACAGTGGAAGATTTTCTGACTAGTAACTTTAGTTTGAATAGACCATAACGGAAAGTTGCCAGCGCCACCACATGAACTAAGTATGATGTGTCTGCGCATTCGCTACCGCAAGGTCAAGTGTGTGATACCTCGACGCGGGAACCATTCCCGGCAGTTGTCTCTTGTTAAATTACGAAGTTTTGTTTTGAAATTGCAACAGATATGGTTATTGGAAATACAAGCTGATAGTGGTCATTTGTCTTGCAAAAGGTGCAGATTATTTGAGTGTAAACGTAATACCAAAACATTTCTCCTATTATGTATTTTCAATAAATTTACAAAATGCCTAAATCTGCTACTAAGACCATGGAGGAGGAGCGGCTATCACACGGATTCGACCTCGCTGGCTCGGTCGGTTTTAGTACCGAACGAGAGCGCTAGTCATTTCTGTTTTGGTCTATTAAGTTTTTAGAATTTTTCCACAAAACAATACTTTTTAATGGATCAACATACACTAGGTAGCAGCCTCATGCTTAAAAGAAGTTGCGTCCATCCGCATGTAGTTTGCGGATGTTAGTCCTCAACACCACAAGACCGTGAGCTAAATAATCTTATGGACGGAATCCAGTAGACTCATGGGCACTTGCGTTGATAAATCCAGAAATTCTTTTGAGCATGAGGCTGTAGGTAGGTAGGTATACCTACCTACCTATACCTAACAAGCATTTTCTGGTCTAATCCTGGTCCTACAGTAAGAAAACGTAATTACAAAATGAGATACCTACTATTGTTTTCTTTTTAAAATAGGAAGATAGGAAACTTGTGGAAACGTACCTGATTCCCTTTGACTTTGATGAGCTCCTTGGTGCGATCAACTATATAGAAATACTGATCATCGTCGTAGTAAACGACATCGCCCGTGTGCAGCCATCCTTCAGAGTCAATCGTCTCGTTAGTGGCCTCGACATTGTTCAAGTAACCACGCATCAACTGTGACATTAATGTTGGATGAAACAAGCTTCCACTTTACAGTGACGTAAGAAGACCCATTCACAACCAACTTTGTTGACAACATCTAACCATGGAGTTATATCTAACCATGCACAACAACGTACATTTTATAGATATTTGATTTTAATAGGTGTGTCTATAAATTCACACATGCAGACAATATTTGTTTTCTAAACCCCCATTTTTGGCATCATGACCATCTCATTGACGAATTGAAAAGAGACTTTGTTAAAAGCAAAAAATTATAGAAATGACCAAGTTTTAAATTTGAATTTCTATCTAAAAGTTCATTATTTGCATTCATGAATAACATTTGGATCAAAATCTTGAAATATAAATGGTCAAAGAGCAATTCATTCTTTACTACTTTGTCACTTCCAACTGGATAGTCTTAGGGGTGTGCGAATAGTGAATTTTGAAGTCGAAGTCGAAGTCGAATAGTTGCCCATGAATTTCTCGAAGTCGAAGTCGAATTCGAATATCGAAGTTTCTCGAATAGTTTCTCGAAGTCGAATATTTTTGTAAATAATGGTATTTTTCCTACCAACAAATTTAAAATAGAATTCAAGAGATTTAGATTTTTTTAATTTATGTAGTAACAGTATCAGACATAGGTAGGTAGCATGGCATTGTGCCTATAAATAAAAACATACTTTTTACAATGTGGTATTGAACAGTAAAAATTAAATACCTATAGGCACCTAAAATTGAAACAATATCGAAATTGTATGTAATCTAGGAAATTACTTCCTGCTCAATAAGCTTGTACCTAAGTTGTAGAAGGCGTCTTTAAAATGCTTTGACGCGTGTTGCACGTCGCCCTTGCCAGGGGAAAAAGAGTTCCAAATCCGCTTTTCCTTGCTCTAAATTTGCGTTAGCAGATTCCATAGTTCGACTTTGTGTCAGAAATATTTCGCAAAATTAAAAATCACAACACAAAACACAGGAAAGATTGGCACGGCGAATGCAACAAATTGAAATCAGCTGTCTGCTGTTGACACAAAACAAGTGTTGGCGTTGGAACTTGGAGGGGGGTGCGCGCGCCGCGCGACCTTGTCCTTGGGCGAGATGTACGCTGATTGGTCAAATGGAAACTGCTTTACCGACGCGCGCGCACTATTCGAATTTGAACGAACACTTCGACATTTCGAAGTGTTCGACATGTAATAAATCAATATTCGACTTCGAGATCGAATACTTCGACTTCGACTTCGGCCGAATACTTCGCCTAGTTCGAATATTCGCACACCCCTAGATAGTCTAGATTCAACAAGACGGCTGTCAGTCAAAAAATGTCGGAGGTTGCATTGGTCATTCTTCCCTATGCAATTTTCAAACACCTACATAAAGTCGTCTAATTTGAATTTGGAATCTGTTGATCATTTTTCAAGGATAAGTAGTACAATGTTACAGAAATGTAGATTAATTTCCCAAAGCTAATAAGATCATCTTTATACAAACGTATGCAATTACTCCTGTTGTGAAAACAACTTCAATAACCTTGATACGTAAACTTAATGTCAGCCACAAGGTTGTTTGTGAATGGTACTCTGTTTCTATTACCTGAGGCCCCCTGACCCAGAGCTCGCCCGACTGATTCGGCCCGAGGGTCTCCTGAGTCTCGATGTCCACAACACGAGCCTGCGTGTGCGGAAGGAGCTGCCCGCACGAGTTCACTTTGCTCGACGAGACGTAGTGCGGAGGGAAGAGCGCTACGGGGGACAACTCCGTCATTCCGTAGCCTGTCACAAAGCAATCTCATATTACAAAGTAGCTGAGAGGTTTACTTACTTTATGTGTTGGTTTCTGATGAGGGGAAGTTTAACTGTTAATCAACTTTCTAGGTTCCTGAGTGACGACATAGCTTTCATGAATTAGGATGATTAGGAAATTAAATTAAGGTAAAAGTAATGAAATATGAAATACCATTACGGGAGCAGTTATGGGAGATGTCAGATGATTTATTCTTATCTTTTTCTTAAGGTGGCGCGATCACTCCAGGCATAGTCTCAGATCTTCATAATTTTTTGTGTACTTATTGATAATCATGAAATACACAATCCCTGAAAAAATTAAACACTTCTCGTGTCTAGTTTTTTAGATAATTTGAGTTTTCTCCCCCATGTTATCTTATGGCATCCAAGTAAAATCGTGTAATTACTAATTTTTAAGCTAAATGAAGTTCTAATTTTTTTGTACCGCTAGATTTGAACAAAAAACTTTTTTTCTGGTAGACATAGACGGAGATACTCTCAGGGAAAAAAATTTAAAACAATACCAACGTGTGCTATTTTAAAAGTTAGTGACCAAATTCAAAATGATTTTCCTATACCTCCCAGTTACCTAAAGTTTTGTTCATTCTCAAAAGACATAAAATTGAAAACTAATTAAATAGGGAGTTGCAAACTACAGGACAATAATGAGTATTTTATACTTCAATATAGTTGAACTGTTCTAAAACAGTTAATAATGAGTGCTAAATCGAGTGTTCGCGCCGTGTTAAAAGAACGAAAGATTTTGTCTCTGCTTGTGGTACAGACAGACCACCACAACTGTTGATACAAATGTTACGCCACGCAGAGGAGTTAGCCGAGACTCACCTTGTCTCAGGTTGATGTTGTTGTGACCCAGCTTGGCCTTGAACTTGTCGACGAGGCTGCGCGTGGCCGGCGCTGCGCCGCACACCACCTTGTTCACCGACGCCAGGTGCTCTCTCGTGACGGCGGGGTGCGACGCCAGGAACAGCAGCAGCGACGGCACGACGAACAGCAAGTTGGGCTACAAGTCAGACCAATAGAGACGACATTATAAACACTCTCACAAGAACACTAAGGGACAGTTTTTGTTCCCCTTGCTAAAGTTCTTGATAGCTTAGCTAACGGATAAAGTTATCAAGCACCTAATTTTACAATTGATATCATCCTCTTGCTAACACTATCAAGAAGTTGAAAGACGTTTTGCTAACGCTATCAAGAACTTTATCCGGTAACTAACTTTAGCAAGAGGTACAAAAACTGGCCCTAAAAGAGTTTTATAAATTTCATTGAAACATACAATTTTCAATTAATTTAGTTGGATTTATGCACATTGGCTTATTCTAGAAATACCGACCTTTTCTTTATTAGGTACTCCTACTAACAGTACACTCTTTATACTAATAAAGTTCCTTCAAGAGACTTTTGGAAATTAAAAAAAAAATCCTACCTATTTCTAAAAAAATCAAACTATTAGTATTGATTTGACAGATTGAAGGCACACACCATCTGTCTACCACATTCGGATTTGCGAAATGACACCTTACATTATCGTATTGAAGAAATGTACAAAATCTTATTGTACTAAATAGTAGGTACCTACTGAATTAATTTTTACATAAATTCGATATCATATTATATTTGAATGACATAAAAATATAAAAACACGACTAGATATTCATTTTGTTAATTGTTTGAGTGAAACGTACCCTGTACTTGACGAGGGTGGCGATGTAGTCCTCCGGCACGAAGCGCGGTATGGACATGAGATGGAGCCCGTGGATCATGGTGGTGTTCAAGATGCCGTTGAACCCGTAGATGTGGAAGAACGGCAGGACGGTGAGACCGACGTCGGTGGGCTTGGCGCCGCCGGGCTTGGTGAACTTCTCAATGTCTGCGTGCCGGCATTGCTCCAGGTTGCTCACCAGGTTCCTGCGGGACGGTGGGATGACTTGTGGTGATTTTGAGATTGATGATAGACTAATTATTTAATTATTAATTCTATTTCATTCTGTAATTTTATTTTATCAATTAAATTTTAATTTTTGAAACTTATATAATAATAATTAACCACACGAAAACTTAAATAAACAATAATTTTTTGACTAAGTTGTCCGATATAATAATGAATTATGTACTTTCTATTTAGTCTTTCATCATTGACCACTTTAAAAAAATTATGAATATCAAAATCAGGGACTTTTCAAGACCAAAATTAAGAAACAGTGATTTTTTTCTTTTACATCTAGTCAATCTACTACTACTAAATAATCTACTAAATCAACTAAATATTGTTATGGGCAGTTTACAAATATTGAAATCAACATTTTTTGGTAAATTTAGAATTTTTAACTTTTTACCTTCAATTATTCTTTAAGTGTTCAAACACGAAGAATAATTAATTATCTACAACTCTGTCGTTGGACCGCATATGTAAATCTTTACAATGAATTTCAAAATGTCAGAGGTCTTCATTGACCCTTATTCCCCTCCTGACATAGCTAGTAAAATCAAACCACTCACGCGTGAGTAAGCACGACGCCTTTAGGCAGCCCCGTCGTGCCGCTCGAGTACGGCAAGATGGCCACATCGTCCGCGTCCAGCCTCGGAAGATCCACCGGCTTGGCGTCGCGCACGAACAGGTCGAACGAGAGGGCCTTGTTGTCGACGGAGTGGTCCTCCTGGCCCACGACTATCGTGGTCTTGTAGCTGGGGAGTTGGCACACGAATTCGCTGACGGTGGGCAGAAGCGAGGGGATGGTGACACAGCATTTCACACCGGCGTTGGCGAATTGACGCGCCACCTCATCTGTAATAGCAGTCGTCACAAGAGAACTTTAGATTCATTGCGATATATTCTGAATTCTGATATGATACGATATTTTTTGTGATAATATTTTCAAGAGATGTTCAAAACTATGAATGTGGGAGTTCATGTTTTTTACAGTCTTCAAAACAATAACTCATATTAGTTTTTTTATTTAATTATTTATCTCATGAATTTTATTTTTATTCTTAAAAAGCACTCTTTTCGACTCCAAAATCAACATTTTCATAAATAAATATTGAAATTTCGTGAATTATTTTTGGCGGGAAAGCTGTAACACAAAATGTACACAAAAAGTAAAATATCAACAATTCAATACAATTGTTCAGAAATTGGGTAGACCTCAAAGATCTAAAACTTGATAATTATCAGTAACTTTGATTGAAATTCAACCTACTTTGAACATTGGTCAATTGGCTTTCTATTTGAAAAACATATAATTCGGGTACATGTTCTGTCGTTTTGTCAAAACCTAATCCACCGTCTTTACGCAACTCTTGTGTACTGACAGTTAATCTAATTAGCCCACATATCGCTTTAGGCGCAATCTGGTGGGTTGTATAGATGCTAACCTACCTGCAGTGTAGAGAGGGTTGACAAACGTCACCACAAGCCCCGCCTCCAGAGCCCCGTGGATGGCGATCATGTACTCGGGGACATTGGGCAACAATATGCCCACTACATCCCCCTTCTTGAGTCCAGCTGTGGTGAGCAGACCCCAGGCGAACTTGCGCACACTCTCCCGCGCATGTTTGTAGCTGTAGCTCTTGCCACTCACTCCACATGTCTGCAACAACATGACATGTTACACGCAACAATATGCCCACTACATCCCCCTTCTTGAGTCCAGCTGTGGTGAGCAGACCCCAGGCGCACTTGCGCACACTCTCCCGCGCATGTTTGTAGCTGTAGCTCTTGCCACTCACTCCACATGTCTGCAACAACATGACATGTTACACGCAACAATATGCCCACTACATCCCCCTTCTTGAGTCCAGCTGTGGTGAGCAGACCCCAGGCGCACTTGCGCACACTCTCCCGCGCATGTTTGTAGCTGTAGCTCTTGCCACTCACTCCACATGTCTGCAACAACATGACGTGTTACACGCAACAATATGCCCACTACATCCCCCTTCTTGTGTCCAGCTGTGGTGAGCAGACCCCAGGCGCACTTGCGCACACTCTCCCGCGCATGTTTGTAGCTGTAAAGTTCATTCACGATTAGAATTGCAAGCCGTAATGGCGGCGTGTACTACCGTAGTCAAGTGAACGTATACCTAAACATGTAAATATCAATATAATAATCAAAAAATGTGTATAATACGGCTGTAGATAAAAATAAATCAATTTTATTGAATTTTTATAATATTTACTACTATTAAAAATTGTGTACTTGACATAATTTATAAAATTTCAATAATACAAAGAAGAAAGTCTTGCCATTGACAGGGCAGTGTTCAAGTGACTGACCAATGAACGACGTGATCGACTAAAACGTCAGTGATATTCTTATCGTGAACGAACTTTAGCTCTTGCCACCTGCAAATGAACAAAAAGGGTCGTTGTACTTGTACCTTAGAGGAATAAGTGGTTGTTTTTTTAAGTTTCATAGTTTCATAGTTTTATTTCCTTTTCACATTACAATAGTACATATTACAATGTATTGACCCTTGAGAGACTCAATAATGAGGCCCCCATATGTTAGGGTATTTAGGAAAGTATTCTTAAAGTAGAGTATTAAAATTTAAAATATGTAGGTATTTATAAGTAATATTACGTCTTGAGTAATATCCGTCTTGAAGGAAGAAATAGACATCACTTATTTCGAGTTGTTTTTAGTTTTTGTATTCAGCAGAAAAATGAAGCAACTCTTTTTCAAGCAAACATTATATCCTAGAACGAAGCCCTAAGGATTATTGGATGGGGGGGGGGGTCTTCCCCAGTGACATTAGGGTCGATGGGACACTGACACATATTTCCGGAAAAAAACTCATTTAAATTATGATGCGTGATTTTAGGGATCATGGGGCAGAACTAGGTATAATATCTATAATCTCCTAATTTTAAAGTTTCATATAAATTATCATTTGGACAATTTTAAGTGCATTCAAGAGCGATATAAAGAAAATATATCTAGTGGAGCGGTCGCTCCACCCAGCCAAGTCGTACCGTACACTCACAGTCACTCAACATACCGTAAATGCCTAATAAACCGAGGAGCAGACCAAACACTTTTACTGTAAGCAACAACATGGCATTTTCGGCCTACTGGATCATAAAATTGGAAAATCTCACATTGTTGTGAAATATCTTAATTTCGAGCTATGGCCCACCCCACTCCATATACTAAATTTGGGAACAATAGGTTATGCCATTTGCGTGCTAGAGGGCCGTGAAAACAGTGAAATTACACCCCTTTACACCCCTACACCCCACCGCCACAGCCTAAACGGCTTAGCCGATCGATCTGAAATTTTTACCACATGTGCACTTTTGGCGTCTGAGGTGCCTTTTTATAAAACCAACCGGTAGTCGCCATTTTGAAACCGGAAGTGACGTCATATCTCAAAAACGGCTTAACCGATCGGAACGAAATTTGCGCCAATCGATTCAGACGGTCCTCTTTATGAAATAACAATAGTTAAATTAAAGTTTTCTAATTACTGAAACCGGAAATGACGTCATAGTTTAGCGAAATCTGCTTAAATTCACTTCCCTTTATATAAAAACCAACTATATATTCAGAAGGCTTATAATGAAATATTAGTATTTATATACATATTAATATCTACAATGTGTAAGAGCTTTCAGCCGCCATTTTGAAAACCGGAAGTGATGCCATATCTCGAAAACGGCTGGACCTATTGGAACGATGCTTTCGCAATTCTTCATGCCATATCACTTTAAGTTTAAATTTAGCTCCAAACAATATTTTTTTAGTAACTAATTCGGAAATGGCGTATTTTTTTAAAGGAATTAGCCATTGTTGCCATAATAAGTTTTACAAATTGTGTAAATAAACTAAAAAAATAAGTGATATCCCCATAAAAAAACACTCCGTGTAAAAAAACAGCCAAGTCTCTTCAACTAAAAAAAAAAAAAATATGAAATCTAAAAATTCTGCACTGGAACGTAGTGATATCAAAAAATGAGCCAAGTCAAAACTTTATTTGAAAATTAAAAAATACTTGGCGCATCGTTTTTTTAGGGCATTGTAGGTATAGGTACTATAAGTATATGTATTTATATCTAGCCTATACTTCTAAGCTATTTATATACACGATGCGCCAAGTATTTTTTAATTTTCAAATAAAGTTTTGACTCGGCTCATTTTTTGATATCACTACGTTTCAGTGCAGAATTTTTAGATTTCATAATTTTTTTTTTTTTAGTTGAAGAGACTTGGCTGTTTTTTTACACGGAGTGTTTTTTTATGGGGTATTATACTACCAGACCAGCAATTAAATTGAATGCATCCTATAACCACTAATATCAAAATAAATTATACCTATACCTACTTTAATAATATTTTTCTTTTTTCCAGAATTATTGAAAAAATTTACGCGATAAGACTCTTTTTATAAAGGGTGATTTTTATTTTTGGATGAAGATTTTTAATTTATTATAAGCACACACTAGACGTTTTTGCGATTGAGTGTAGCGAAAAACAGTCGTTAAAAATATCTGTGTACTAAATAAGTTAGTATAAATGTGTTAATCTACAGCAAATTAATTGAAACATCATTTCGGCCGACCGAAACCAGATAGTAGGTATGCTTTATGACTTATGAGCAGTGTTGGGTAAGTTCCTTTTGAAAAGGAACTAATTCCAGTTCCAAGTTCCTCGACGAAAAAAGGAACTAGTTCCAGTTCCCGTTCCTTCAATAATGAAAGGAACTATTCCGTTCCTAGTTCCTTTATAAAAGGAACTTAGTTACTTTTAGTTCCTTTTTAAAGAAATGTGTAATTTTAATTGGAACATTAAAAATTGCAATTTGCAAATTAAAAATTAAAAATCAAAAATCAAAAATGGAATCACTGTATCACAGTAGATTCGAAAAGATTATAAGAGATGTAAGAAGATTCGTAAAAACTAAACATTCAGTGGCGATGTGATCGTGTCCTACACAGTGATCGGAAAGGAAATGTGAGGAAGGAAACAAAGTAAAAGCTAAAAAGACGGCGATCTGAAATCTGAAATCTGTGTGCCTGCACACTGTCATTGCTAGGAAATGAAGTTTGGTCTGAAGGGTTGGCCTCACGACTATACAATAGATAGATGTCCATGATTGTGTTAGGGTAGGTGACGACTGGTTTGAATTATTTTTAGATGCCAAATTATAATAGCTGACTTCTGACAGAATTAAACAAATATGTGCCTTCTAGACAAGTGCAGTTTTTCGGAGTAAAAGTGTAGTCAAGTTTAAAAAAAAAGGAACTTAGCAAAATTCGTTACAGTTCCTCAAAAAAAGGAACTAAACCGTTCCATAGTTCCTCCCTAGAAAAAAGGAACTAAGACGTTCCATAGTTCCTAAGAAAAGGAACTAGTTCCTAGGAACGGAACTATTTCGTTCCGTTCCTACCCAACACTGCTTATGAGGTTGTTTATGGTCTGTAGGTTTTTAGGTAGGTAGTTGCTGTTTTTGTTACTACTATACACGTAATTGCATTGCATGGAATTCTTGGCTCTAATTACAGTGTCTCGTTTGTTCAAAATTGCATGCGAGACCTTGAGCACGCAACACGCTGTCAAATTCAAACCAGTCCACACATTACGCATTTTTGTCAACAAGTAAAATCATAGAGGTAAGAACGAACATTCGAAGTTTATAGTTTTGGATGCCATGTTTGTTTTTCATTCGCACACGCACAGTGAAATTCTGATACAAAAACTTAAAAAATAGCATGATTTAGTCTCTAAACGTTTTCAAGCACTGAAATATCCGTCATTCAGGCGCGTAGGAAGGGGGGATTATCTCCCCCCCCCATTCAAGCAGGCTGACCCCCCAATTCACTACACAACATTAAGTTTAGTGTCCAGAATCACTTAAAAATTGTTTAAATTCTAAAAAAAATGTGCCCTGCGAGGCAAAAATAGGGAGTTATTTGTTTTAAGGTGCTGCAAGCGCGAGCTATTTTGCTGCTTTTTGTAGACACTTTTTGCGATACGATTGGAGACGAAATGGGTAGACCAAATTATTTGAAACTATAATCGTGATTAGATAAAGACAAACTTAGGGTTATCCCTTGGTACATTTTTAATTTTTTGTTTCGTTAATTAGTAATAATTAGTGGATTTTTGATGAAAAATTAACTATTTTCTTGTCTCCCTGGGCGCCGTATAAAATTAAATTTCAAAAATGTGCCAAGGGATAACCCTAAGTTTGTCTTTCATCTAATCATGATTAAAATTTAAGATCAATTGGTTTACGGGTTTGGTCTCCAATCGTATCGCAAATTTCATAGTTTTGAGCGGTTTTGTTGAATAACCGGCGCCTAATTAACAATGCAATAAGCAAAAATTAAAAAGTGCTACTAATATAAAATCAGACTGATCATGTGAACATCCTGTAAAAGTTACACTCACTTATGAAACAATTTTTCTCTCTCAATCTTCTAAAACGGCCGAGCGCTAGTATCACCTTAATTTGAGCAGTTGAGCATCCCAGAAACTATTTTAAAATGGTTGTATTCTAAAAAATGACCTGCGGGGCAACAATTTGAGTCTTTTTTTCAGTTTGTGCATTTTTAAGCCCCGGAATCATTTTTACTTGTCCTAACTCTAAAAAAACGTCCTGCGGGGATAAAACTGCCCCCCCCCCTGATGAAAGTAGTTCCTACGTGCCTGCCGTCATTCCATTCCATTGTCTTCTAATCTAAATTATTTTCAAATTTCGTTCCAAATCTGTTGAATAACCCGTGCTTTTTTATAACTTGAATGAAGACGCGAGGTCGTCATCTTGTTCAAACAAACTCGAACCCGAGCTTTGGCCGAGGATCTTGAGATTAAAATGTTGTTTTTCACTCCTTTGAGCGAACATCTAACCTCCGATCGATCTGAAATGTTGCACACGTGTGTTTACCTACTAAAATATTACCAAACCACTGATTTTGTTAAAATTAAAAATAGGCTGCTTGTAAAGGTTGAAAAACAAAATGATCGTATATCTTCAATCCGCCATCATGTTTGAATCCTCTGATTAGTTAAAACTAGGAAAACGCTCAGTGTAACGCGTTGATGAGCGAGCACGGATACACGCAACACCTCGAACCGAAATTATGTCTATCGAATGTCATTAAAAGCCAATAATTCTTTAGTTTCGTCACATACTTGTAAAAAAATCTCCAAAATCTCCAAAAATATTGGTGCCAATCCTTGTTAAGTTTTAAGTTGATCGATTAAACCTATATGATTGAACGGTTCCTTGTTAATTTTCAAAAATCACAGGATCTCGTTCAAAAAATATACCTGGGACCACCCATATGATATGATATGTAGTGTGTGTACACAAAATCAGATCAATCTGTTGAACGGTCATTATTAGTTTCATTTCGTTTAATACTTTCTGCTCTAACTACCTTGCCTTGAACTGTAGATTCGAAGTCGCCGTGAATTTGACAGCCAACACGCAAAATGTCCCTAAAATGACAAAAACTTTTGAAAATAATGACAGATTAGAGTGAAAATTGGCAAAAATACTTAAAATGTTGGTACCAATGACCATGCGAAGTTTTTAGTTGGTCGGTCAATCGGTTCCAGTTTAAATTTCAAAAATCACAGGAAAAATGGTTTCAAATTTGAACCAATTGGAGGATTTGGCTGAATTTGTTTTTGATTGGGTACAATGTTGGTTGCAATGACTTTGCTAAATTTCAAATTGATCGAACAAACCAATCGAAAGATAATTTTTATAAAATTTGAACCAATCACAGGATCCCGTTCAGAAAAGATCCCAGGGATCGCATAGATTACGTTAGTATGTGTACAAAATTTCAGATCGATTGGTTGTGCGGTTTGACCTGGGCAGTGCAGGCAAAAAAAAAACAAAAAAAAAACAAACAAAAAAAAACACACAGAGAAAGTGCCATAAGAGTACCGTGGTGACGCTCGCTACGCTCGCTCAATTATGTCTAATTCTCAGACAATTATTATAATGTCTCCTATCAAGCAGGCACATTGCATCGGAGTCTGCCTTGAGATAACTCAAAAAACATAACTCCATTGATAGTAGGTATACCTAACGCTTCAACTTTATCTTATACGCGTCATGCGAGGTTAAAATGTCTTTCAACAATGCTATCATAATTGCATAGAAAAGAAAGTGCAACTGAATGCATTTATTAACATGATAGTGTAAATAGTGTATACCTACCTACGAATGGAACGGAAATAATGTTCGAGATCGAGTAAAAACTCAATGAGTAATAGATATAAAAATTTATTGATTCATGATTGAAATTTGTCATCAGAATCGTTTATACTATGGCAGTACTATTTAATTGTTGAACACTGCAAAATTATGTTGTTCTCTCAATTTCCTCACATATCTAAATGAAGCAGTGTCCGTATTGAACAAAATTTAACATTTTTTCTTAACTTCCCAGGTAAGGGGGAGGGGGGGGGGGTGTTCTCCTAGTTCCTACACGTGCTGTAATCAACAATGTAATCAAACGATATAATATTTTGAAAAATCGCTTTGATTGTTGACATTGGCAACTAATGGTCTTTCTTTATCATTTTATTTATTTACCTTATAATCTAGTGGAGCGGTCGCTCCACGCCAGCCAAGTCGTACGGCGCGCGCACACTCTCATATAAAGGCTGGAGCAAACCCACTTTTACTGTAAGCATCAAAGTGGCATTTTCGGCCTACTGGATCTTAAAATTGAGAAATCTCACATTGTTGCGAAATATCTTAATTTCGAGCTATGGCCCACCCTACAACATATACCAAATTTGGGAACAATAGGTTACGCCCTTTGCGCGCTAGAGGGCCGTGAAAACAGTGTTTTAGGGCGGTTTTCATAATAATAATCATAGTAGTAGTAGTCTCCTGGAATTCAAATCCGGTAAACAGGCCACAGCCTAAACGGCTGAACCGATTGATCTCACATTTTTACCACGTGTGCACTTTTGGCGTCTGATTTAACCTTGTCCCCATGAATTTTTTGTGCCGCCATTTTGAAACCGGAAGTTACGTCATATCTCGTCAACGGTTGGACCGATCGGAACGAAATTTGCGCCAATCGTTTCAGACGGTCATCTATATGGATTATCAATATCAAAAGACTGAACATTATTTTAAATAAACCGGAAATGACGTCATGAAATTTAATATACATCGATTTGCATTTCAGCAACAACTGTTGATCCGATTGTCTTGATATTTATGTAACGTTTGTACTTTTGATATTTCATTTGACTTGTTATAAAACCAACCGGAAGCCGCCATTTTGAAACCGGAAGTGACATCATGTCTCAAAAACGGCTAAACAGATTAGAACAAAACCAGCGCTAAACGATTTAGACGGTCAACTTTATGTAATCAGTAATATTTGATGATTCAAATATCGAAACCGGAAATGACGTCACACATTTTATGACCTATACCGGAAATGACGTCATAAATATGCTAAATGACGCTAAATTCACCACTTTATACTTTAAAATAGATATAAGTAAACGTACTTTGTAAATAATTATAAATTCAAGGTTGCAGTGTTCTCGGCGGCCATTTTTAAAACCGGAAGTGACGTCATATATCGTAAACGGTTGTACCGATTGCAACCTAAGTTTGGAAATGTGTTGGACTAATAATTATGAATTCAAGACGACATTATTTTCGGCCGCCATTGTTAAAACCGGAAGTGACGTCAAATATCGAAAATGGCTGTACCGATTGCAATCAAATTTTGGAAATGTGTTGTACTAATAATTATGAATTCAAGGCGACATTATTTTCGGCCGCCATTGTTAAAACCGGAAGTGACGTCATATATCGAAAATGGCTGTACCGATTGCAACCAAATTTTGATAATGTGTTGTACTAATAATTATGAATTCAAGACGACATTATTTTCGGCCGCCATTGTTAAAACCGGAAGTGACGTCATATATCAAAAACGGCTGTACCGATTGCAACCAAATTTTGGAAATGTGTAGGAGTAATAATTATGAATTCAAGACGACATTATTTTCGGCCGCCATTGCTAAAACCGGAAGTGACGTCATATATCGAAAACGGCTGGACCGATTGTAACGAAACTTAAAGCTATTCTTCTTGGATAATTATTTTAATCTTATATACCAAACGCAACTTTTCTAAGTATCCAAATCGGCATAGGCGTATTTTTTTAAAGAAATAAGTTCTTGCACGGACACAAGCTGTGCTACAAGCTGTATGAATAAACTAACAAAAGAAGTGATATCCCAGAAAAAAACACTCCGTGTAAAAAAGGCAGCTAAGTCTCTTTACTTTAAAAAAATTCAACACCGAAAAGGAGTGATATCAAAAAAGGAGCCAAGTCAATGACATTTCCAAATATTTAATCGTATCTTTGAAATAAAAGTATAAACACCGAGAAATACTTTACAAAAGGACTTGGCGCATCGTTTTTTTAAAGACATTTTTCTATTCATAAGCATGTGCCATTTATATACAACCGTCATTTTGAATGTTTAGAATAATAGGGAAACATCTTTAATTAGGTACATATTATACATACCTTCTGTAAAATATTTTCTATATGATTATATACGCTATGAAACTTGTTGTCTATGCTTTCTATAAATATACACAATAGTTATCTTCGTAATATTGTTTCGTGGTGAATATAATTAAGTCTCATGCGTTATACCTTCTCATCATGTAACAATTTCTATTAATACACATTTTATAAAAATACATTTCACAAAGAAGACAGTCATATTGAATTTCTATTAAAAAATTTAACTTTATACACTTGACACTTCAAAAATATATAATTGTGTTCCATTAGTTAGTAATTATTTGACAACGTTTCATGATTTCCTTCAGTCAAGATCAAATTATGAAAAGATACCAGTCTAATATCGCCATATTAACAGTACTGCAAGAATATGTATGAGCCCACTTCCAATTGATATGAAGGGATGTGTGTTGTGAAAAATATCCGACCGAACCGGGGCACGAACTTGGGACCTCTCACTTGCCGGGCGAGAGCTCTACCAACTGAGCTACCCGATCGGACGGGCGGACATTAGACACAACACACTGATGAGGATCCTGACTCCTGACTCCATGGAAGTTTTCCAAAGAAACCTACATTCTCACCACTTCCAATTGTTATGTAATTCTTTCACCCTTATATTACTTATATATTACAGCATAAAATCATGCTTCTATCGCCATTGACAAAACTATAAAATAGTCATTACTAAAAGTAGCTTGATTCATAGATTCTGGCTCTAATAGAAAGAGGAAAATGTACCTACTTGTAAATTTCTTTCCACTTTTAGGATAGAATGATGTCTTTAAAAAAACGATGCGCCAAGTCCTTTTGTAAAGTATTTCTCGGTGTTTATACTTTTATTTCAAAGATACGATTAAATATTTGGAAATGTCATTGACTTGGCTTCTTTTTTGATATCACTCCTTTTCGGTGTTGAATTTTTTTAAAGTAAAGAGACTTGGCTGCCTTTTTTACACGGAGTGTTTTTTTCTGGGATTAGGTACACTCGACAATTCATAAAACGGTATTTGAAAGAAATGGATTGTCTGAAAAAAATGTGATGGCATCATCTGATGAAGTCTGTACTTACTCGTCATCTACCTCTAGTAGGTGAGCAATGATTTCATTGATAATAACAAGGATTGATTGTCAATGAACCTGACCAGCAGCCAATCTGTTTCGTTCAAATACCGTTTTATGAATTGTCGAGTGTACATACTGTACTCATTGTTTGATTTACGATATGATAAAGTGCAAACTACAGAAGTACAATCCGTTCTTTCTCATTACTTTACTTGCTTTACTTTAGCTATATACAAGAAAGAACATAATATTGTGACGGCTCTAAACCACCTGGTCTAAAGTTCGCGTCCTATCTTGATCTTATCTCGTAACTGACGTTAATTAATTACTACACTTTTCTCGTAAATGACGTATTGTTCTTAACTGATAAGACTCCAGTCTGAACTGTGTAGTAAGCGTATGACAACATTCGGATCGCACTTGACCTCTGTGGTACTACCTACTTTAAAATTTCAAACAGAACGTTCGAATTATTTTGGAACGAATGTTCTAGAATTGCGAGTAGAATATTACCGTTTCTTTGCATTGCTAATGATCTACCAAATAAACCGTTCTATATGCAACCTCATTTAGGTTGAGTATAATAGCTAAGATATTATAAATATAATTCATAGTAAGTAGTAACTCATGTTCCAGAACCAGTATTTAAGACTTTTGTAAAACAAAAAGGAATTAAAATTATGTGTTAGGTATTACTTTTATCTCAATGCCTGTAGATACCGAAACTCTTCAATTTTATGAAAAAATCTTATTATCCTACACATAAAAAAGTTAGGTAATTGTTGCGAAATTGTTGGTAGGAAAATTCAATGTTGCGGGAATGGGGGGAGGGGGGGGGGGGGGCAGAAATCCTACGTCATTTCAATAAGTTTATTCAGATAATTAGAGGTTGAACATTTACATTGGAGACGAAGGAACATTATTCAGGGGCACAGACGTGCTGTGAATATTATTGACATAGATATAAAACTATAAAAAGACCTATAAAACAACATAAGTGTTCAAAATTTCAATTTTCTTTTGCTCCAAAAAAAAGGAATATTTGAATTTTCGGAAATGACATACCTTCTCCAAATTCAAAATGGACAACATTTTACTTGGGAACGCTGGACATGCATTAGTTGAGCGAGCGTAGCGAGCGTCACCACGATACACTTATGTTTATGGCACTTTCTCTGTGTGTTTGGTTTTTTTTGTTTTTTTGTTTTTTTGTTTTTTTTGTTTTTTTGTTTTTTTTTGTGTTCACTGCCCACGTCAAACCGCACAACCAATCGATCTGAAATTTTGTACACATACTAACGTAATCTATGCGATCCCTGGGATCTTTTCTGAACGAGATCCTGTGATTGGTTCAAATTTTATAAAAATTATCTTTCGATTGGTTGGTTCGATCAATTTGAAATTTAGCAAAGTCATTGCAACCAACATTGTACCCAATCAAAAAAAAATTCAGCCAAATCCTCCAATTGGTTCAAATTTGAAACTATTTTTCCTGTGATTTTTGAAATTTAAACTGGAACCGATTGACCGACCAACTAAAAACTTCGCATGGTCATTTGTACCAACATTTAAGGTATTTTTGCCAATTTTCACTCTAATCTGTCGTTATTTTCAAAAGTTTTTGTCATTTTAGGGACATTTTGCGTGTTGGCTGTCAAATTCACGGTGACTTCGAATCTTCAGTTCAAGGCAAGGTATAGTTAGAGCAGAAAGTTTCAAACGAAATGAAACTAAATGACCGTTCAACAGATTGATCTGATATTGTGTACACACTACATATCATATCATATGGGTGGTCCCAGGTATATTTTTTGATCGAGATCCTGTGATTTTTGAAAATTAACAAGGAACCGTTCAATCATAAAGGTTTAATCGATCAACTTAAAACTTAGCAAGGATTGGCACCAATATTTGTGGAGATTTTGGAGATTTTTATACAAGTCTGTGACGAAACTAAAGAATTGTTGGCTTTTAATGACATTCGATAGACATAATTTCGGTTCGAGGTGTTGCGTGTATCCGTGCTCGCTCATCAACGCGTTACACAGAGCGTTTTCCTAGTAGTGAGTATACGATACAATCTTTCTGACATTCCGATTCCAGAGATGTAGCTTTTTATTTTTGAATGTTTATACTGCGCTTTCGTCTGGATAATCAAGTTTTGAAAAGGACTTAGAATTTTGCAAGCAATTTATGTGACCGCGAGTGTACGTATGGTCTAAGGTGTACGTACCTATACGGTATTTTTATATACGGAAGTGGTAAAGAAAGAATCACTCCCTGATAGACGGTTCAAAGATCCTGACTTCAACAATGATATCATATCATATCAATCATTGCTTGCACTTGAATAATGACGGGACTTTAAGTAGGTAATAACACATAATTGCACTTGGCAATTGCAACAACTGGAGCACAGGGGTGTCACTAATTAATCTACTCATTGCTCATAATCTGCCAGTTCATATTAATAAATGCAGCGAAATTAATTGCAACCAAACACCACGATAAAAACATCGAACAGTTGACCGGATATTTTGCATTTCGTCTTCCATTCCTCACGATGACTCTACTGGAAGTTTACCATAAAACACAGTAACTCAAAGTGCAACAGGATGTTTCTTTCGTTACTCATTGCTATGTTTGTTATAAACTTATAACTTATTATTATTTTGTCACCTGTTTAAACGGAAAGTGTCAGTGTATAGAAACTGCATTATTAAGTTAAAATTTTGTCATTATTTGCATTGAGTTGAGATGTAAGATACTTTTATTAGGTAATTGAACGAGCGAAGCGAGCGTCTCCTTTTGGCTCTTTTGGCACGGACCTCTGTTTTTTTTTTTTTGTTTTTTTGTTTTTTTCCGTTTACTGACGCTATACAGGTCAGAGTTTTTCTTCGATCGAGCTGAAATTTTGCATACATGTGGAGACAACTTTTTCTGTTTGCTGACTCCTAATTTTTTTGAAAAAAATTTATTGGTTAAAATTTAAATAAACATCTCCTGATGGTAGGTTGAAAAATGAAACTGGTCTTCGATAAATCTGATCAAACTCATATTTTGGCTATACAGGTCAGTGTTTTTCTTTGATCGAGCAGAAATGTTGTACACATGTAAAACCAACCTTCTCTGTTTGCATACCATAATTTTTTTTGAAATCCATTCATTGGTTAAAATTTAAATAAATATCTCCTGATAGGCTGAAAAATGAAAACGGTCTTCGATAATTCTGATCAAACTCATATTTTGCATGATCATTAAGACCAATATTGTCTCTTATTTTACAAAATTTCATCCCAATCAGTTAAGAACGTATGAAGTTATTGATATTTTTAATATCTGTCAGTAATGAAGTATCGAAATGAATGTTTTCCAGTGCCAATTGAAAATTGATTCTGATTTGCTTTATGAACCAGGTGCTTAGATGCTATTTTAAAGTTTCGATGAAAAGCATACACTTTTAAGTTGATATCATAATCAATTCCATATGGATGTATATGTTTTCTTTGCGTTGTGTACGCATTTCCGGTTCGAGAATTTGCACGTACCCGTGCTCGCTCATCAACGCGTTACACTGAGCGTTTTCCTAGTTAACTGTCTAACGCATATAAATTGGATCAATTCAATCACAAATTCTATACTCTCAAAGAATTAAATTATTAAATTTCAGAGAACATTTCAACCCCTTTCGTATTGGTTTGCAAGCAGATTTATGTCTTCGTTTGAATGAAGTCCAGATAATTTGTTTTGGTTTCGCAACAAGAAATGGTATTGTTATTACATCATTATTCAACAGCTATCATTTGACGTACTTTAAACTCAGATCGAAGTTTAGAATTTCGGGACTTTGTCTGGTTTCAATACAAGGTCAGTAAGGACAAGGTCAACATTTGAAGGGTGCTTTTACGTTTAGGGTAAACCACCACAAAACCCTCTTATCTCTACATTTGATCTGGGTACGAGAGACCGTGACAGCCTCTTTCATCTCACTGCACTCAAAGAAAGAGCCGAGAGTGTATATAAAGGTCGTTAAAATCACGCTAAACCATAATCACGATAGTCTGCAACGTCTCGAACTCGGTACCTCTCCGTCGACAGTCATAAAGGTCGCACACATCAATTAACTTGATAGTCACTTCACTTGATTGTGATTAATGATCATTCGAGATGCAATGCATTGATGCATGCAGTTGCAATGATGCACATGGCTTCTTCGTATCATGATGAGAGTTCATTCTTTTGACCACAGGAAGTGGGTGTTCTGTTTTATTCTGTTTTATTGTAGTTTGCTATGCTGGTAAACCGGTGACCATGTAGATAATGTGTGTACATTTTCAGAACAATGACGATTGACGAGGTGACAATTTGATTACCAGAATAGGGAAATAAATAATTAGGACAGTTTTAATGAAATGATAATATTATTCGGCTTCAACCTACAAAAACGATAAACTGTAAAACTCGGCCACGACTTATTTAAATAAAATTCTATTAGGTACTTTTTGAAACCAGGTTGTGCATAGTAGCTCTGAATCAAATTATAAATTAAGATCGTACTCTATATTTACTTAAGCTTGCTTCATATTGAAGATGTTTCTATTTATATGTTGTTTTCTCTCAAACATCTCAATTCTATTTATATAAATTAACGAAATAACATGTCTGAGGTGCTTCAAAGATTGAACCCTGAAGCTTAAGGATGATAAAAGTATTGAATTAAACCACTTACAATAGCTGGCTTGTCAGCATAATTCTCAATCCCACTCCAGATATATTCCGTAAGGGTTTTCACTGGAAGCCGTGTAGCTGTGAACGGAGACTCCAGAATTCCAGGTGGCGTCTGGACAGCTGCCGTTTGCGGTGCACGATTATGCGCCCCACGGGACTGACACACACTAATAGAGGGATGGAACGTTATTTGAACTGGGAACAACACTTTCCGAACTGCGATACGCGACATGTTGCTCAAGTGAAGGCCAACGCTCGACTGTCGCTTTGTTTACAAATACAACTCCGCTACCATCTTCTCCCCACCACTAGATCAAGTTCCACAGACCACCGAACTAAGATATCTAACTAGAATGTTCTATTTATTACTCGATTCACGCGCGAATCTCTGTGTGTGATATAATCTTGACAGCTGTTTTAGTAGGAAGTATTTCCGGATTGATGTTATGGTATTCACTCCTCTTTCCTCGTCGGGGCAGTAACCTTCTGCGCCCACGCAAAACATGTTGACCTTTCTGAAAACATTGCGCCGAATCAATAGAACAAGTTTGCATTCATTCAACTTGACTTACTTTTACAACTTCGACGGCGACTTGTTGCTTGTAAATATATTGATCGAATAACACGTTTGTGTGACCGACATTCGGGGCAGAGGTTTGAAAGGCGTTATAACTTCCTTACGGCGTATTGAAAATAATTTTATGACACAAAAATTTATTCTGATATTTGAAAAGAACAACTATTTTTAATATAATATCGTTTGATAAATTGGGTTTTATGGCAAACTGGAGTCAGGTGGGATGATTGGAAGGGATTTACGAAGGGAAATACATTCGTGTCGTGTAGCTCAGTTGATAGAGCTATAGTCCGGCAAGTGAGAGGTCTCGGGTTCGAACCCCGGTGCAGCCGGATATTTTTCAATTCGTACAACTCTTCATATCTTTTATTTGTATCAACTATTTTAGAGGAGAAGAAGCCTTGACATGTAATCTCAGATTATTAATCAGTTATTTGAAAATAGTGTAATTGATAAAGATAAAACTGTCAACATTTGATGGCTCGACTTGAGTGATTTGAGTAAATTTAAAGTCGAGTGCCGTCTACTGTCTGCCGTCTACTATTACTATTTCACCTCGCGAATCTAATCTCCCGTGCGTGAAGTGAATGTGATATACAGTGACATCGGACACAACTATAGGTGTTTATCACCAGGTACTTGAGAACAAGCCATTGACCTCGAGACACAACTGGTTATTTTTGTATCCTGGTCTATTCACCCGGACCCAGGTCAGTTTATAAAGTCTCAACAACGGTCTAAACTGCGCCTTTTCGATGCACATTGTCGTAGGTAGGTACTGAGGGGGGGGGGGGGGGATTTTAGCATATTCTAAATAATTGTAAATAAAAATCATTTTTGAATTTTGTAAATGACCGTGTGGTTGTCGATAGGACATTACTGTCTGGCCTTTTTTGTTGTAATTAACGAAATTAAATGAAGCTCAATTATCGTGGATAAATTTTCAGACCGGTAAAAAAGGCAATTATAGACGATGCAGAAATGATTTCAAGCGTTGATGTTACTCATTATGCCACCACTTCTCTGTATGTTCATCCAGTTTGACCTGGGACTCTGTAATCGATAGGAAATTATGAATAATAATATGTTTAAATCTTGTGTAATCACCACTGCCATATCAGACCATGAAGCACAATCTATTACTTTACAATCACCCCATACAACTGCACAAAAAGCGCAAAACAAAAAGCAGGCACTATACACAGAATCAAGGAAATTTAACGACGCCAACATACAAATGTTTAATGAAACACTAATGAAACAAAATTGGGAATGCTTACAAGACAACACAACTATAACTAGTAAATATGACACCTTCAGTGACAAAGACATCTCAGCCTTTAATGAATCATTCCCACTTCGGAGGTACAAAATCAGAGACAATGCAAACAGAAAACATAACTCATGGATAACAAAAGATATACTACAAGTAAGAAAGGATATGAAGAAGGTTGCACTTCGAATGAAGCGCACTCCATCCACATCCATCCAAAAGGAATTAAAAACAATTAAAGTAAAATACAAAAAACTCATCAGAAAAACAAAAATAAGCCATATTAAAAATAAAATCAGAACATCAGATAATCTTAGCAAAACAACTTGGAAAATAATAAATCAAGAAAGAACAGCAAAAAATCAAAATAGTAAAAGGCAAAAAACCATATCTTTAGAGGAAACAGGAGGGAAAGAACACAACAACCCCCTGGACATAGCAAATATACTCAACAATCACTTCACTACAATTGCCCCTAATCTAATTAGAATGGAACAAAAGAAAACATGCGAAATCTTTACACCTCTCCCTGAAACGTTGTCTATTATGGAATTAAAACCAGTCACGATAAGAGAAGTGAAAAATATCATTTGGAAAATAAAACCCAAAAGATCATCTGGCCCAGATGGCATACCCCCATTTATTTTAAGAAAATGCGCATCATCGCTATCTTTCCCCCTTACATATCTAATTAATTGTTCATTCGCAGAGGGCACCTTCCCTCACGGAGCCAAAGAGGCAAAAATAATACCAATATATTAGAAGAAAGGTGACCCAAAAAACAAAGAGAATTACAGACCCATTTCTCTACTTAACGCTTTCTCTAAAATATTCGAAACAGCAATGCTAAATAAAATTACAATGTATCTAGAATCCAACTTCCTCTTTGCAAATGAACAACATGGCTTCCGGAAAGGCCGCTCGACAGAAACTGCCATATGCACCCTAGTAGACCACATTATAACCGAACTAGACCAACACAAGAAAGTAACTGCAATATTTATGGATTTAGCAAAGGCCTTCGATTGCCTAGACTTCACAATATTAATCAGTAAATTATATTCTTATGGCATTAAAGGGGCTGCACTACAGTGGATACACTCGTACCTCACTGATCGAGAGCAATATGTAGAAATAAACAGTATTAGATCAAGTGTCACAAAAACCTCAATGGGAGCACCACAAGGCTCAGTCCTTGGGCCGCTACTATTCAACATCCTAATCAACGATATAGCTCAAGTCAAGTCCTCAGACCAAACAAAAATAATAAAATATGCTGATGATACAACAATATGTACTTCCCATTCCCTACTTAGCCAACTTGAAATCAACGCCTTTATAGAATCAAATATTATTGTACAATGGCTGAAGACTAATAACCTACTCATAAACGAAACAAAAACAAAACACTTAGTATTCCAATCCTCAAAAATGGAACCTGAACAAATCAAATTTAGAATGGGACAGAACGAAACCGAAATCACTCAGGAATACCACACAACTTTCTTGGGAATCACAGTAGACAGTCACCTAAAATGGAATGAACACATTGACACCCTATGCAACAAAATTAGCTCTAATCTGTATGTCTTAAGGAAACTCAAATTATACAATGATAAAGAACTCTTGACAATTGTTTATCATAGCCTAATTGAATCCCATTTAGGATACGCGATTCAAGTATGGGGAAACTCATCCAGGAAAAATATACAGCGTGTGTTTACCCTTCAAAAAAAGGCAATTAGAATAATTATGAATATTAACAAACTACAGTCATGTAAAACACATGCATTTCCACAACCCTGTGAGGAGTCATGTAAGACGACCGACTTTACACTACCCTCATGCAAAGAACATTTCAAAAATCTGAATATCCTGACCCTCCCAAGCCTATACATATATAAAACTATAGTCTATGCAAAAATAACAGCAAATATCACCCAAGAAAATAGCGCCATTCATGACCATAATACGCGTAGAAAAAACGATTCTCATAACGTACAACACAACCTGCACCTTTTCAAAAAAGGACCTAGCTATGCTGGAAGTCAACTCTTTAATCACCTCCCAAACTCCGTAAAATCCCATCTAGGCACTAGCAGTACATTGTTTAAACATCACCTAAAACAACTCTTAAACTCTAAAGCATATTACTCTGTGCAAGAATACCTAGAGGAGTCAATGTAAAGTAGAAGTCAATGTAGGAGTCAATGTCAATGTAACTATCACGACACAATCAAAATGTATATACATACAACGAACTGACTATATTTAAGATATTTAAGACTGAATAATCAGCACTAAGTTTAAGTTTAATATAGGTACCAACACGTGATGCTATTTTTATTATTAATATAATATGTACTACCTACATAACCATCTCATTATCCAATTTGTGTAGGCACATATCCTATGTAGTATGTATCTTTTTAGCATACTCTATTTAGTATGACACTGTCACTTCTTATTACTAATTATTTTGTTACCTATAACTTACCATAATAATTAGTCAAACCATAATAAAAAAGGTAATGATAATGATACTTTTAACTTATGTAGTAGTTATGTAGTATGTATCTTTTTAGCATACTTTATTTAGTATGACACTGTCACTCTTTATTACTCATTATCTTGTTACCTGGCTATAATTACCATAATAATTAGTCAAACCATAATAAAATAATGATAATGATACTTTTAACTACTTAACCTACCTATTATAAAATTATCAAGTAGGTAGGTAAAAATAATTACTTATAATGATATTGATACCTAATGTTAATGTTAAAATTGATAATCTATTCTAAAATTAACAAGTAATAATAATTAATTAATTACTTACTAAACTGATATTGATAATGATAATGTTAAAATTACTTATATGTTTAATGTTAAAATTACTATTTCAGCAGGCAGGGTGGAAGAACGCAAATCCTTGCGAACCTCGCCTTTTTCTGTGTATTAAATCTTATGCCTGTACAGTGTATCTGATATAATGCAAAAATAAAGAAAATTCTATTCTATTCTATTAAGAACATACACTGTGGTTTCGTATACAGTTTTTGAACAAAATTATCTGATAAACCAATATATTAGGACATTTCAATAACTTAAGATTATTAAAAATTTAAAATCACAATATTTCAATCACTATTCACAGTAATCCTCGTCAGGAGAATTCTATAGAAAAAGTATACTGTCACTGAAGAAAGAAACATTTTACAAAATGCGATTGGGCCTATACGTTGGCTTGGACCTATACCGTCTACAAAATATAATGTAGCAGAACTGAATCAGACCCTGTTGATGATTAGATAATTTTATTTTTATATATAAATGTAAAAAATAGGTGTGTAGATAAAGTAATAGATTTTTTGATCAAATAATAGTAACTTACTTCTTTTCATTTAAATTTTTTAATTGCTTTAAATTCGGAACTCGAGTTTTTAAACATTTGCGCCGCCAATACAAGCAAACTAGTGCAACTAAACGGAGAATATTTTCCTTTTTCATTATCTGACATCTGCATTTTGAATTTTATATTTGCTATCCAATATTTTCTTGTCAATAGATAACAATAATTGTATCTAGATAAAAATAAAGATAACTAATTAATAAAACTAGGAAAACGCTCAGTGTAACGCGTTGATGAGCGAGCACAGAACATGCAACATCCCCATAGTAACGATGCACGACACGGCACAAGACGATTTTCTCTGCAATTTTTCAATCTCCATAATACTCTGGATGAATAACAGATCCACTGTGTCGTGAAGTCTTACCTACATACCTTCTCCAGAAATCTCTTGTGACATCCCATACTAAACTCGTAAAATTACAGTTAATACTTGACTGATTGGGCTTACAATATGTAAAATTTAATATTAAGTTGGTCTTGATCACCATGCAAAATTTGAACTTAATGTGAACATTTTTATTGTCGACCAATCAGAAGACATTATTTAAACTTAAACCAATGAGAGGATTTGGCCTTCGTACTGCATCCGATTTTGTGCGCTAGCTCAAAAATGCTTTCATTTTACTGTACATTGTGGATAGCTTGGCTGCTCTACAGGCCTTGCCTTGGAACAGAAGCTTAAAGAAGGCAGGGATGACAATTTAGTATACATTTTTCAAGATTATGGAATAAAATGACCTTAAAATGACAAAACTTTTGAAAATAACGACAGATAAGACTGAAAATTGACAAAAATACTTAAAATGTTGGTACCAATGACCACGCGAAGTTTTAAGTTGATCGGTCAATCTGTTCTAGTTTAAATGTCAAAAATCACATGAAAAATGGTTTTAAATTTGAACCAAAAGGAGGATTTGGCTGAAACTTTTTATGATTGGGTACAATGTTTGTTACAATGTTTTTGCTAAATTTCAAATTGATCGAAGCAACCAATCGAAAGTTTTTTTTTTTAAATTTGAACCAATCACGGGAGCCCATTCAAAAACGATCCCAGGGACCGCATAGAGTACGTTAGTATGTGTACAAAATTTCAGATCGATTGCTTGAGCGGTTTGACCTGGGTTGTGACCACAAAAAAACAAACAAACAAACAAACAAACACACAGAGAAAGTGCCATAAGAGTACCGTGGTGACGCTCGCTACGCTCGCTCAATTATATAGATAAGATAATAGATAATAAAAAATCTATCTAGATAATTATATCTAGTTACGTCACAATGATTGAAATAATAGGATTTTAATAATCTGCAGTTCGCGAACAATAAAAAAATCATCAATATGATCTGATCTGATTACTCAAAACGTGCAAATTAACCGTTTATCCGAAGAAATTTGGAACAAAGTTTAATGAGATTTTGCCAACTTGAGTTTATTTTGAAATATTTGAAAAAAATTATTTTATAGACCCAGAATAATTCGCGTTTAAAATCAAAGGAGTCGACATCTGGAGGCTGCTTCGCCAACTAATCTATCTAGGTGAAAAATCTTTTGTTTTTCATTTGTTTTCATCTGTCAATAGATGTTCAACCGGTGAATTTACCTATTTAAAAGCAAATTAAATCAGCAAATCGATACTGTAGTGTTCCTCAATGTTCAAACAAAGAATCAACAGCTGCAGATGGACTCTCCTTTCATTTATTCCCGAATGACGATGTGCGGGAGAAACAATCATCTGCAATCTGCTTTGAAGATTGGCAAGAGGGTTTCCAAAATGCACGTAAGCTTTATTATTCTATGATGTTAGTGTGTGGGGAACATTTCAAAGCAGAAAACTTCTTTTACTCTGGTAAGACTTGTATTATATTGTTTTGATATATCTGAAATAAGTTCATAAATCGTCAATGCAGGCTGCTCTGACCCGAAAACACTACACATTACTTCTATACACCTTGTCTATCCTACACAGGACAGTGCTGCTACCTAACCAGGTTTTAAACGCCAATAATGAACTTCCCTTTGATTGATCACCTTTCTTTTCAGATGAAATATTGATTAATATTCTAAGTTTTGACAACTGATAGTTAAATTTATTTATTTAATATTCAGTATTCTTTTAATATTGTATTCCTTAAATGTATTTACTAAATTGATAAATTTAGTAGGTACCTAATGAGAAAAAATAAAAAAAAATAGTGCCTAATAAATTAAAATAAGTACAATAATATAAATAACTGATTGTATTTAATATTACCTACCTATCTTACTAGTGAATTGAAATCACAAAAACAAACAAATTTAATATTTAATATCGTATTTCTTACATTTATTTACTTAATTGATAGTGCCTTATAAATTACAATTACAATAATATAAATAACTGATTTATATTACTACCTACGTACCTTACTAGTGAATACCAGTGAATATTGAGTGAAATCACAAAAACAAACAAAATTTGAATTAAAAGTATTGAAAATTCAAGAACCGAATCTGACAGATGACTGACAGCTCAATCCACGGCCTTCTGTATTTCAATTCACAAGCCTCAAGGTCACCACAACCTACCAACATGTCTGCGCTCATGTTCATGTTCAAGTTTTGTACAGTGATTTGCTGAAATCCGTATTTTCTACTTATGAATTATGTATTAGCGAATCATAAATTAAACCATACTGTTTACAGCTTATCAGGTTAGCTATTACCAATTGAATTCTACCTAGATACTGAACAATTGCGTGTAAAAGGAAACTTGATAATTTTTCTTACATAACCTTACATTTGCTGAGACTAGGAACTAAGTATTTACTGGTCTGAGGTTTTATCTATGTTGTTACTTTTGTTTCAGAGTAATAAACGCATTTCTGCTATGGACGTCTACTAGCTATTCTAAACTAGAGTCACTTTGAAACATCACAACACTGATCATCGTCATGTCCCAATTACTGTTCGGCAAGTTTTCAATCCGCACACTTTTCATATGTAACCAATGCACACGTAGGTTGCACACAAGTATTGTTCAAAATTTACCTCAGCGTCTACGATATCGTTTATGTAGGAAGTTTCCAATAGCCGGAACTAAAGGCTTCTCCACAAGTCTCCGCCGGTTTTCAGAAGTTAAAGTTAAAGAAACCAACATTATTCTGAGTCGGTCTGAGCTTAGTAGACTACTTTCTCTCGCTAAACCTGAGAAATGGAAACTCTTGGGAGCTATTTGTTTGTTGTTCGTATCGAGTGCGGTTTCCATGGCGATACCCTTCTGTCTTGGAAAAGTCATCGACATCATATACACAGAGGATTCTGTCAAGATGCGTGAGAATCTGAACAGCCTCTGCTTGATCCTGTGTGGAGTATTTTTAGTAGGCAGTGCTTGCAACTTCGGCAGAGTTTATCTGATGTCTGTTTCTGGTCAGAGGATTACGAAAGCGCTGCGAGAGAAAGTATTCGGTTCGATAATGAAACAAGAAACGGCTTTCTTTGACAAGAATAAGACTGGTGAATTGATCAATCGTCTGTCTGCGGATTCATCGTTAGTTAGTCAATCAGTGACGATGAACATCTCGGATGGATTGAGATCGGCCATTACTGTGTGTGCTGGGGTCTCAATGATGGTAAGTAATTCAAAATGAGGATTTGTAATGCAAATCGGTGTTCGAATTGGGGGGGGGGGGGGGGGGATGGTTATGCCCATAACAAATTTATGGGCATGACCATCCCCCCATAATGAATTTAGGGACAAAACCATCCCCCCATTAAACATAATAAATAACTTGCACTGCTAAAGGCATCAAGGATCATATGGCAGCTTACAATTAACAAATATGATAATTTATAATTCATTGTTAAAACTACAATACAATAAATAATTATTGAGCGAGCGAAGCGAGCGACTCCATTTGGCTCTTTTAGCACGGACCTCTGTTTTTTTTTTGTTTTTTTTTTTGTTTTTGTTTTTGTATGCTAAAGGAAGCAATAGAAGTCGCACCGCTTCACCGATCGACCTGAAATTTTGCACACATGTAAAGACAACCTTCTCTGTTTGCAGACCCAATTTTTTTTTGAAATCCATCCATTGGTTCATTGTTAAAATAAGTATCTCCTGATAGCCTAAAAAATGAAAATGGTCTTCGAGAAATGTGATCAAACTCATATTTAGCATGGTCAGTAAGACCAACAATGTCACTTATTTTACCAATTTTCAGCCGAATCTGTCAAGAAAGTATGCACTTATTGACATTTTTAATAGCTGTCAGAAATGAAACATTGAAAATGAATGTCTTTCCAATGCAACTGAATCTGATTTGCTTTAGGTACAAGAGTGTTTTGATGGTATGTACACTTTTTTAGTGAAAAGCAGATATTTTTATGTGTATTGAGTTGATCAAATTTGAATAATTCAATTTGGATCATAGTTTCCAACAAATCATTTCGAGTTTTTAAGGACCTTGATTGTCTTTTCGTCAATTCGTAGTTCTGATGGCCGTGCCTCCCGTGTTTCTACTTGGCTGATTTTGCATCCAGGAGGGATTAGAAACATAAGCTCACATTTCAATAATATCATCGAGTGGCGTTTGTTCTCTTCTAGCGTTCACACGTCATTCCAAATCTCTCCTGCATTGTGCTTTTTTTCGTTGATAATTTTGGCAATTTGGTGTACTTTGTGAAGGTATTAGTAAAATTGAATCGCTTTTAAAGCATAGATATTAGGTATCTACAGTTTTTGTCCAGGGGATTGATTATTTCAAATTATTTTCTTCTTGGAAACGTTGGATTTATTCCGTTTCTGAGCTTCTGTCTAGCCTGACATTTCCTTGAAGGTTAGGTACTATATCTCGGATTACACATTAATGGTGGTCATACAATGACACATTGTTTTATATTGATTCAGTGGATCGTAGTTTGCTTTCAGTTTGACTTAAAATAATGTTTTCTGTGTGTTAACGAACGCATATTCGGTTAATTTTTGCGCACGTGTCGTGCTCGCTCATTCAACGCGTTACACAGAGCGTTTTCCTAGTTAACTATATTGAACTTTGAACTTGTAACAAATTGGCACGGTACAATTGGTAATTATTTACTTTTACCATTTCCGCCTTGCAATTACATTATCTTGCAGCCTCCAAAATCCAAAAATCCAAAAGACCCCCAGCGGTGAAAACTTGGGGTCCAGGCCCCCCCCCCCCCCCCCCCCCTTAACTGACTGTATCGTTTTACCCACGATACACCATCCCCCCATAACACATTTCCCAATTCGAACACTGATGCAAATGACAATGAATGATCAAATGATGATCAAAACAAGCAATCAATTACCTACCTAATGATTTTTAAGTTCAATTAAAAATAAATGTAGGTCCTAGAAGGTACTGTGTCGGTAGGGAGCTTTTAAGATCTTTGTAAATTTCTTCTTAATTTTGTTGTTTAGATAATTAGGTAAGGAATTTACATATTAGTTGATACTTGATTTCAAAAATGTACACCAACATGCACAACATCCTATTTTGATAGTGGTAGGTATATTAAACGAAACATAATTTGTGTGCCCGTTGGTAAACTAGGAAATTGCTGTGTGAAAAATGACCTGTCTACCTACTGCTCTCTAGACCTTGGAAAAAAGCCATCAAGACTAATCTAATCATTTGCTGGTTCAGGGCACAAATCTTTGTTTATACAACAAATTGTAAAAATAGGTAATCAAAAATATCAAATGTCAATTTATACATTCTTGTATTTCTTGACTTTTTAATTCGGTATGTTAAGGTACTTGTTGTAACAAGATTCCCATACCGTAAAGACATGTTTGTAGTGTAGGAACGAGCTAGGTACGATAGTGTTTTATGTAAAATTAAATTAAACCATTCATTGTGTAGAACTGACTGTTCTTTTGCCTGTAGTTCTACATGTCTTGGGAGCTTGCGCTGGTCGGCCTCGCGATCGTGCCTCCCGTGGCCGGCATGGCGATCGTGTACGGCAGGTTCGTGCGGCGCATCACCAAGTCCGTGCAGGACTCGCTGGCCGCCGCGACGCACGTTGCCGAGGAGCGCATCGCCAACGTGCGCACCGTGAAGGCGTTCGGACGCGAGGACAGGGAGATGAGGAAGTACTCCGGCAAAATACAGACGGTGTTGGAGCTGGCGTACAAGGAGGCTCTGGCTAGAGGGATATTCTATGGCATGGTGAGGAATATATTGTATCAGAAATCTATCATAACCTTTGCTGAAAAGTCTTCTATGGTCGGTGACAGGCAAAGATGAACCCTGTTTAGCATTGCCAGGTATAGGCCGGCCCATGTTAGAGAGGGTTCATCTTTGCCTGTCACCGACCGTAGTAGGCCTTGTTGCAAGGTTTGTTAAGATTTTTAAGCAGAGAATTCTCCGTTACAACAGTATCGCAATCATCTCATTTCAATAATTACCTAACTATTCAAAGCAAATGAATATAATTTACGAGTATTGTGTGCCCACTGCCCAGACATATAAAAGACACTATTCCAAAAGAATGTCATAAAAGAAAAGAATGTCTTTCAATATTGTACAATAAATTTTGCTTCAAAAACACTTAAAATTAAAGATCTTGATCCAAAATTGTAATTACTATTGGAGAAGTCGTGGGGTAAGTATGTCAATTGAAGTTTAGGACATCTTCTGTGTCCACTGTCCACTTACCTAATTTATTTAACTGGAAAAAGGCCATCTATTAGGTACTTCAGGTTGTGGCACAAAATGTAAGGGCATTAAAAATTATGCACAAAGCGATTTATTTAGAAAATAAGTAGTAAGTGCCACAGTTATCCAAGCCTATTGAACTAGGTAATAAAATATCACTCCACAAATGAGATACTTAGCTCTTGTCAAATAAACATTCTTAGTTGCAATTGAGGCTAATATGTTGTTCTTTCTGTCCCATGCAGACCGGTCTAGCAGGCAACACCATGATCCTCTCGGTGCTCTACTACGGTGGTGTCATGGTGTCGCACGACACCATCAGCGTCGGCAACTTGTCCGCGTTTCTTCTCTACGCCGCGTACATCGGAGTGTCCATCGGAGGCCTCACGAGCTTCTACGCGGAGATGAACCGAGGGTTGGGGGCGTCGACAAGGCTGTGGGAGCTCATTGACAGGGTTCCAGCCATCAACGTACAAGGTGAGAATAGGGTGATGCATAAATAGTTTAAGAAGAAATTAAAGGGTCACAAAGAATTTTAGTTCAGAAACTACCTATATCCTTGAATTTATATTTGTTTGATTTTCACTTTACCATAGTCTAAGGATGAAGTCATTTGACAGACAACCCATTGTTACTTGATAGTAATTAGATATAGAAATTATATCGATACTAGATAGGCAAAAGGGCCTAAGCGCCACTTTTTGAGAAATCAATGTTTTTAGCATTTCTATAACTGGACACAATTTACACAATCTGGTAAAAGGACATTTATAAGCGACATATGAACAGTTTCATAGATATTTACACTTTAATTAGGACGTAAGGGCGTAAGCACCAACGCCTCAAGGGCGTAAGCACCAGTGAAATAGCTATTGTCATATGCATTAAAGGGCGTAAGCGACATTGAAATTATGATTTGATATAGTAAATTGGGGCGTAAGCGCCAAATGTATTACTATTTTCAGACTGACCTAATTGTAAAATGTCCATTACATCATAAATAAATCAACTAATATCCACACAAAAAATGAACTCTAACCTCACACAAAAAAATTAGTTATGAGTTTTTTTCGTTTCCTGAAAAAATTTGAAAAGTGGCGCTTAAGCCCTTTTGCCCATCAAGTATCGATATGCAAGTTTCTGCTCTATACTAGACATTGAAAGAGCAAAATAACTCAATATTTTCCTTCAAGGAATTTGACAAATATTCCAAAACTTGCATAAAATATCCATAAAATGTCAATATCTTTTGAAGATTATGACAGATTAGTAGGTATAATATTGTCAAAAATACCAAGTAAATGTCATTGGACCATGTTGGGGATGCAAATTAATATGATCGGTCAAACGGTCCAATATAAGTTTTCAAAAAATCTCAGGTCCTAGTTCATAAACTATACACACTATATCGTATATGTACCGTATACAATTCCTGTATAAAATTTCAGATCGGTTGATTGGTTTGTGATTGTCCTACAAAACAACAGAAAAAATGAAACAGAAAGTGCCATTACATTATATTACATTACTATATAGTGACGCTCGCTTAATTACCGCTCCACTTTCACAAATAAACATTCTATTCAGGTGGTTTGGTGCCATCGAGCGACCCCGAAGGCCACATCACATTCTCCAACGTGACCTTCGCGTACCCGTCTCGCGAGACCCAGTCCGTGCTGCGCAACCTCGAGCTGGACATCGCGCCGGCGTCGGTCACGGCTGTGGTCGGACCGAGTGGCTCGGGCAAGTCCACGCTGGCTGCCCTCGTGCTCAGGTTGTACGATCCAGATGTGGGCGTGGTCTCGTTGGACGGCAGACCAATCAGGGAGCTCGATGTGACATGGCTCAGGAAGCATGTCAGCACAGTCAGTCAGGTATGTGGTGCGATACGATACGAGTTTATCCTGAAATTTAATTATCGCAGTTTTTTAGCATGTTCAGCCTAGTTTTCACCGTTCTATGTTTCATTGACTTCATCGAGTAAGAACTGGTTATTATGCAATGCTTTGAAGTCAATTAACTCACAATTATTTTTGCTTCAATTTTGCATATTTACATGGTTATATTCATTGAACAAATAGATGGATTTCATGGAATGGAATTAAACATTGAACCATTTAAAATATGCTTTAAGCATATACAAAATAAGTTTGCAGGAATCATCTAAATCCAACTTTAATTTATTGGAAACTGTACGTACCTTTTCATGTGACTTATTTTAAATTAAGTCAGTAGGGATTAAAAATACATAATTTTTTATATTTTACATACTGTTTTAAATCAAGAAATTCCATACCACACCATCAAATAATATTATTATTCCTAGAGAGATGATATGAATTGATGGTTGATAAAATACCAAATTTCCTCGACCGACCTTTATGGCAAAGTTTTGTTCCAATAGGTACTTCAAAGTAGCAAGAATGAATTATGAAAATATGGTTTGTTAAAATTTACTAGGAAAACGCTCTGAGTAACGCGTTGTTGAGCGAGCACGGATACGCGCAACACCTCGAACCCGAAATTCTGTCTATCGAAAATGTCCTTAAACGCCAATAATTCTTGAATTTCGTCAAAGACTTGTGTATTAAAATCTACAACAATTCCTAAAATATTGTTCCCAATAACCATGCAAAGTTTTAAGTTGATCAATTGAACCTTTATGATTGAACGATTTCTTGTTAACTTTCAAAAATCACAGGATCTCGTTTAAAAAATATACCTCTAACTACCTTGAAACTGAAGATTCGAAGTTACCCTGAAATATGAAATAGACCATTTTAAATATTATCTCGGAGGCTCTGCTTTCTAAGAAAAATCATATGCAGTATTATTTCCAGACACCTTAGTCCCTGTTTTACCTATTGTTGAAACAGGGACTAAGGGGTCTGGAAATCAAACTGCATATGATTTTTCTTAGAAAGCAGAGCCACCGAGATAATATTTAAAATGGTCTATTCGAGAAATTTGACAGCCAACACGTAAAATGTCCGTAATCTGTCAATAACTTTAGAATTTAAACACAGATTAGTCTGAAAATTGCCAAAAATACAGATAATGTTGGTCCCAATGACCATGCTAAGTTTGTAGTTGATCGATCAAACGGTTCTAGTTTAAATTTCAAAAATCACATGAAATATTTTTTTAAATTTTAACCAATGGGAGGATTTGGCTGAAACTTTGTAAGATTGGGGACATTGTTGGTCGTAATGACTTGTCAAAATTTCAAATTGTTCGAACAAACCAATCGAAAGATATTTTTTTTTAAATTTGAACCAATCGGTGGATTTCAAAAAAAAAATAGGGTCTGCAACGCCCATAAATGGTCCGTACATGTGTGCAAAATTTCAGCTCGATCGAAGAAAAACTCTGACCTGTATATCGTCAGGTAGCAGAAAAACATAAAAAAAAAAACTGGTCCGTGCCAAATGAGCCAAAAGGAGACGCTCGCTTCGCTCGCTCAAAAACACAAAAATTAACTCAAGGAAGCAAAATAAAATTAGCCAACCTTAATTTTCTTATATCACAGGTCAGAGAAAATAAATGAACTCTCCGTTGTTAAATCAATTTCACTAAACATCTCTCTTTGTGTTGTCCTCAGGAACCCGTGCTGTTCTCCGGTACAATCCGGGACAACATCCTGTACGGCGCGGGCGACCCTGGCAGCGTGAGCGATGAGCGTCTGGAGGCGGTGGCGCGGGAAGCCAACTGCCACGAGTTCATCACGCGCCAGCTGCCCGAGGGCTACGAGACGCGCGTGGGCGAGCGCGGGGTCATGCTCAGCGGGGGACAGAAGCAGCGCGTGGCTATCGCTAGGGCCCTCATCAAGGTGAGTAGACTCGATATTATTTATTGTATAGGGGACAGTTTTTCCGTAGAACACCTTCGGATCCTTTGAAAAGTCCAACAATGAGGCTTAGCCATGTGTAAGTGACAGGTTTGATGTGTCTCAACATCAACATTGGCAAATGGCAATAGTGTAAGGCGAAGAGGTTGGGGAGTCATAAAACGGTCAGGTAGCTTGAAAAGAAAGTGACGATCTTAATTCTCATACATTGAATGAATAATGCTCATTGTGTCCTAGATAATGGAAGCCTAATGTTCTCCAGCCAATAACTAGCCCCTATATATCATTTATTGTGAATTTTTTACTACGAAAATGATCATCAGATAATGAGCAAAAAATATTGAGTTGAATGTGAGACAGTAGGAAATTTTTTATATTAAATAAAAAATAGTAAAACAAAACATCCTAACTACGTACCTACTTAGATTCAAATGCCAAGAATGAAGGATGAACAAGACTGAAGCATCTTTTTAAACCTATGCCTCATTTCGTAATTTTATTACATAATTCAGTTGGGTGCGTGCAATGTGGAAGCAATAATTTTCATTACTGGCTCATGACTGTCATATTTAAATGTGTGAAGCTGTTCAAGGATTTTAATATTTTGCCTCTACCCTGTATATATATTATGAATGTAATTTTTGAGCGAGCGTAGCGAGCGTCACCACGGTACTCTTATGGCACTTTCTCTGTGTGTTTTTTTTTTTTTTTTTTTTTTTTTTTTTTGCCTGCACTGCCCAGGTCAAACCGCACAACCAATCGATCTGAAATTTTGTACACATACTAACGTAATCTATGCGATCCCTGGGATCTTTTCTGAACGGTATCCTGTGATTGGTTCAAATTTTATAAAAATTATCTTTCGATTGGTTGGTTTGATCAATTTGAAATTTAGCAAAGTCATTGCAACCAACATTGTACCCAATCAAAAAAAATTTCAGCCAAATCCTCCAATTGGTTCAAATTTAAAACCATTTTTCCTGTGATTTTTTGAAATTTAAACTGGAACCGATTGACCGACCAGCTAAAAACTTCGCATGGTCATTGGTACCAACATTTAAAGTATTTTTGCCAATTTTCACTCTAATCTGTCGTTATTTTCAAAAGTTTTTGTCATTTTAGGGACATTTTGCGTGTTGGCTGTCAAATTCACGGCGACTTCGAATCTACAGTTCAAGGCAAGGTAGTTAGAGCAGAAAGTTTTAAACGATATGAAACTTATAATGACCGTTCAACAGATTGATCTGATATTGTGTACACACACTACATATCATATCATATGGGTGGTCCCAGGTATATTTTTTGAACAAGATCCTGTGATTTTTGAAAATTAACAAGGAACCGTTCAATCATAAAGGTTTAATCGATCAACTTAAAACTTAGCAAGGATTGGCACCAATATTTTTGGAGATTTTGGAGATTTTTATACAAGTATGTGACGAAACTAAAGAATTAATGGCTTTTAATGACATTCGATAGACATAATTTCGGTTCGAGGTGTTGCGTGTATCCGAATATCTGTCAGTAATGAAGTATCGAAATGAATGTTTTCCAGTGCGTATTGAAAATTGATTCTGATTTGCTTTATGAACCAGGTGCTTAGATGCTATTTTAAAGTTTCGATGAAAAGCATACACTTTTAAGTTGATATCATAATCAATTCAATATGGATGTATATGTTTTCTGTGCGTTGTGTACGCATTTCCGGTTCGAGAATTTGCGCGTATCCGTGCTCGCTCATCAACGCGTTACACTGAGCGTTTTCCTAGTGTATGTTGTTGACGCTGAATTCACTGACATGACGAATGCTCAAGTGCACGAGCATAATACTAGATTGAAGTGTGACTTTAATGTAGCTAGACATAGGCTAGCTTCATTTGAAAATGGACCTTCTTACATGGGGTGTAAACTTTTTAATGTTTTACATAAAGACCTCAAAGCTTTGAGTGTAATTGATAGAGACAAATTTAAAATGGTATTAAGGAAATTTCTCATGGAAAAATGTTTTTATTCTGTTTGTAGTTTTGTTGATTATTGTCATAATGAATGTTAATGGATTTTGTGTTTTGATGTGACTAATGTTATGTATGTAACCAATCTAGTCAAATAAAATAAAATAAAATAAATAAATTCAAAGTCAACACTTACCTACCTATTTTGGATTACTAGGTCTGTTCGTCGGGGTGTTCCAACCTGTTCGGATCACACCGGAAGTCGTCAGGGAAAAGTTTACTTATACCTATCCGTCGAGTTTTGATTCGTAATTCATGCACCTAACATATTCAGTGACGTACTTCCGCCTGCTCCGAGCAGGTTAGAACACCCCGACGAACAAACCTAGTATATACAGCTGTGAGAAATAAGACAATAGGAGAGGTGGCAGAATAATGTGGAGATTATAAAAGTGAAGTTACTATAACAAAACACAATATGTTGGTGCTGTTTAGCTATGGACTTGTAAATATGACTCAACCTCTGTCATTGGGCATTACCAATATTTTCTTCGTTTTAGAAGAAATATTTCTTTGTTACAAGGTTGCTAAAATATTTAAATAGCCAACTTGTCTTGAATCATTTGCTAACTTTCTCTTTCCTTCGATCTGTGTTCAGAACCCGCGCATCCTGCTCCTGGACGAAGCCACTAGCGCGCTGGACTCCGAGAGCGAGTGCCTGGTGCAGGAGGCGCTTCAGCGCTGCATGCGCGGACGCACGGTGCTTACCATCGCTCATCGTCTCTCGACCATCATGAACGCCGACCAGATCGTGGTGCTCGATCAAGGCGCCGTGGTTGAGCGCGGCACTTACCAGCAGCTAATGGCGCAGGACGGCGCCTTCAGGAGGCTCGTCAAGCACCAGACGTTTCAAGATGCAGGAGAATAGGCGCAGTGTTCAAACATACGCTTTTGTGTTCATGTAACTTCGTGTGCAAAACATACTTACAAACAAGTACCTTAAGAGTTAAGACTGTCATTATAAAAGATGAATTCTTCTATTTTGTTACTTAAACAGTATTTAATAATACCTATTTATTTATGAATGATATGTTAAACAATTCCATCAACTTTCTTATTATGTAAGTTCGTTTTGTACATCAAGTTATGTGTATGGTACATAAAAGTGTCTCTCATTACTGTTCCGAGGTAAGCACGCATGTCTTGTTTTCTTTTCTACTCCGACTGAAAATGATGCAGTCATAAGTAACAACTATTGCAGCATTATTAGGTAGAAACCTTACTACACTTACCGACTTTCATGTACATACTAACTGTCTGAGCTTTAATCAACATGCTTACAAGGCTTAGTCATGCACTTGACAAAATGCGTTATACTTCTGGTTATTGTTTTAGAAAAATCTATAGTTCCGTTCAAGTTTTTAGTATACTGTTACTACTTAACTGATAGAACAATGACTGAGGAAGGTGGAGTGGATTCTTTCTACAAACTTTTGACTTAAAAACAAGTTTCATTTGACATGAATATTTCTCTTGAAGCAAACCTTCGCTAGGTATCTCATCTTACCACAAAGTATGACAATTTTTAAAAAAAATATTTTTTTATTAAAATTTCCAAAAAATTTGACATTCAGATATCTGAACAATATCATTTTTCTTATTATTGGTATTCGTATGGATGGTTGGAACCAATTGGTCATAAATGAAGGTGTAGGGATCGGTCGTGATGTGTTCTTTTGATTTTATTTATTTATTGTGTTGATTTATGTGTAAAACTACATGTTATTCCATAGTTTATTTATTTGTAAAAATATATAGTTTACCTAAACAAGACTGGGACATGTGCCTAGCATTTATGTACCAATTTGTGAAAAATGTGATAGAAATATATACAAATTATGTCTTAGTTTAAATTGTTGTTCTCTTTTCAAACAACCTGTTAAAATTTATTCACTCCAAGATTAATTTGAAACAACAGTTGCTCAAAATACTTTGATCATTAAATATCTCTAATCAGTACTCAGTAGACAAATGAAGGGTACATGGAAATATCGCTACAAGTTGCATTCGGATGAATCTGAGATAAACGAAGTTTTATGTTGAAAGTCGATATTTCAATTGCGTTTTTCAAGACTTTGTGGCAATATTTTCTAAAAACCAAGGGTATATTCTGAAAGCTCAAAAAAACCTTAATTAACTAATTTTTTCAAAAAATTTATTTAAAGCGTTCTTTCCCTGTATCCTCCTTCAAATGGATTGATTTTAGAATGCTTAGGAAATTAACTTATTACTTCAATGACACTCAAATTGTGTGGACACAGGAGCACTATCAATGTCGGTACAAAAGCTATCGTCTGAGTGTCTGTGAATTAATACCTATCATGTTTTAAATTGTTTTCTAAGATTATACATTGGCTACTAAATTCATTAGAACCTGTTATTTATATTATTTAAAATCACATCTTTATGGAGATTTGAAAGTGTGCTAAATTGTCAGCTTGACTTTGTGGCCCTCTGTAATTCCAAATTAATCTTACATTGAGGGAATAAACTTCATCAATTAATCTGCACGTCGCTGTCTCTTAGCCATTTCATTGGCTCTCACATTGCAATGAGAATGTTCACTAGTAGAAGGAGGATCATCTCTTCTCCGCCATCTCCATGGCATACTCTTCTCGCAGCATCTTCCTCAGGATCTTCCCCGCCGCACTCTTGGGTATGTTCTTCACGAAGCGAACCCCTGATAGGTGTTTGTGGTCCGATGTTTGACTTGCGACAAACTCCGTAACTTGCTTCGCGTTCAAACCATCTTGCGCTCTGAAACCATACAAAATACATCGATTACTAAATGAGATGTTGCTGTGAGGTTCTATCCAAGCTGCATTCAGGAAATTGAAGCTGTACTGAAATAATAAATAATGAGTGCACTCTTTGCTCTTTAGTTTGCTGTAATACATAGCATTCATCAGTAAGTTGATTTTGAAGAGAGACAAAAATATTCATAATCATATCTAACTACGAATTGTATAAACAATACGTACCCTTCTATACATTGTGTTTCATTCAAATATTAAATTTGCTTTTTTAATTTAACAACTTTTTATGATTCCCACTTTTCCACCAAGATAAGGACTGCAGTAGACATTATTATTTATTAGTTACACATTGTTGAATAGAGAATCCAGGTAGAACTTTTGTTTTTGTTGATTTGATCACGTGGCATCTATACCTTGGAATAACGTAAGCCAGGGGACGCTCTCCTGCTCGTTCATCCGGGATTCCGATTACGGCTGCGTCCAAGACTCCTGGATGACTTCTCAGAAGTTCCTCCAGCTCAGCTGGCGCTACCTGGTGGAAGGGAGAAGTCATGACGTAATTCTCTGGGTGTGTATGTGACGATATAAAAACTTGAGAAAAAAGGTCAAAAAACATTTCCAGGCAGCTGATATCAGTAAAATACGGATATACCTAGGTATATGTACTAGGAAGAAAATATATATGACACATTAATATTCCGTCATAACCATAGTAGATATGCGGAAATACCTTCTTTTATCGTTTAAAGCTCCACTAAAAGAAATTGTGTACTTTCATTGAAGGTTACATTTACAAAATGTAGGAACTGTATGTTACAAAAACAGAAATCCCATTTTTTCTTAGGCTCTGTGTTTTGTGATACACCAAGTGTTTAGCCATGGTATGAACAACTTCAAACGTTCTGACAATGTGCTAATGTCTCACCTGTAGACCCTTGACCTTGATAAGTTCTTTGAGTCTGTCGACGATGTAGAAGTCCTTGTCGTCGTCATAGTAACCGAGATCCCCGGTGTGCAGCCAGCCCTCCTTGTCGATTGTCTCTTGCGTGGCCTTGGGGTTGTTGTGGTAGCCGATCATGGTCTGTGACAGACCCACAAAATACAATATATTTTTGACATTCATGTTTTGATGTTCTACAGATATCACCTCATTTACATTTAAAGTCAAACCTATGAATTTTATGCAAGAGCATGATTTTGTAGTCATGTTTTGTGTGTTCGAGACCTGACGATGGCTGGACGATTCCAGTCGAAACGTCGTCAACAAGGGCCTACTGGGCCCGCCGCATTCCATCAAAAAGAACAAAGAGCTATTACCGCAGAAACCAGTGATATAATCAAGAATGGCTCCCAGAATTTCAAAATCTACATGATTTTGTAAGTTCTTTTTTTTTTAAATTTCTAAGTTCTTTGGATTAATGTCTTCAATCATGATTCAGAAATCGTTCATTCGTCAGACAAACTATCCGATGACTAATCCAAATAACTAACGATAGTTTGGCAAAAGCACAAGTGACTTACTTGAGGACCCAGACACCACACCTCCCCCACCTTGCCCGGCCCCAACGCCTCCCCAGTAGCGGGGTCAATGATCTTGACCGATGTGTTCGGCAGTGGGATTCCCACCGAAGCCAACTTCTTCCCGACAGTCGTCTGAGTGAGAACGCCTGGACTTGCTTCGGTTAGACCGTAAGCTGCGAAACAAGACACTTTAATATAGGACAGTGTGAGGAACTATGTAATATACGATGTCGTGGATGTTTTCGGGACCATCGAGATATCATCGGAACAAGACGTCACCACTGCCTTGCTATGTAATAAACAATTGCATCTGTTTCGTTATGAAATGTTGTTGTCGATGTCAACGGACAAAACTTGCAATCTCATGATGTAATGTGCTCCTATAGTTCAACGGCTCAGGTCGTAATACATTTTACCAGATTGCAGGGAAACCTGGCGCAGTACAACAATACCGCTTCTAATGTTGGCGTATTAATAATTATGATCTTAAAACTTTGAATCCAGTTGAAAGTCAGTGAAGAATGAAGATTGACAACAATCTCCACCAATATTGAAGACAAGTAAGTGTCTTTAACCTCGAGAGAAAAAAATGTGAAGGTACCTAGTTGACAGGCCATACTTTCTCTATCCCTGCATTTCGTATAATATTGACAAATAACCTCTTCTGGCTTAACGTTCTTTTAGAATCCAATACCTACGGTACTGAATTTGAGATAAGTTTTTTACCGTTCATGCAGTGAAGCTGTGGTGGTATCTTCTCTCTAAATCTCTCCATATCCTTCTCTCCAAGCGGCGCCGCCCCCGACAACATAAAGCGCACAGTCTCGAAGTGTGCGGGGGTGGCAGCGGGGCTCGAACCCAGGAACAATACGAGAGGCGGCACGAGGAACAAACCTGTGGGCTGGAAAACTTGTCGTCACGAATAGCTAATTCTGATTCTGATTATTTCAACCAAAAAATATGATAGTATTTAAAAGGGAATGTTTCTTGACTCGATGGAATTTGTTCATTTACCTTCTGTGTTTTGAGAATGTTGAGGAAGGCTGTGGGTTCGAACTTGGGGAGCGTGATGAACTTGGCCCCTAGCCTCAGCTTGCTGAGTAGGATGACGACCAAGCCGTAGATGTGGTAGAGGGGCAACACTGCTGGCAACACGGTCTGGTAGTTGCCTAGCAACACATGGATTACGAGAATTCTAAGACGTAGCGTTTCACTCCACATTAGAAAACTTGATGAGAATTTCTTATAATTTCATGAAGTTGCAATAATAACATATAAAATAAAAAATAAAATATACAATAGTAGAACAACAACAATAATTACGGGTTACGAGCAACTTTGAACCTCGATCACTGGACACTCTATAATAAACATAAGATTACTTTTGAGTGGTAGCTTACTTCCTACAAGCTAGGATTATAAGTGAAGTTATAATCCTAGCTACAAGCTATTGCTTTAAGACGACTCTAGAACAAATTGCATTAATAGTCATCATAACTCATTAGTGATTAATGAATGCTGTTAATAATTGTTAATATCTCACCAGAGGTTGCTGGTACAAGATCAAGGAGTTTGTGAGAATGCAACTGCAAACTGATTGCAATGAGGTTCCTGTGGGAGAGCAGCACTCCCTTGGGCAGTCCCGAAGTTCCACTCGAATAGGGGATGACCACCGGGGTGGTAGCAGTCACTCTGTAGTAGGAGTCCACACTGTCTGTTGACACTCCTGAGTCTGCAACCAAACAGAGGGTTAATTTTGCTTGTAATGATGTGGAATACCACATTGATAAATTGGTTTCCATTGTCCAGGGTCAGATTAAGACATTGCATTCCTTCAACAAAAATTCAATGAATTTCTAAATTTCTGATTAATTTTTTTTGGCTGTAGAATTTTCTGGTTTTGACAAAAAAAATATATTTACGAAACAAGTTATGAAAATGTTACAAATTATCAGTTTTGTTTTGTATGACATTAAGTCGTCTTTACATGGAGGCATGAACTGGAGGTAAATTTTTTAATCAGTTGTTAATGAAAGTTTATACCTCCTCCTATCCAATCTAGTTCTGAAAAAAGAAAATCTCCACCAAACAAAGTAACAATGACTAAATATGAGTTATGGATGGTTCATAATAACGATCATATGACATTTTTAAATGCAACAAATATAATTAGTCCTAAGACTGGTCCTTGTTGTCACCTATCATCTCCTCTATCTTGATGGTTCCGGGCGGTGCCTTCTGACCCTCGTAGCTCGGAGTGACCACGATCAGCGGCTGCTTGTAGTCAGGGTTACAGTTGCGTAGCAATGAGCACGCCTCCATCACCTGGCCGTGCTTCTCAGGGAGGGTGACGACGAGCCGGGCGTCGCAATCCAACAACTGTTTTGCGATCTCCGCTGCAAGACGATGTATGTTAGAATTTTCATAGATATCTAAAAGAACTATAGTCCTTCCCACCCTAACGTGGCAGTAGAATGAGATTGTTTTACTTCCATAACATTTAAAGTATATTTCCAATATTGCTTTGGTGTCAAATCGTTGTTGGACTTGAATAAGAAGGACAGTTTTAAGTGATGTAGCAGTTACTTGACATCTGGGAATAATCAAAATAATAGTTTTGATGATAGATTCTATACTGCCACATTAGAGTGGGACATACTATAACCATTTCATTTGTTAAGTTTAATCTTTGAAAAATAAATTAAAAATTCAGAGATAACTAAGGTCGGTGACAGGCAAAGATGAACCCGCGCTAGCATGGGCCGGCCTTTACCTTGCCATGTTAAACAGGGTTCATCTTTGCCTGTCACCGACCATAAGTCTAAGAAGAACTGGTTGAATAATGTTGAAAAAATATGCGAAAGTCTTGATCCAAAGTTGAGTTTGAATAAATAAATACATAGATAGGTACCTATATAATTAATGATATGAATTAATGATTTGTAAGTACCCATTCACATTTTTTAACAATTTTAAGGTGAATACTTGATTTCTTAATAAACCTAAATTTTCAAATAAGCATTTTTTTACTTCTTTTAAATTGCAATTTTGTGCTGCCGCACACCCTTAGTATCTACCCAAGTTCATCGAGCTTGGGAACGACTTACCTGCCACATAACTAGGGTTGACGGTGCTGACCACAACGCCAGCCTCGACTGCGCCCAAGACGGCGACTGCGTACTCCGGCACATTGGGCAGCACGATGGCAATCACGTGACCCCGCTGCAAGCCTGCGCGGTGCAGCGACGCAGCAAACCTGCGACACGCCGTGCGCAGCGCAGTGTAGGTGTAGCCACGCCCACTCAACCCGCATTCCTGCACATTAATGACGCACGGTTACATTTGAGGCCGGTTCCAAATTATAAATGCAAGTGAAGACTTCAGGTAGAAAAATAGAATATTTTATAAAAACAGATAACAACGGAAGGAGAATTAACAATTTTTAAGATTGTGGATGTGATCTCCCCCTCCCCCCCCCCCCCCCCCCCCCCCCCCCCCTCCTATCCCGAGATAATCACATAATCACACCAATCAATTGTTTCCCACATGAAAGGAATTGTATAACTATAGGAAAACGCTCTGGGTAACGCGTTGATGAGCGAGCACGGATACGCGCAACACCTCTAACCGAAATTCTGTCTATTGAAAATGTCATTAAAAGCAAATAATTCTTGAATTTCGTCACTGAGTTGTATGAAAATCTTCAAAAATTCCAAAAATATTGTTCCCAATAACCATGTAAAGTTTAAAGTTGATCGATTGAACCTTTATGAATGAACGGTTTATGAATGAACGGTTCCTTGTTCATTTTCAAAAATCACAGGATATTGTTCAATTAATATACCTGGGACCACTCCACTCATATGATATAAGTGTGTGTACACAATATCAGATCGATCTATTGATTATTGATCTATTGATCTATTGATCTTGGACTTTACCAAGATGGCCGCCGTAGTAGGTTCTTTGTATGTAGTGATCCCAGTTTAATTACCAGAAAAGCCAGTTTGATGTAAGTTTAGGCCTTATCGTGTGTTTTATTTTGTTAACAATTATAACGTCGAGTGCTATATTAAATAATTTCGTCCGTCTAGTGCCTAGTGTGTGAGAAATGGCTGCTAAATGTGTACCGCATGGTTGGGCCCCTCTCAACAAAGGCCTGCAGCATATTCTCCAAATCAACTCATCTGATCAACAAGGAGCAATAAATGCACTGCTTGTACAAGAGGTAAATGATCTGAGACATTTATTAAACCAACTATGTTCATCAAAGCACTATCAAATAAAAGAAAAATGCAGTATAAGAAATACAGAACACGTGATCCAAAACAAGCTCAATTACCAAAATCAACACCAGGTGGCACCACAACACAACTCCATGTGCATTTCGCGTGAAGTCCCACAGACAGCAGCACCACTCTTTCACTCACTCTTTCAAAAACAGCACCTGGCGGCACAACACGATAACGCAAGCAACTTTTCAAGTAAATTACCACAGATTGCAGCATACACAGGGGCCAGTGCTGCACCACAAGCAACTCCCACTCCACTCCCTACGCCCACTCCAAGACATCGTACTCAAATATTAGCAGACAGCTATGGACGAGGGCTCGCCAACATCCTCCAACACCTGTGTGATGACCAGAACCTCAACACCTCAGTTGAATGTCATTTCAAACCAAGTGCGCCAATCGAAGCAGTAATGACGTCTCTAGACAGTAGCCTGAGTCAGGATGATACACTAATAATAATGGCGGGAACTAATAACTTTCCTAAGAAAACACCTGACCATATACGAATAGCTCTAAACAAAATCTTGACATCAGAATTACAATCAAAAATAATAGTTGTTAACATTCCCAACCGCCAAGATCCCGAAGGCCAGGATCTCCAAAAACTAATATCTACCACAAATAGCAGAATAGCCTCACTTATAGAAGAACATAACAAAAACCAAAAGGGCAAACAAGAAGCCATAGTTATAAATGCAGGATCCATGGGGAGGGAAGATTTCACAAGGCATGGCCTACACCTCAGCAAAAGAGGCAAGAATAAACTATGCTACAAAATTCTCAAAGTAATAAAAAATAAAGAAGCAATCCAGAGTGCACAGAGCTCACTTCACATCGAGACCGCGAAGAGCTCACCCGCCATCCAGAGTGCACAGAGCTCACTTCACATCGAGACCGCGAAGAGCTCACCCGCCATCCAGAGTGCACAGAGCTCACTTCACATCGAGACCGCGAAGAGCTCACCCACCATCCAGAGTGCACAGAGCTCACTTCACATCGAGACCGCGAAGAGCTCACCCGCCATCCAGAGTGCACAGAGCTCACTTCACATCGAGACCGCGAAGAGCTCACCCGCCATCCAGAGTGCACAGAGCTCACTTCACATCGAGACCGCGAAGAGCTCACCCGCCATCCAGAGTGCACAGAGCTCACTTCACATCGAGACCGCGAAGAGCTCACCCGCCATCCAGAGTGCACAGAGCTCACTTCACATCGAGACCGCGAAGAGCTCACCCGCCATCCAGAGTGCACAGAGCTCACTTCACATCGAGACCGCGAAGAGCTCACCCACCATCCAGAGTGCACAGAGCTCACTTCACATCGAGACCGCGAAGAGCTCACCCGCCATCCAGAGTGCACAGAGCTCACTTCACATCGAGACCGCGAAGAGCTCACCCGCCATCCAGAGTGCACAGAGCTCACTTCACATCGAGACCGCGAAGAGCTCACCCACCATCCAGAGTGCACAGAGCTCACTTCACATCGAGACCGCGAAGAGCTCACCCACCATCCAGAGTGCACAGAGCTCACTTCACACTGAGACCGCGAAGAGCTCACCCGCCATCCAGAGTGCACAGAGCTCACTTCACATCGAGACAGCGAAGAGCTCACCCGCCATCCAGAGTGCACAGAGCTCACTTCACACTGAGACCGCGAAGAGCTCACCCGCCATCCAGAGTGCACAGAGCTCACTTCACATCGAGACCGCGAAGAGCTCACCCGCCATCCAGAGTGCACAGAGCTCACTTCACATCGAGACCGCGAAGAGCTCACCCGCCATCCAGAGTGCACAGAGCTCACTTCACACTGAGACCGCGAAGAGCTCACCCGCCATCCAGAGTGCACAGAGCTCACTTCACATCGAGACCGCGAAGAGCTCACCCGCCATCCAGAGTGCACAGAGCTCACTTCACATCGAGACCGCGAAGAGCTCACCCGCCATCCAGAGTGCACAGAGCTCACTTCACATCGAGACCGCGAAGAGCTCACCCGCCATCCAGAGTGCGCAGAGCTCACTTCACATCGAGACCGCGAAGAGCTCACCCGCCATCCAGAGTGCACAGAGCTCACTTCACATCGAGACCGCGAAGAGCTCACCCGCCATCCAGAGTGCACAGAGCTCACTTCACAACGAGACCGCGAAGAGCTCACCCGCCATCCAGAGTGCACAGAGCTCACTTCACATCGAGACCGCGAAGAGCTCACCCACCATCCAGAGTGCACAGAGCTCACTTCACATCGAGACCGCGAAGAGCTCACCCGCCATCCAGAGTGCGCAGAGCTCACTTCACATCGAGACCGCGAAGAGCTCACCCGCCATCCAGAGTGCGCAGAGCTCACTTCACAACGAGACCGCGAAGAGCTCACCCGCCATCCAGAGTGCGCAGAGCTCACTTCACACTGAGACCGCGAAGAGCTCACCCGCCATCCAGAGTGCACAGAGCTCACTTCACATCGAGACCGCGAAGAGCTCACCCGCCATCCAGAGTGCACAGAGCTCACTTCACATCGAGACCGCGAAGAGCTCACCCGCCATCCAGAGTGCACAGAGCTCACTTCACATCGAGACCGCGAAGAGCTCACCCACCATCCAGAGTGCACAGAGCTCACTTCACATCGAGACCGCGAAGAGCTCACCCGCCATCCAGAGTGCACAGAGCTCACTTCACATCGAGACCGCGAAGAGCTCACCCGCCATCCAGAGTGCACAGAGCTCACTTCACATCGAGACCGCGAAGAGCTCACCCGCCATCCAGAGTGCACAGAGCTCACTTCACACTGAGACCGCGAAGAGCTCACCCGCCATCCAGAGTGCACAGAGCTCACTTCACATCGAGACCGCGAAGAGCTCACCCGCCATCCAGAGTGCACAGAGCTCACTTCACACTGAGACCGCGAAGAGCTCACCCGCCATCCAGAGTGCACAGAGCTCACTTCACATCGAGACCGCGAAGAGCTCACCCGCCATCCAGAGTGCACAGAGCTCACTTCACATCGAGACCGCGAAGAGCTCACCCGCCATCCAGAGTGCACAGAGCTCACTTCACATCGAGACCGCGAAGAGCTCACCCGCCATCCAGAGTGCACAGAGCTCACTTCACATCGAGACCGCGAAGAGCTCACCCGCCATCCAGAGTGCGCAGAGCTCACTTCACATCGAGACAGCGAAGAGCTCACCCGCCATCCAGAGTGCACAGAGCTCACTTCACATCGAGACCGCGAAGAGCTCACCCGCCATCCAGAGTGCACAGAGCTCACTTCACATCGAGACCGCGAAGAGCTCACCCACCATCCAGAGTGCACAGAGCTCACTTCACATCGAGACCGCGAAGAGCTCACCCGCCATCCAGAGTGCACAGAGCTCATTTCACATCGAGACCGCGAAGAGCTCACCCGCCATCCAGAGTGCACAGAGCTCACTTCACATCGAGACCGCGAAGAGCTCACCCGCCATCCAGAGTGCACAGAGCTCACTTCACATCGAGACCGCGAAGAGCTCACCCGCCATCCAGAGTGCACAGAGCTCACTTCACATCGAGACCGCGAAGAGCTCACCCGCCATCCAGAGTGCGCAGAGCTCACTTCACACTGAGACCGCGAAGAGCTCACCCGCCATCCAGAGTGCACAGAGCTCACTTCACATCGAGACCGCGAAGAGCTCACCCGCCATCCAGAGTGCACAGAGCTCACTTCACATCGAGACCGCGAAGAGCTCACCCGCCATCCAGAGTGCGCAGAGCTCACTTCACATCGAGACCGCGAAGAGCTCACCCACCATCCAGAGTGCACAGAGCTCACTTCACATCGAGACCGCGAAGAGCTCACCCGCCATCCAGAGTGCACAGAGCTCACTTCACATCGAGACCGCGAAGAGCGCAAGAAACGCACTAAGCTCTAATGGATTTTTAAAAAGAAGTTCGGGGTTACAGAAGGTAACTGGACTACCATCACCACCCACAGGAAAGATGACATCATCAACAAAGAAAATATCGGTGACAAAGATGGGAGCATCGCCACCACTGTCTCTGCCTGTGAAGGAAAAGAAAAATGGGTCACCACAACCGACTGGAGCGGCAAACGAGTCATTGCAAACAACACGAGTAGCGACGAAGGAAACAGGAGCGATTAAAAAGACCATATATCCAACAACCCGCCCTCAGCGCATATCCAAACCCAAAATATTGAAATCGTACTGACATGAGGAAAATGTAGATCGCATCAACAAAAAATCAAATATCAAAAGATCAATCCTTTCAATTTCTAAACAAGTCCATATAAATATAATGCATCAAAATATCCAAGCAATAAAAACCTCTAAAACGGGACTAGAGACTTTTCTAGATATAAAAGACGACCAAGGCAATCAAATAGATATAATATGTTTAACAGAACACTGGTTGAACAGCGATAATTTAGAGTCAACAAACATTTGTAACTATAACCTTAAAAGTAATTTCAGTAGAGTAACACATAAACATGGGGGGTCAGCTATATTTGTAAATAATAAATTAACACAAGACGTAAAAGCTAGAAATGATATAAATAATCTAAGTAAAGAAATAGACATTGAACTAGCAGCTATAGAATTAAACTATGCGAACAACACACGGAACTTAGTAGTGATCTCCACTTATAGATCCCCATTAGGAGATTTAAATCATTTTATGGCCACTTTGGAACACATTCTAGAAAAAATTACTTCAGAAAATAAAGATGTTGTCCTAACTGGCGACTTTAATATAAATACTTCTACAAAATCAAGGGAGAGTGAAAATCTAATAAACTTAATTGCTGCATATAATTTAAAATTAACAATACAAGGGCCAACTAGGATCGATTCTAGATTCAATACGGCCAAGACAATAGACAACATAGCGACCAATCTACCCAGCTATATGTTCTCTACTGAGGTTACAGAAAACAATCTCTCAGACCACACGGCTCAAATTATTTCAATAAAACTAAAATCAAAATTTAATCCTCCAAGCAAAACAATTAACATTCGAAAATTGAATAAAGAAAATACGGATAATTTTAAAGACATGCTTAAACACACATCCTGGGAGGAAATGTATAAACTCGATGATCCAAATGAAAAATACAACATGTTCTCATCAATCCTTAGTGAAAGTTTTGATCAATGTTATCCAGTAAAACGTGTGAAAATAAACCATAAATTTATAAAGCAAGAATGGATTTCACCAGGAATTAAAAATTCGGCAAAGAACCTAAAATTTCTTTATCAGCTACAGCTTCACTACAAAACTGAAAAATTAATAACAAAATACAAACTCTATAAAAAAATTTACAAAAAAACTATAAAAGCAGCAAAACGACTGATAATAAACAAAAAAATAAAGGAGAAATCAGGTATTGATAGAACAAAAACCATATGGGAGATAGTGAAAAGGCACACTAATAAGTCAAAGATTCAACAAAACAAAAACATTGTCATAAATCATGAAAACCAAACTATCAAAGATCCCATAAAAATTGCTAATATTTTAAATAAAGACTTCGCTAACATAGCCCAAAACCTTGATGTAAATTCTTCAGAAAATGCGTTTAATAGGCATTTAACTAAAGCAAAGCGACCCGTAAATTCATTTTTCATGGACAGTACATGCGATACAGAAATAATTCAAATTACATCAAAGCTAAAAAACAAAAGGTCAGCTGGAGTAGACAACCTCCCAACTTGTATATTAAAGAAAATTGTTACGAATATCTCTCTACCGCTAGCACATATTTTTAACGACTGTATTGATAAGGGAACCTTTCCAAAAAAACTAAAAATAGGTAAAATCACACCGTTGTTTAAGAAAGGGGATAGAAATAAGTCGGAAAACTATCGACCGATATCAATTCTACCCAGTATATCAAAAAATTTTGAAAAATTAATTCACACTAGAATAATAACATACCTTGAGAGAGAAAAACTTCTTACAGAAAGCCAGAGCGGATTTCGGAAAAATAAATCGACGACTAACACAATAGATAACTTCATTCAAAACACTATAAAGGGATTAGAGGATGGTGAACAAACCATTGGAGTTTTTTGCGACCTGGCAAAGGCCTTTGACAGTATTAACCATAAAATACTATTAAGTAAACTGGAATATTACGGAGTCAGAGGACCTGCCCTAGATCTACTCAAATCATATATGCAAGATAGGGTGCAACAAGTTGAAATTACACATATGAATGAAAAGAGAGAGGAAATAAAACATTTATCAAATCCAGAACCTATAATAAATGGTGTTCCACAAGGTTCAATCCTAGGTCCACTTTTATTTATAATTTACATTAATGACCTCCCCGACACAATTGTAGCTTCAGAAATCTACGCAGATGACACAAATATTACAATTACAGGCAAAACCAAGCTAAATCTTGAAGAAAATGCAAAATGTACTCTGTCAAATGCAACAAAATGGTTTTATGATAATCATCTGCTAATTCAAGAAACAAAAACAAATTATATGCATTTCAAATTAAAAAATGTAATAAATGAAACACCATTAAAAATTGTTATGTCAAATAAAAACGAAACTAGTTATCTAAGGGGAGTTGAGCAAACTAAATTTTTAGGAATCATTATCGATAAAAACCTAAACTGGAAAAGTCACTGCCAAAAATTGCTAAGTAAACTCAACTCGGCATATTTCTCTTTAAAAACCATCGTAAATTTAACAAACACTAAAACGGCGAAATTAGTATATTATGCAAATATCGAATCACATATACGGTATGGGATTCAGTTCTGGGGCAACTCAACTGATGCATCCAAAATATTTATACTTCAAAGAAAAGCAATTCGGGCTCTATTTGGACTCAAATACAAAACTAACACTTACATCAAGCCAGATTGCAAACAACATTTTTTAAAACATAAAATTTTAACGATGCCTTGCTTATACATTCTAGAGTCGATACTTGCAATTAGGTCCCAAGAAGAATTAATACAAAACAACAGTGATATTCATAAATACAACACCCGACAGAAAAATAACTTTCATGTAGATAGGCACAGGTCAACATGTACTCAAAAAAACTCTCTATTTTTCAAAACAAAAATGTATAATGCCCTGCCTAAAAATTTAAGAGATATACAAAAATACTCGCTGTTCAAAAAGCAAGTGAAAGAACTGTTAGTAAGTAAGGTATATTATTCGGTAGATGAGTTCCTGCTAGACAAATAAAAATAAACATATGTTTAATAATAACAACAATAATATTATTGTCATTATTTTATTATTATTATTAAAATTATTAATTATTAATATTATTGTGTACCTGTCTAATTTCATTTTTTGACATTGAATCTCGTGAATGTGTAATAAATAATACTATGTAACTAGATTTAAAATATAACTGTAGCATGTAGATGTTAATTTATTTTATTTTTTTAATTGCAATGCTATTAAATATGTACTAGGTTACTAGATTTAGTTCGATGTAACCTTTCCACATACTCCACTGAATGGTGTCGACCATAGGAGTCCTTTCAAATGTATGTACCTCTTTAAAATGTACTCATTGAATATGGAAATAAAACTGAACTGAACTGAACTGAACTTATTTGTGTCATAATTATGCGGATGAAAGATTCTGTTCTAACTACCTTGGAACATTGGAACTGAGGCGTCAAAGTTACTGTGATCCACAGCTACAAGCAAAATGTCTGTAAAATGTCAATAACTTTTGGATTTAAACACAGATTTGTCTGAAATTTTTAAAAAACACAGATAATGTTGGTCCCAATGACTATGCAAAGTTTAAGTTGATCGGTCAAACGGTTCTTGTTTAAATTTCAAAAATCACATGAAAAATGGTTTCAAATTTTAACCAATCAGAGGATTTGGCTGAAACTTTTTATGATTGTCAAAATTTCAAATTGCTCGGAAAAACCAATCAAAAGATAATTTTTTTTAAATTTGAACCAATCAGTGGATTTCTAAAAAATTAGGGTCTGCAACGCCCGGAAATGGTCCGTACATGTTTGCAAAATTTCAGCTTGATCGAAGAAAAACTGTGACTTGTATATCGTCAGTAACAGAAAAAAAGAAAACAGGTCCGTGCCAAAAGAGCCAAAAGGCGACGCTCGCTCAATAAGCCTTGAGGTTAAAATACCGGGTGGCTAAAAAAAACGTCCAATGGGCGAGACACCGCTGTGAAGAAACTACTGCAGATATTAGACAACACAAACACAAACATACAAATGTTTGATGCGTGAAAGTTTCAAAAACATTTCTATTGCAGGAAATAAGTTACAGCTGTTCGAATTTAGTTGTCGAAAAGTCGATTATACGGAGCTCAAAGAGCGCGCATTCAGAAAAAGTCTAATGGCATGGACACCTTTATTTTCAACACTTTTGATGTAAGCTGAAAATTTCAAATGTGATTTAAAACGTATACGACTATCTATTGTATATAAATTTCATTTGAATCAGTGGAACAAAATTTATGGTATCTTGAAGTTGAGCTTAAAAACAGAAAATACCTACGGGAGATAATTTCACTTCTAATTAACATATGTGAAACAAAACGGGAGAAATTATCTCTGGTGTGTTCTGCATTTTAAGCTGCAAATTCTAGATACATAACTTTCGTTACATTGATTCAAATTAATTGAAATTTTGACACAATCTATAGTAATATATTTTGAATACCATTTGAAATGTTCAGCTGATATCGTCAGCAGTTTTGAGTAACAGCGTCCCGGCCATTGGACATTCTCTGGACTCGTGACTTTTTACCTCGGTATAATTGATTTTTCGACAACGAAACAAACAGCTGTAACTTTTTTCCTAAAAAAGTTATGATATTAATACTTTCAAATATTATACCTCAGTATGTTTTGTATAATTAGTGTAATTTTCAGCCCGATATGTGCAATAGTTTCGTCACAGTGATGTCTCGCCCTTTGGACGTTTTTTTGGGCCACCCATATTCAATTTAGAAAATTGTGTAAATGTGAAGTCGTACTAAACAAATCTTTTCAATTTCACGACTTTCTCTCCAAATATAAGAGAAATTATACATAGAAAACAATATTTTATTTCATGAAAAATTGAGTAGGTACTGCTGAAAAAATTTAATTAAAATACGTGTCGAAACTCTTAAATGATTTGTTAATTCAAAACTGGCGCCCCGGAGCGAGTGGCTGCAGGGCCCTAATTTAATATACCTATTCTAATAATTATTCCAATGTCGTAATAATTTACAAATCATTTATCTACAATTAAATCTTACCTTCAAATTATTACGACAATTTCCCCTATTCGTTGACGCAATGATTATTTTTATCAATTAGATTACCACGAAGTTTTTTCTTTCTGTTTTAGGTACCTACCTATTTAGGCAAATTACTTATAGGGCACAAACCCCCAACCTATGATGATCATGATGATGGTAAGGTGACGGGATCATTATGCGTGGCATCTTGCCAAGACATTGCTAATATGTTCTATGATTATGTTCTATTATTAAAATTATGTTCTATGATGGCAGGAGTCAGGACGCAGGTCAAGCAAAATGACTGGATCCAGACAGAGGCACATTTTATAGGGCGGCGAACAATAGTATGGTCATCGTTGTGGTTTATTTGTAAAATATTAAGCGAGTGGACGCTAAGTGATTGTCAGAGGAATCAAGCTTGCTACACAAAGGGGGGGGGGGGGGGGGGGGGGGGATCTCCAAAGAGGCGCATAGCTCCTGGAAAATTTTGAATTTCAAGAATGCATTTGGTGTATTCTATGCAATTTTTACACAATAAGCCAATTTTTACTCTCACGCAAAATGAGTGGGTGGACGGCTACCATCCTGAAAAAGAAGTGAATGGTCACTTGTCACTTGGTCACCAACGACTTCGTCGGTGACGCGTTCACGTCCGTCCCAAATTGAGCACTGCGTGAAATTTGGTAAAGAAAAACAGTGCAGTTTGCTTCGACTACCAATAATGGCTATACTCCTAGCGTACTTTTGTAATGTACCTATAGTCAACAAATATTTTTTGTCAGATGTCTATCAAAACTATTTTTGAAACTCATGGGCCAGATTTACACAGCCCCAGGTGTAGAATTCTAGAATTAAAATTAAACTCCTGACAGGAAGGGGGGAGGGGGTGGGGAAGCACTGCTTCTTTGACTCGATTGTTTTTCACTATTACCGAATTCATCCAATTTTGGTAGACTTAATTATTCTTTTGCTAAGTTTAGTATGGAATTTTTCCATAACAAGGGGTGTGCGGCAGCACAGGGCGCCGCCAACAAGGGGGCGCCAGGAAGCCAAATTTGTATGTTATGACTTTTTTGCACCCAAAATTAATGTTTACGTATTAAAAACATAAAAACACCCTGCGGGGCATGGTTGATGTCGGTGATGATTTCAGTCATACCCAAGAGGTCTAACCCCCCCCCCCCCCTTCACAAATTAATGCGCCCTTTAAAGAATTTTGAAATAAAGTTTTGAAATAAAAATAAAAATTATTCTGCTGAAAAAAATGTCAGGGATATTGAACATCAGAAATGATTAAAAACCATTAAATCCTATCAAAAAATCTACATTTTCCGTTTCAGGTCCCTGACCCGCATATGGTTAGGACTTAATAGGTCCTCCCTCCCCCCCCCCCCCCCCATCTCCCCAGCCCCTCATTGCTGTCATTATCAAGAGCCGTGGAAATGTTTGACCACTGTTTTACATAATTATTTGTTTTGTGCACAACCAACGTTTTGGTTTGTCCTAGTCTGAAATCATCACATGGTTGGGTATAGCGTTTTCTGGTGAGGTGGGGTTGGGGGGGGGGGGGGGCAAAATTTAGATTTGCACCGGGCGCATAGCAGTCACGAATCCCATAATAGAGCGGAAGTCAATCTTTAGACTCTGGACCAACATCTTAGGTTCCTCCTATCTTAGGTGCGATAACACCCAATTGTAATGTGATAGCATTGAACAGAGACGCAATCTCTAGAATAAAAGACAAATCAAAAATAAGAGATACGGTCGGGGACAGGCAAAGTTCATCTTTCCCGGTTCATCTTTGCCTGTCACCGACAGTACATCTCTGCCAAAGATATTTAAGGCATCTAAGGGCCAACAATTGGAGGGTTAATTGATTCAGTTCATTGTTCATTTTAGAGTCCAGAATCACTTTTAAATGTTTGAAGTTTAAAAAGAAACGCCCTGGCAACAACTGGGGGGGCTTCGTCAAAATATCAAAATAAACTAGTAATTCAATGTATTAATTTAGGTGTATTATATTTGATGCCTCTACTGCGGCTCCCATTATTATCTAATTTATTAATTTTTGGGAAATTGACTCCTTCACCAAAAAAGGTTGCCGACCTCTGGACTATGATGTAAACAGACACTCTTCCCCGACCTTGATGGCACCTAGCCAGCGCGTTACGATTCCCACTCGACCACATTCTTTGTTTTTATTATTCGAATAGGTCACTCATGAGTCCACTAAAACCACTTTTTCTGAGAGGTTCGAAAAAATACCGTAAAAAATATGAAAAATGAGAAAACAATAATATCTATACAGCAGGTATAAACATTTTATCAGATCCCTTGTGTCATCCGTCACGTACAGGATCGGGATAAGAATAATCAATCCAATGGTCATTGGTTTTAGCCCCTGCCATATACTCACGATGGCAATGTGGTCCGGCCACTCATCCATCCTCTGCCACACGAACTCGCTGAGGTTGACGTCTGGGATGACGACGTCAGACAACGGCGACGCCACCACGTGACTCGACGTCGCGACGCCTTGCGGCGACGTCAGGCGTCGAACTCCGTGCCTCAGGCGCGGCAAAGTAGTCACAAAACGTCGCAGAAACATCACTACACTTGGAGGAGGAATTGTTACTGAATACTGAATTGTTGTTGTCAAAACTAATGTAAATAATACAGATAACGTCTATGTATTTGTTTTACGATGTGTATTGACACAGCACAGCACTATTCTTCTACGACTACTGACAGAAAACGAGCTAACGCAACACTACGCCTTCTTTCTTGCGTTGTGGTCTGTGTACTGAGTGTTGACTATGCAACTCTGATGTTTCGTAATCGTATGCCTGGATAGATGTCGCAGCTGTTTCAGTTGCTTTACATCGACCTCGTTCAAGGTCTTCGCCGACGCCACCAGGAAAAGTGGTGTTTAATTATTGGCGAATTTGTAAGCAAAAAATACACCTGAAATGTCGCAAACTTCAATTTAGAAGACCCCCCCCCCCCCCCCCCCTCCGAGAGTAATATCATTTTTTTTATTAATTCTTTATTGACAACAGGGCCGAGCCCCCACAAGTGCAATATAATATAATTAATTAGTACAAAACAAAAACACAAACTTAAAAATTAGGCATCACATAATCAGCACCAATTGGCTCCTCGTCAACACATAATAGTGTTGATATGATAATTATTTGGGCGGGAGAAGGATAGTGATAAAGGGCACACATTTACAATAAAACTGAGCTCAGTTTTATTGTAAATGTGTGCATTGCAGTTTATTATTAGTTTATCTATCTGTTTCAAGGACTTAATATTGCCGTGATATAAAACAATCAAGTGACTTTTCAGAGAAATTGCTTTTTAGCGATGGAACGCTATTGTTGTTGGAATACGGAGCAGATTGTTTTTAAATTTGTTCCAATCAATGGAATTCAAAAAAATTCAGCGTGCAAACACTTGAGGTGTTACATGTATGCAAAATGTCAGCTTGATCGGAGAAATGGTGTGACCTGTTATGTCACCCATAATGTGAAAGAACGACGAATTAACAGAGGTCCGTGCTCAGCAGTCAGCAGTGCGATTGTATAACTTCTTAGCCCAGATAATGGATCGTTATCGATACCAATTGATGAAAGTAATTTAGCCTATCAGAAGGTAAAGCAATTCAAAGTGCTTAAGAGTCTACGATACTTGATGAAATCCATGTTTTATGAAGCACAAAAAGGCGGCCCCTACTTTTTTCTAAATGGCTTTACCGATTGTCTTCAAATTTTCACAGATTATAGATAAATAATAAATCTGTGCCTCTAGTGAGCCAAAAGTGTAATTTTTTGTTTAGTATTTTCAGGGCAGTGGTGCCAAAAGGACTAATATATTGCCCATGTTAGCACTTCCTCAAAACGAGAAAAAAACATTTTTTATAATTTTTTTGGATCACTAGAGGCACAGATTTACTCTTTATCTTTATGCTGTTAAATTTTGAAAACAATCGGTCAAGCCATTAAGAAAAAAGTAGGGGCCGCCTTTTTATGTTTTTTTGTGGTTTTCAATATTTCAATTAAAATAACTTACTTCACAGCAGTATATGCAACATGCATCACACGATTAAATGTCACAAATGTCACGTACAACCCAGAGCTAATGCATTTTCATGCATTTCTAAGATTTTTTTCACATCGGAATCGAAATTTTCTGCGAGTCCTGTCGACTCTTAAAGTCGACTTCCTGAGATAAATAATGTGATAGATTATATTTCATATCCTCGTTGCTTTTGCACAATTCAAATGATTAACAATGATATTAATAGTTTATTATCATCAATTGGTATAGATAACGATCCATTATCTCGGCTAAGAAAGTTATACAATCGCCCTCGTGCTAAAAGAGTCAAAAGGAGTCGCTATCGCTTTGCTCACTCGCTCAAAAATATTGTCACGATACATCGTGGTTTCGCAACCCGCGATCCATCCCTGCATGATTGGTTGCATAAGATTAAAAAAAAATTGTCGGATAAGCATTGCTAAAATTTAAAAATATCAAATAAAGAAATAGTTATATGACCGACTTTCCACTAGATTAGTTTACAATCTATTTATAGAACCAAAACGTATGAGCCCGAAAATCGTTTCTATTTCAATTCATTTTATTAAAAATTGCATAACCATAATTCATGTGACAAACAATACACAATTTTAATTACAGTTTTGTTGATGGTTTGTAGGATGACACCTAACTTCTTAAAATTTAAATATCATCAGCATAAGAGACTAGAGTGAAGGTAATCTGGAATTACTGTTCAAACTGCATTTGTCGTGCATTTGAATTTTGTTTGTCGTTGAATTCTCGTATTATTTATGCCACATTCACAAGTTACAAAAACCAACCGTATACGTTGACATTGTATTTTAGTTACCGATTAATACAAACGACACAACAAACAATACAGGACAGAGAACGGGATTCTACGTAAGTGATAAAACAGCAAGGCATCTCAGGAAAAGTGCACGTATTACGTTTATTTCACAACACTTCATGGAGATAAAATTATGCAAGTGTAAATATTAGTATCATGTGAAGAGTTCCTATAACACTTTACAATAATTCTCACACTTCTGGAAATAGGAAAAAGTCTGAGAAGATAACATAAAAAAGATGAAAAGAGAATGTGTCTTCAAACATCAAAAATATTTCGACGCAAGAAAACATATTTTGACGTCTACGTAATCAACTCTTCTCCGCCAACTCCTTGTCCATCTCTTCTCGCAGCATCTTCCTCAGGATCTTCCTCCTTGCCTCGCTCTGTCACGTCATCAACTCTTCTCCGCCAACTCCTTGGCCATCTCTTCTCGCAGCATCTTCCTCAGGATCTTCCTCCTTGCCTCGCTCTGTCACGTCATCAACTCTTCTCCGCCAACTCCTTGGCCATCTCTTCTCGCAGCATCTTCCTCAGGATCTTCCTCCTTGCCTCGCTCTGTCACGTCATCAACTCTTCTCCGCCAACTCCTTGGCCATCTCTTCTCGCAGCATCTTCCTCAGGATCTTCCTCCTTGCCTCGCTCTGTCACGTCATCAACTCTTCTCCGCCAACTCCTTGGCCATCTCTTCTCGCAGCATCTTCCTCAGGATCTTCCTCCTTGCCTCGCTCTGTCACGTCATCAACTCTTCTCCGCCAACTCCTTGGCCATCTCTTCTCGCAGCATCTTCCTCAGGATCTTCCTCCTTGCCTCGCTCTGTCGCGTCATCAACTCTTCTCCGCCAACTCCTTGGCCATCTCTTCTCGCAGCATCTTCCTCAGGATCTTCCTCCTTGCCTCGCTCTGTCACGTCATCAACTCTTCTCCGCCAACTCCTTGGCCATCTCTTCTCTCAGCATCTTCCTCAGGATCTTCCTCCTTGCCTCGCTCTGTCACGTCATCAACTCTTCTCCGCCAACTCCTTGTCCATCTCTTCTCGCAGCATCTTCCTCAGGATCTTCCTCCTTGTCTCGCTCTGTCACGTCATCAACTCTTCTCCGCCAACTCCTTGGCCATCTCTTCTCGCAGCATCTTCCTCAGGATCTTCCTCCTTGCCTCGCTCTGTCACGTCATCAACTCTTCTCCGCCAACTCCTTGGCCATCTCTTCTCGCAGCATCTTCCTCAGGATCTTCCTCCTTGCCTCGCTCTGTCACGTCATCAACTCTTCTCCGCCAACTCCTTGGCCATCTCTTCTCGCAGCATCTTCCTCAGGATCTTCCTCCTTGCCTCGCTCTGTCACGTCATCAACTCTTCTCCGCCTACTCCTTGGCCATCTCTTCTCGCAGCATCTTCCTCAGGATCTTCCTCCTTGTCTCGCTCTGTCACGTCATCAACTCTTCTCCGCCAACTCCTTGTCCATCTCTTCTCGCAGCATCTTCCTCAGGATCTTCCTCCTTGCCTCGCTCTGTCACGTCATCAACTCTTCTCCGCCAACTCCTTGGCCATCTCTTCTCGCAGCATCTTCCTCAGGATCTTCCTCCTTGCTTCGCTCTGTCACGTCATCACCTCTTCTCCGCCAACTCCTTGTCCATCTCTTCTCGCAGCATCTTCCTCAGGATCTTCCTCCTTGCCTCGCTCTGTCACGTCATCAACTCTTCTCCGCCAACTCCTTGGCCATCTCTTCTCGCAGCATCTTCCTCAGGATCTTCCTCCTTGCTTCTCTCTGTCACGTCATCAACTCTTCTCCGCCAACTCCTTGGCCATCTCTTCTCGCAGCATCTTCCTCAGGATCTTCCTCCTTGCCTCGCTCTGTCACGTCATCACCTCTTCTCCGCCAACTCCTGGGCCATCTCTTCTCGCAGCATCTTCCTCAGGATCTTCCTCCTTGCTTCGCTCTGTCACGTCATCACCTCTTCTCCGCCAACTCCTTGGCCATCTCTTCTCGCAGCATCTTCCTCAGGATCTTCCTCCTTGCTTCTCTCTGTCACGTCATCAACTCTTCTCCGCCAACTCCTTGGCCATCTCTTCTCGCAGCATCTTCCTCAGGATCTTCCTCCTTGCCTCGCTCTGTCACGTCATCAACTCTTCTCCGCCAACTCCTTGGCCATCTCTTCTCGCAGCATCTTCCTCAGGATCTTCCTCCTTGCCTCGCTCTGTCACGTCATCAACTCTTCTCCGCCAACTCCTTGGCCATCTCTTCTCGCAGCATCTTCCTCAGGATCTTCCTCCTTGCCTCGCTCTGTCACGTCATCAACTCTTCTCCGCCAACTCCTTGGCCATCTCTTCTCGCAGCATCTTCCTCAGGATCTTCCTCCTTGTCTCGCTCTGTCACGTCATCAACTCTTCTCCGCCAACTCCTTGGCCATCTCTTCTCGCAGCATCTTCCTCAGGATCTTCCTCCTTGCCTCGCTCTGTCACGTCATCAACTCTTCTCCGCCAACTCCTTGGCCATCTCTTCTCGCAGCATCTTCCTCAGGATCTTCCTCCTTGCCTCGCTCTGTCACGTCATCAACTCTTCTCCGCCAACTCCTGGGCCATCTCTTCTCGCAGCATCTTCCTCAGGATCTTCCTCCTTGCCTCGCTCTGTCACGTCATCAACTCTTCTCCGCCAACTCCTTGGCCATCTCTTCTCGCAGCATCTTCCTCAGGATCTTCCTCCTTGCCTCGCTCTGTCACGTCATCAACTCTTCTCCGCCAACTCCTTGGCCATCTCTTCTCGCAGCATCTTCCTCAGGATCTTCCTCCTTGTCTCTCTCTGTCACGTCATCAACTCTTCTCCGCCAACTCCTTGGCCATCTGTTCTCGCAGCATCTTCCTCAGGATCTTCCCCGCCGCACTCTTGGGTATGTTCTTCACGAAGCGAACTCCTGACAGGTGTTTGTGCGCAGATGTTTGAGTCGCGACAAACTCCATCACTTGCTTCGCGTTCAAACCGTCTTGCTTCCTGAACACAGATTACATATTCATTGTTGTGTATCAATAATAGTGAGGGCTGTTAGCACATAAAATTGGCAGAATAGTGCAAAATGTGATACTAATTTTTCCTTTGGCAGTCTTATAGGAAATTTTCTGCTCTTTCATAATTGCGATATCCTCAAATGATCAGGCGGCCATTTTGGGCTCCATGCCCTGGAGCCCAAAATGGCCGCCAAAAAGTGCCAAAAAGTGTGTATTTCAGTGAAATTATAAAACTTTGGTCAATTTATTGTTCCTGTATAATAAACAATGTGTCAGGAACGTACGATAAAAAAATAAAAATTCTAAGTCTAACCAAAGTTGTATTTATTCAAGAAAATAAAGATGTCGGCGGGTAAGCTCTAATATGACCGCCATTTTCAGGGAATTTGTGTTTCAAGGTTGCAGTTGCTCATGTTGGTTCATATTATGGACTTTTAACTTAAAAATCGATGGGTCACGAAATTGACCCTTTGGGGGGTGGGGGGTGGAGACCAAAAGGTTTCGATATCTGTACAATAGCCCATACTAGCTAGAGAAAATTGGTTCTTTGCATATACTAATAAAACTGTGCTCTGTTCGAAAAAAATGACGAGATCTCAATATTATGTCGCCATCTTGAATGACACGCGTTTATATTTCGTTATTTTGCGCTCAGCAGTTGAAAAATACTGATAAATTTGCCATGTTGGTCATCCTTTGTTCACTTGCAAAGTTCAAGTCACCGCCTCCTGAACTAAATTTTACGTGCTAAAATCCCTATCTTGGGACGTTTCATCAACACACAAATAAAGTTTTAGGGAGAACGGTTGGAGATACAGAGAATATGCAAATTACAAATTAAATTATTGGATTAAGGGCTATATTTTTTGTCAAATAAACTTTTTCGTAGTGCTTATAAAACTTGCTTAATTTTACAAAAAATTAAAATTTAACATTTTTTATCCAAGATGGCGGCATAATTTTGAGTTCTCGTATTTTTTTTTGAAGAGAGCACAGTTTTATTAGTATATGCAAGGAACTAATTTCTTCTAGCTAGTATGGGCTATTGTACAGATATCGAAACCTTTTGGTCTCCACCCCCCACCCCCCAAAGGGTCAATTTCGTGACCCATCGATTTTTAAGTTAAAAGTCCATAATATGAACCTATATGAGCAACTGCAACCTTAAAACACAAATTCCCTGAAATTTGCTGTCATTTTAGAGCTTACCCGCCGACATCTTTAATTTCTTGAATAAATACAGCTTTGGTTAGACATAATTTTTTTATTTTTTTATCGTACGTTCCAGACACATCGTTTATTATATAGGAACAATAAATTGACAAAAGTATTGTTATTTCACTGAAATACACACTTTTTGGCACTTTGGACAGCTCTGGAGCCCAAAATGGCCGCCCGATTTTTTGAGGATATCGAAATTATGAAAGAACAGAAAATTTCCTATAAGACTGGCAAAGGAAAAATTAGTATCACATTTTGCACTAATTTTGTGCTAACATCCCTCACTATAATGATCAATTGTAACATCAGTTTTAGTATAGGTGTGTATAACAACTTCCATACCACTTGATAACGTGACATCTATACCTGGGAACGACGTAAGCCAGGGGACGCTCTCCTGCTCGCTCATCCGGGATTCCGATCACGGCTGCGTCCAGGACTCCTGGATGACTTCTCAGCAGTTCCTCCAGCTCAGCTGGCGCCACCTGGTGGAAGGGAGAAGTCATGGTGATAATGGGACATGTGTAGACTTGACAAAAGAAGATGAAAATCATTCGCTGGCAGCTGATATCTTCTTCTTGTTGACTGAATGAACTGCTACAGACAACTTAATTACCTGTAATCCCTTGACCTTGATGAGCTCCTTGAGTCTGTCAACGATGTAGAAGTCCTTGTCGTCGTCATAGTAACCGAGGTCCCCGGTGTGCAGCCAGCCGTCCTTGTCGATAGTCTCTTGCGTGGCCTTGGGGTTGTTGTGGTAGCCGATCATGTTCTGTGAAGTCGCTAATTTAATATATTTTTCAACATTCTTCGACAAACATCTCTTGAAATTTTTGACGATCTACGGTCTCAAAATAAGTTCGCCAAACCCATCCATTCACCAACTTCTCTAGTGATACTGTCGAGGGAGGGTTCTAAACTGCCGTCAATGCTTGGAAAGGGGGAAGGAGAGATTGGTGAACTTATTTCCGTGACAGTACCTCTGTTGATTGGAGATTCAATCAAGATCGAATTCAAAATGGCATCTAGTACAAAGACACACCTTTGAATGCATGTGGAACATTAAAGCATGATTGTGTATAGTGGACCCAGCGAGAGTGTAGCCTTTCCTTTCATAAGACGAGCAGTATTGTTCGACCCTTGTTCGACAGTTTAGCTCTGACAAGATACAACCCGAGTAATGACCACCACCCCCTTCCACCTACGCTGTTGCCATTTTAAACAACTTTCCTTGAATTAGCCATCTGTATTTAAAGATATTGGCACCACAACAAAACAACCCTTTCCCGAGCACCTGCAGTGGTTGAGAGATATTTACAACCGGACACGCGTCAAAACACTCTGGATTACAAGCTAAGCCCATTGTTGGATTTTACACAGCATTTGCTGAACTCGCTCCACGCTCCCTGGATCCACTTTAACTTATGTTTAAAATCTGTAATTTCTTTGGATTGACCTTGTCTTCCATCATGATTCAGGTTCAGTTACGTTCTTAGTCCGTCTATAGTCCGTCTTTAAGGTACAAGTGACTTACTTGTGGGCCCACACAGCACAGCTCCCCCACCTTGCAGGGCCCCAACGCCTCCCCAGTGTCAGCGTCAATGATCTTGACCGATGTGTTCGGCAGTGGGATTCCCACCGAAGCCAACTTCGTTCCTATAATCGTCTGACAGAGAACGGCTGGACTTGTTTCTGTTAAACCGTAAGCTGTGAGAAAAGACAATAATATGTTATCGAGACGGCCTGAGAAACCTTTTTTTATTATTTATTTACAAAATAATATTTACTTCGCGCCCTGCTAAGCTATAAAATAAATTAAGCTTATCAGCAGGAGTACTACACATAAACATAAAACATATACATAGCAAATCCCAGTCAGTATACCTACTACCCTTGAGTATGGACCCTACTCAAGGCTACTACCATATTTTAACAAACTTAAAATAAAACTAAACTAAAACTTTTGAAATTGTAATTGTTTTGTTTGTAATTGAAAATTGTTGTCTTGTGGCCGACATTCATTCCAATGATATTCCAGGGGAGTTTAAAGACTATAGTCCAGGTAATATAGGCAATATAGTCCAGAGTCTAAATTGCAAGGGGGGGCCTACTCATACATAGGTTGTACTGTTTGACCCGGGGCAGTGAACACAAAAAAAAATAACAGAGGAAGTGCTATAAGCGTGCCGGGGTGACGCTCGCTCAATAAATATACTCCGGTGCCGAAAAATTCAATAAATGTAATGCTTGAGAGATTACTTACCGTTCATGCAGTGAAACTGCGACGGCGTCTTCTCCTTGAACCTCGCCATATCTTTCTCCCCAAGAGGCGCCGCCCCCGACAACATAAAGCGCATGGTCTCGAAGTGTGCGGGGGTGGCGGCGGGGCTCGAGCCCAGGAACAGCACAAGTGGCGGCACCAGGTACAGACCAGTGGGCTGGAAACACGTCGTCATGATGTTTAGGTTTCAACCAGAAGCTATGAAGAAATTACGAAGTTAATGTTCACGAAATGGATTATGTTCGTATACCTTCTGTGTTTTGAGAATGTTGAGGAAGACTGTGGGATCGAACATGGGCAGCGTGACGACCTTGGCTCCTAGCCTCAGTTTGCTGAGTAGGACGACGACCAACCCGTAGATGTGGTAGAGGGGCAACACAGCTGGCAGCACGGCCTGGTAGTTGCCTAGCAACACATGAATAGGAAATTTCATCACCTTCCCTTATGCCCTGACATAGCAACGTCAAACTCTTCTACTTCTTGAAAAGGTTCCTAGGTGGTCAGCGTGTTGATGATTATGTTTTGGTGAGAATGGTCACGTTTCACTACAATGATGTCATCAAAAGCTGCCCGTAGAGGAACACAAATCTTTGATCAAATCAACTCTATTAATAACTGATTTAGTATAATTTCTCACCCGATGTTGCTGGTGTAAGATCGATGTGCTTGTGAGAATGCATCTGCAAACAGTTTGCAATGAGGTTCCTGTGGGAGAGCAGCACTCCCTTGGGCAGTCCTGAAGTCCCACTCGAATAGGGGATGACCACCGGGGTGGTAGCAGTCACTCTGTAGTAGGAGTCCACACTGTCTGTTGACACTCCTGAGTCTGCAACCAAACAGAATTAAATAGCCCGTTTTACATGCGCAGTTCAAAACTGTGCAACTGAGCAGCATATCTCAGTTTTACAGTCACTTCATAATCATATCAAATATTTCGAAACATGGTTGGGAGAGATCATATCAAATGGCATCTCTTCTTCTCGTGTGACAATCTTTCGTCTCACCCGTAAAGGATGTACATAATTGATGCTATATCTGGTGACATTTAATGAAGTTATAAGATCGCATTACAAGGCCTGTCTGTAGCCATAATTATTTATAAGTCGAATAAAGTGGGCCTAAGACTGGTCCTTGTTGTCACCTATCATCTCCTCTATCTTGATGGTTCCGGGCGGTGCCTGCTGACCCTCGCAGCTCGGAGTGACCACGATCAGCGGCTGCTTGTAGTCAGGGTTACGGTTGCGTAGCAACAAGCACGCCTCCATCACCTGGCCGTGCTTCTCAGGGAGGGTGACGATGAGGCGGGCGTCGGAGTCCAGCAACTGTTTCGCGAGCTCAGCTGTATACAAAAAAAAAATAACCAAACATTCTTTGATTCTAAGAATGAAGAACGTTTAGAATATCTTCTCAATCCACACTATAGCAGCTTTTGGTTGATGAACTAGGTTCTGCACTTGTGCAGTGTCAAATTATTGTCACCAAAGTAACTGCGCAGATGTGAGAACCAAGTTGATCAGCCTAAAGTTGCTGGATTGGACTTTATCTCCGGAAAGGAATAATCCGAAATTTCTATGTATGACATTCGAATACTTCATGCAATTTCGGGAACTGAATACGGAGTTAGAGAACAGGAAAAGGTATAGCAAGATTTGAGTTATTTTGCTCAATCTTTCCCTGAGATCTCCGAGTTTATCTCAGATATTTCTGCAGGAACTGAAGCTTTATAAGCGTGTGAACCATACTTTAGACCATAGACCCACCTGCCACATAGTTGGAGTCGAGAGTGCTGACCACAACCCCAGCCTCGACTGCGCCCAAGAAGGCGACTGCGTACTCCGGCACATTGGGCAGCACGATGGCAATCACGTGACCCCTCTGCAGGCCTGCGCGGTGCAGCGACGCAGCGAACCTGCGACATGCCGTGCGCAGCGCAGTGTAGGTGTAGCCACGCCCACTCACTCCGCATTCCTGCACATTAATGACGCACGGTTACATTCGAGCCATGTGTAGACACCATTGTTAAGATTTTGACCATCTCGTCAAAGATCGAGGGGTAAACTAAAATGTCAGGGTTCACTATTAACAAAAAATCATATCTATCATAATATAACACAATTATCTATAACACAATGTTCACAAATTTCCCACCAATTATGTACAAAACATTAAATTGAAAACAAATTAATACAAATTTAACCTTCAATTGAGTTTATATTTTTCCACAATAAAGGTACGTTTACACTTCGGCGTTGACGCGCTCGACGTTCGGACTCGGCGCTAGCGTACGGCGTTGGCCAATCAGGTGGCTCAGCGTCGAGCGTCCGAGCGCTGGCGTTCAAGGTCAAAAGATAAACTATGTTCATCTTTCAGCGTTGAGCGCCGACCGTCGAACCTATGGTCGAACGTCAGGCGGTCAGCGGCGAGCTGTAAACGCTTTTTACAATTCCTTTCAAGTGTTAAAGAAACATTGATTGACTCTTTGCTTGGGGAGAGGGGGGGGGGGGGGGGCGAGACATACCTACTGATGCTGGGGGACTGATATCATCACTGGTACCACTCCAATGGTCATTGGTTCGAGCCCCTGACATATACTCACGATGGCCGTGTGGTCCGGCCACTCATCCATCCTCTGCCACAAGAACTCGCTGAGGTTGACGTCTGGGATGACGACGTCAGGCAACGGCGACGCCACCACGTGACTCGACGTCACGACGCCTTGCCGCGACGTCAGGCGTCGAACTCCGTGTCTCAGGCGCGGCAATGTCGTCACAAAACATCTCAGAAACATCTTTGAAGAAGGTGAATGACGTCAAAACTAATGTTGATAAACGTCCAGGTATTGTATTTTGTTATTCATTCTGATGTAAGTAAGTATATCTTCTAGATATTGCGTGACACATTTTGAGGGACCTTTTTTCGCCATTGGTATTGGCATTGGTCTAGGAAGGTATCAGTGGTAGGTAATTGTGGCCCGAAATAAAACAAACCCATTTTTATTCCAATCAAATGTTTATTTAAGCAAGTCGTAACAAAATATCATTGTGTGTGACAATACAATTAATTATAATTACATTTTAATTATAGTCTTACTGATGACGGTCTGACACCTAATTATCTTCACATTGTATAATTAGGTATATCATTAGAGAAGCATTAATGTGAAAGACAATCCGGATTTGATGTTCAATAAAGCATTTTTCTTGTATTTATTTGAAATTTGTTTGTCGTTGAGAACTGTTTTATATTCAAAAAAATGAATTCCTACAAATAGTACCTACCTGTGAATGTTAATCAGCTAATTCATATACATTCATCCATTATTTGGACATCCATCAGTGAACTGCATCTTTAGTTGTGAATCTATTTATAGATTCAAAACGTGTGCTATTCGAGCAGCCCAGAGAAAAAAATTACTGGGGAGAAGACCCAAATGCACTCACAGTCTTCTTGGCGACTCGTTCAGAAGGCTGTGAGATTACCAAGGATTGTAGATCATGAGTGATGAGTAGGATGTTTAGGACATATCCTTTTTAGTTTTTTGTTCTGACACGTCTAAAAATGATATACGAATATTTTAAATACGTTTCCCGATTCATAAGTTTGGATATAGTTATAATAAATACTCTCTTTTTTGAAACACTCTCTTTTTCTATTTAAAATAAAGTTTGTGAATCGTTTAAAAAAAGAGAGGATATACGAATATGTTTCATGTGTACCTGATTTCCAAAATATGTGTTTCATTTTGCCTGAAAATTCCTTTTTCTCAATGTTTGATGAATTGAGTCATTTTTTGCTATTTTAAGGGCTTTTTGTCATTTTTTAAAAGTATTGGGGAAAATAATATGAAATGTTTGCCGCAAGTTACAACAATTTTATGAATTTTGGTCTAGACCACAATTCATAAAATTTCCATTCACCATTTGGATGGCCATCAACAATTGACACTTGATATATTGGCACATTCATACAATAATTTTAAGATAATTTTAATATACTAGGAAAACGCTCAGTGTAACGCGTTGATGAGCGAGCACGGGTACGTGCAAATTCTCGAACCGGAAATGCGTACACAACGCACAGAAAACATATACATCCATATTGAATTGATTATGATATCAACTTAAAAGTGTATGCTTTTCATCGAAACTTTAAAATAGCATCTAAGCACCTGGTTCATAAAGCAAATCAGAATCAATTTTCAATTGGCACTGGAAAACATTCATTTCGATACTTCATTACTGACAGATATTAAAAATGTAAATAACTTCATACGTTCTTAACTGATTGGGATAAAATTTTGTAAAATAAGAGACAATATTGGTCTTAATAATGATCATGCAAAATATGAGTTTGATCAGAATTATCGAAGACCGTTTTCATTTTTCAGCCTATCAGGAGATATTTATTTAAATTTTAACCAATGAATCTGAGTAACGCGTTGATGAGCGAGCACGGATACGCGCAACACCTCGAACCGAAATTCTGTCTATCGAAAATGTCATTAAAAGCCAATAATTCTAAAATTTCGCCACAGATTTGTATAGAAATCTCAAAACATTCCTAAAATATTGGTCCAAATAACCATGCAAAGCTTTAAGTTGATCGATTGAACCTTTATGATTGAACTGTTCCGTGTTAATTTTCAAAAATCACAGGATCTCCTTTAAAAAATATACCTGAGACCTCTCATATGATATAAGTGTGTCTACACAATATCAGATCGACTGTTAAACGGTCATTATCAGTTTCATTTGCGTTTGAAAGTTTCTGCTCTAACTACCTTGCCTTGAACTGAAGAGTCGAAGTCGCCGTGAATTTGACAGCCAACACGCAAATAGTCCGTAAAATGTCAATAACGTTTGGATTTAAACACAGATTAGTATGAAAATTGTCAAAAATGCAGATAATGTTGGTCCCAACCATCATGCGAAGTTATAAGTTGATCGTTCAATCGGTTATAGTTTAAATTTCTAAAAACACAGGAAATATGGTTTTAAATTTTAACCAATGGGAGGATTTGGCTGAAACTTTGTTTGATTGGGTACAATGTTGGGGGTAATGACTTGTCAAAATTTCAATTTGATCAAAACAACCAATCGAAAGTTAATTTTTTTTAAATTTGAACCAATCAATGGATTTCAAAAAAATTAGGGTCTGCAACAATCAGAAATGTTACGTACATGTGTGCAAAATTTTAGCTCGATCGAAGAAAAACTCTGACCTGTATATCGTCAGTAACAGAAAAAAAAAAAAAAAACAGAGGTCCGTGCCAAAAGAGCCAAAAGGAGACGCTCGCTTCGCTCGCTCAATTACTCCAAATCCAACTCCTAAACTGATTAACTGAATAATATGTTGACGAATAGGTAATTCATACCATAAAATTTCATTGGTCCTTTTTAGCGATTTCATGGTCCTTTTTAATAGTTTTAAGGTACTATTTGCCTGGCCTTTTTGGACGTTTCATTGGTCATAAATATCCTAGCCCTAACCATGAGGTACCACACGCACATGAATCGTGTCGGTGGCCGATTCTATATCTGCAAAGCGGAAGTGAATTCCGAAATTTGCCATTTGCTTTATACATATTGATATCCCGCCAACATTGGAAAATAGTTATAGAATCTGGACCCTGGATTACGTAAGATTTAGTACTTAAGGTGATACTAGCGCTCGGCCGTTTTAGAAAATTGAGAGAGAAAAATTGTTTCATAAGTGAGTGTAACTTTTACAGGATGTTCACATGATCAGTCTTATTGTATATTAGTAGCACTTTTTAATTTTTGCTTATTGCATCGTTAATTAGGCGCCGGTTATTCAACAAAACCGCGAAAAACTCTGAAATTTGCGATACGATTGGAGACCAAACCCGTTAACCAATTGGTCTAAAATTTTAATTATGATTAGATGAAATACAAACTTAGGGTTATCACTTGGCACATTTTTTAAATTTAATTTTATACGGCTCCCAGGGAGACAAGAAAATAGCTAATATTTCACCGAAAATTCACTATTTATAACCAATTAACGAAAACAAAATTGAATATGTACCAAGGCCCAAGGGATAACCCTAAGTTTGGCTTTTATCTAATCACGATTAAAATTTCAAATAATTTGGTCTGCCCATTTCCAGCCTCATGCTCAAAAGAATTTCCAGATTTATCGACGCAAGTGACCAGAGTCTACTGGATTCGGTCCATAAGATTATTAGCTCACGGTCTTGTGGTGTTGAGGACTGACACCTGCAAATATCTACTTGCGGACGCAACTTCTTTTGAGCATGAGGCTGTTCGTCTCCAATCGTATCGCAAAAAGTGTCTACAAAAAGCAGCAAAATCGCTAGCGCTTGCTGCACCTTATAAAATTTAAAAGAATTGTGATACACATCAAAATGTTAAGCTCAAAAATATCTTTTTCGTGTCCCACTGATGGAAATATTCCTGTGCTAAAATGTGATTATCTGGAGCTTGGTGGTGCTCGATATATTTTCAAATCACTAATAATTAGCTTTATTTTTAAAAATATTCTCGTGGTAAAACGCAAGTGCCCTTGTCTCGCTCTGTCACGTCATCAACTCTTCTCCGCCAACTCCTTGGCCATCTCTTCTCGCAGCATCTTCCTCAGGATCTTCTTCCTTGTCTCGCTCTGTCACGTCATCAACTCTTCTCCGCCAACTCCTTGGCCATCTCTTCTCGCAGCATCTTCCTCAGGATCTTCCTCCTTGCCCTGCTCTGTCACGTCATCAACTCTTCTCCGCCAACTCCTTGGCCATCTCTTCTCGCAGCATCTTCCTCAGGATCTTCCTCCTTGTCTCGCTCTGTCACGTCATCAACTCTTCTCCGCCAACTCCTTGGCCATCTCTTCTCGCAGCATCTTCCTCAGGATCTTCCTCCTTGCCTCGCTCTGTCACGTCATCAACTCTTCTCCGCCAACTCCTTGGCCATCTCTTCTCGCAGCATCTTCCTCAGGATCTTCCTCCTTGCCCCGCTCTGTCACGTCATCAACTCTTCTCCGCCAACTCCTTGGCCATCTCTTCTCGCAGCATCTTCCTCAGGATCTTCCTCCTTGTCTCGCTCTGTCGCGTCATCAACTCTTCTCCGCCAACTCCTGGGCCATCTCTTCTCACAGCATCTTCCTCAGGATCTTCCTCCTTGCCTCGCTCTGTCACGTCATCAACTCTTCTCCGCCAACTCCTTGGCCATCTCTTCTCGCAGCATCTTCCTCAGGATCTTCCTCCTTGTCTCGCTCTGTCGCGTCATCAACTCTTCTCCGCCAACTCCTTGGCCATCTCTTCTCGCAGCATCTTCCTCAGAATCTTCCTCCTTGTCTCGCTCTGTCGCGTCATCAACTCTTCTCCGCCAACTCCTTGGCCATCTCTTCTCGCAGCATCTTCCTCAGGATCTTCCTCCTTGCCTCGCTCTGTCACGTCATCAACTCTTCTCCGCCATCTCCTTGGCCATCTCTTCTCGCAGCATCTTCCTCAGGATCTTCCTCCTTGCCTCGCTCTGTCACGTCATCAACTCTTCTCCGCTAACTCCTTGGCCATCTCTTCTCGCAGCATCTTCCTCAGGATCTTCCTCCTTGCCTCGCTCTGTCACGTCATCAACTCTTCTCCGCCAACTCCTTGGCCGTCTCTTCTCGCAGCATCTTCCTCAGGATCTTCCTCCTTGCCTCGCTCTGTCACGTCATCAACTCTTCTCCGCCAACTCCTTGGCCATCTCTTCTCGCAGCATCTTCCTCAGGATCTTCCTCCTTGCCTCGCTCTGTCACGTCATCAACTCTTCTCCGCCAACTCCTTGGCCATCTCTTCTCGCAGCATCTTCCTCAGGATCTTCCTCCTTGCCTCGCTCTGTCACGTCATCAACTCTTCTCCGCCAACTCCTTGGCCATCTCTTCTCGCAGCATCTTCCTCAGGATCTTCCTCCTTGCTTCTCTCTGTCACGTCATCAACTCTTCTCCGCCAACTCCTTGTCCATCTCTTCTCGCAGCATCTTCCTCAGGATCTTCCTCCTTGCCTCGCTCTGTCACGTCATCAACTCTTCTCCGCCAACTCCTTAGCCATCTCTTCTCGCAGCATCTTCCTCAGGATCTTCCTCCTTGTCATCACCACGTCTACGTCATCAACTCTTCTCCGCCAACTCCTTGGCCATCTCTTCTCGCAGCATCTTCCTCAGGATCTTCTTCCTTGTCTCGCTCTGTCACGTCATCAACTCTTCTCCGCCAACTCCTTGGCCATCTCTTCTCGCAGCATCTTCCTCAGGATCTTCCTCCTTGTCATCACCACGTCTACGTCATCAACTCTTCTCCGCCAACTCCTTGGCCATCTCTTCTCGCAGCATCTTCCTCAGGATCTTCCTCCTTGTCTCGCTCTGTCGCGTCATCAACTCTTCCCCGCCAACTCCTTGGCCATCTCTTCTCGCAGCATCTTCCTCAGGATCTTCCTCCTTGCCTCGCTCTGTCACGTCATCAACTCTTCTCCGCCAACTCCTTGGCCATCTCTTCTCGCAGCATCTTCCTCAGGATCTTCCTCCTTGTCTCGCTCTGTCACGTCATCAACTCTTCTCCGCCAACTCCTTGGCCATCTCTTCTCGCAGCATCTTCCTCAGGATCTTCCTCCTTGCCTCGCTCTGTCACGTCATCAACTCTTCTCCGCCAACTCCTTGGCCATCTCTTCTCGCAGCATCTTCCTCAGGATCTTCCTCCTTGCCCCGCTCTGTCACGTCATCAACTCTTCTCCGCCAACTCCTTGGCCATCTCTTCTCGCAGCATCTTCCTCAGGATCTTCCTCCTTGTCTCGCTCTGTCGCGTCATCAACTCTTCTCCGCCAACTCCTGGGCCATCTCTTCTCACAGCATCTTCCTCAGGATCTTCCTCCTTGCCTCGCTCTGTCACGTCATCAACTCTTCTCCGCCAACTCCTTGGCCATCTCTTCTCGCAGCATCTTCCTCAGGATCTTCCTCCTTGTCTCGCTCTGTCGCGTCATCAACTCTTCTCCGCCAACTCCTTGGCCATCTCTTCTCGCAGCATCTTCCTCAGAATCTTCCTCCTTGTCTCGCTCTGTCGCGTCATCAACTCTTCTCCGCCAACTCCTTGTCCATCTCTTCTCGCAGCATCTTCCTCAGGATCTTACTCCTTGCCTCGCTCTGTCGCGTCATCAACTCTTCTCCGCCAACTCCTTGGCCATCTCTTCTCGCAGCATCTTCCCGAGGATCTTCCTCCTTGTCTCGCTCTGTCACGTCATCAACTCTTCTCCGCCAACTCCTTGTCCATCTCTTCTCGCAGCATCTTCCTCAGGATCTTCCTCCTTGTCTCGCTCTGTCACGTCATCAACTCTTCTCCGCCAACTCCTTGGCCATCTCTTCTCGTAGCATCTTCCTCAGGATCTTCCTCCTTGCCTCGCTCTGTCTCGTCATCAACTCTTCTCCGCCAACTTCTTGGCCATCTCATCTCGCAGCATCTTCCTCAGGATCTTCCTCCTTGTCTCGCTCTGTCGCGTCATCAACTCTTCTCCGCCAACTCCTGGGCCATCTCTTCTCGCAGCATCTTCCTCAGGATCTTCCTCCTTGCCTCGCTCTGTCACGTCATCAACTCTTCTCCGCCAACTCCTTGGCCATCTCTTCTCGCAGCATCTTCCTCAGGATCTTCCTCCTTGCCTCGCTCTGTCACGTGATCAACTCTTCTCCGCCAACTCCTTGGCCATCTCTTCTCGCAGCATCTTCCTCAGGATCTTCCCCGCCGCACTCTTGGGTATGTTCTTCACGAAGCGAACTCCTGACAGGTGTTTGTGCGCAGATGTTTGAGTCGCGACAAACTCCATCACTTGCTTCGCGTTCAAACCGTCTTGCTTCCTGAACACAGATTACACTCATTAGTGATGCTGGAGAAGGCACGTTGATGCTGATGGTTAATGTAGTTGTATTGCTGCAGTGTTCCAGGGGCCCTTTTCTAAAACTTTTAAATTCCTAATTCAAATGGAATCCGATTCGGTGCAATGTTAATCCTTATGGCCGTGACCGAATTCCATCGGAATGGAATTGGGAAAACTTTCTAGAATATAGGCCTCCAGTTGACGCAATGGCGACGATGGAACTGAACGTAAGAAATTAAACATGTGTTTTTAATTGTAACCTACCACAACTATTGATTCTGACGTCAAATCTGGACACTTGCATTTTTAAGCACATGTTTAACTTCTTCACGATGCGAATTAGGCGAACGCAAAAGATGTGGTAAATTCAAAGTGATGTTCACATTTCGGACGCGAAAGTGTTTTTTTTAATGCAAAATCAAACTCTTTGTGTTCACGTTCGTCCGTCCACGTCAATCGTGCATCGGCCGATGACACTAGGCTGATGAGACAGTCAACAGCAAAACTACATTTGATTTGATAACGTGACATCTACCTGGGAACGACGTAAGCCAGGGGACGCTCTCCTGCTCGCGCATCCGGGATTCCGATCACGGCTGCGTCCAGGACTCCTGGATGACTTCTCAGCAGTTCCTCCAGCTCAGCTGGCGCCACCTGGTGGAAGGGAGATGTAACTCAATACATAGAACAACGTTCTTTCTTGTTCCTTCTATGTCAGGCACTCACCTGGTAGCCCTTGACCTTGATGAGCTCCTTGAGTCTATCGACGATGTAGAAGTCCTTGTCGTCGTCATAGTAACCGAGGTCCCCGGTGTGCAGCCAGCCGTCCTTGTCGATCATCTCTTGCGTGGCCTTGGGGTTGTTGTGGTAGCCGACCATGTTCTGCGACATTTACAAGGTGTCAAAGCAAATAATATTTGATACTTTGTCACTGTCAGCTTCAACGGACTATTTTCTTTGCCACCAATAAATTGGATCTTCTCAGACTAGACATGTCTCCTCTTTGGACACTTTTTAATCCTGTATATTTCCATCCACAGCATGTTTCTTTAACTTTGTAACTCAGACGCAGAAGGGCCGATGTGCTTTTTAAAGATTTTGAGTTGCACATGTTTGGAATCATGTAATCAAGCTCATTGCAATTTGATTGAAGCCACAAATAGAGTTTTTATATTGATTTATTTTCACAAAATGAAGGCGTCACAACAACAAATTACAAATTGGATGACTGCAGGGTTTTTTTAGCTCCCTGCTCTCCCTAAGAATCACTGAAATTCACGCTGGGCATTCTGCTTCTTTGGTTAAATATCGTGTATCTTCAGAATGCATCATCAGTTGTGTACAAGTGACTTACCTGTGGGCCCAGAGAACACAGCTCCCCAACTTTGCCGGGCCCCAACGCCTCCCTCGTGGCGGGGTCAATGATCTTGACCGATGTGTTGGCCACTGGGATTCCCACCGAAGCCAACTTCTTCCCGATACGCGTCTTTTGAGTGACGATTGGACCTGTTTCGGTCATACCATAAGCTGGGAGAGAAAACAAGAGAATAATTGACATCCAGCAAACCCTCCTTAGACTCGCATCAAGAAAAATTACAATCGAATATCCTCTTGTGTTAAAATATTCATAAAATAATTTTTTTATGGAGAGATTTCTTACCGTTCAGACATAGAAGATGCGGCGGCGTCTTCTCTCTGAATCTCTCAATGTCTTTCTCTCCAAGTGGTGCCGCCGCCGACAGCATGAACTCCACGGTCTCGAAGTGTGCGGGGGTGGCGGCGGGACTCGAACCCAGGAACAGCACAAGAGGCGGCACGAGGTACAGACCTGTGGGCTGAAAGCACTTCGTGAACTGCCAGCAACTAAGAATTAGAGAGTTGAATAATAGGAAAGCCTGGTGACATATCAACCAAATGACTGAAGTTACTGCACAATGAAATACAATTTTTAGTGCATCTCGGTGCTACTGTTCAGTCTAGTCTATGTGAAGGAACGATTCAGAGGTAAATGAGTCACTGCTTAGTGTAGGTATCTAGCAGTTGACAAATCGAAAATAACCAAAATGATAAATAAAGTCACATTGATAATGATTAGTATGTACTAAATGATTATCTTCCTGTACCTTCTGTGTTTTGAGAACATTGAGGAAGACTGTGGGATCGAATTTGGGCAGCGTGATGATCTTGGCGCCCCGACACATCTTGCTGAGTACAATAATCTCCATTGCGTATAAGTGGTAGAGGGGCAGCACAGTTGGCAGCACGGCCTGGTAGTTGCCTGAAAACACATGGACCACGTTGATTTGTATGCCAAGGAAGCATTAATTCACATTTGGGAATCCAATAAATCAAAGAAAACGAATGAATATATTACAACTGTGATGTTGTTGTAACTCTCTTTTACACAAAAGTTCTACCTTCGAAATTCCGAACGTCCATTATATTTAGATCCTTGTTGAAACTGCTAGTTACAAACTCAGTCTTGAAATTCCAAATGAATTCTTAGTTCACACGGGAGTTTTTGGATTGGCGATTCGGAACGTCGAGAAATTTTTCAAGTTTCGAACATTCTTGTCAATGTAGCTTTATTATTTCTCGATGCTCCTCAAACACCGATCACAAAAAATATACTCCTTTGATCGGTAGATACCTGCTAATGTTGGAATGCCACCCCAGAAGGATTTCAATATCAACCAACCTTCGTCATTAGGTACTGCAGAATCATAATTCATGGTGTTACGAATGGTTCACTCATGTTTTCTCACCCGATGTTGCTGGAACAAGATCGATGAGCTGATGAGAATGCATCTGCAAACAGTTTGCTATGAGGTTCCTGTGGGACAGCAGCACACCCTTGGGAAGACCCGTCGTCCCACTCGAATAGGGGATTAGCGCCGGGGTGGTAGCAGTCACGCTGTAGTAGGAGTCCACACTGTCTGTTGACACTTCAGAGTCTGTAACCAATCAGGAGGGTTATTTATTGTAATTTGTTAGATTAGAAGCCTCTATTGGGTCACACATGTGCCCTTCAAGAGTGTTAATGACCTCAAACATTTTAGATATTTTAAAAGTAATTGCAGATTCTTTTGGACACATCCACAGTCTTAGATCAGCTTATTAACTTTTTCATAAAAATAAAAAGTTTCGAAATTAACAAGTTGGTATAAAATCAACAAAAATAAACCAAGGAAAATTGGCAAAATCCGAATTTTCTAGTGCTTACAGTCATAATGTAAAATACTTCTCAACAGAACTGAAGTTAGAATTATGTATAAGTTGAATAAAGCGGGTCTCCTTGTTGTCACCTATCATCTCCTCCATCTTAATGGTTCCGGGCGGTGCCTGCTGACCCTCGTAGCTCGGAGTGACCACGATCAGCGGCTGCTTGTAGTCAGGGTTACGGTTGCGTAGCAACGAGCACGCTTCCATCACCTGGCCGTGCTTCCCAGGGAGAGTGACAACGAGGCGTGCTTCGGAGTCCAGCAACTGTTTCGCGATCTCCGCTGCAAGATAATGCATTTCAATTACAGCACAGTTCGATCGTATAGAGATGGGGAATCAATTTTAGAAACAAAGGAATTTCCCAGTGAACACAGGCCGTCCCAGGGACAGACTATTTTTAGGATATCCTAGCCTAAAGTAGGACATCCTACTAGGATGTCCTGGGTACCTCCCTGGGATATCCTAATAAAGGAAGAAGATCCTTTTTTAGGAACATTCTTCCTAAATTAGGCAATTGCCTTTTTTAGGAAGAATTGTCCTAAAAATGGCTGCTACTGAAATCCTATTTTAGGACAATTCTTCCTAAATTAGGCAATTGCCTTTTTTAGGAAGAGTTGTCCTAAAAATGGCTGCTATTGAAATATTTTTAAAAGTTTCTACAACTGTCAACAGAGTACTCTGCCCTTCGACTTCACAATATAGATGTTTAATTTCAGCATATCTCTTTATCGTTTGTTTTTAAGTAAGTTATATTATTTCCAAAATCTGCCAAGTATTAAGATATTATAACAAAAAGAGACATGTCCTATTGGATGATAGGAAAAATGTGTATTTCTTTTATTTTGTACTGGAACCTAAGTTGTCACCTTGGAGTCGGAGCCATATTTTTTGGATGCAAACATTGATAACTGAATTATTGAATATGAATAATGCGAATCGTGCGAATTGGTGTCTGTGCAAATAGAACCTGTCTATTAAATATGGCAATTGCATCCCAATAGGGGAAAATTATCTTCCATAGGAAATACCATTCTATTATAATAATAATGACAAAATTATTTATTAAATTTGTCATTTTCATCCTAATTTAGGAAAAGCATCTACCTAAATAAGAAAATGATGTCCTAAAGTAGGACAATGTATATCTTAAATTAGGCAGTTTCATCTTAATTTAGGAAAAGTATCGACCTAAATTAGGAAATGACGTCCTAAACTAGGACAATGGATATCCTAAATTAGGCGGTGTCGTCCTTTTTTAGGAAGGTCCGCCTAATTTAGGACGTACCTGGGATCGAAAAACTTGTGTAATTAGGACACTCTGGGGACACTCTGGGGATCATTTTAGGCCGAGTTTAGGACGGACTGGGGATGTCCTACCTAAGTAAGTAGTCTGTCCTGGGGACGTCCCAGGTACGTCCTAGTGTTCACTGGGTTAGGAATGAATCGTATAAAATAAAAACCCTTGTTCCCCTGGCTTTCAGGTGGCATCTTCTTTCACGCCTGACAAGAAGTTAAGCAACAATAGGACTTATAAAACTCGTACCCATGGGGGAAATTCCCCAACACTTAACACTTGTTTAATTCTCAATTTTTTATTTCTTTTAACCCAAAGTTGCTTTTCAACTTCCTTGAACCAACCTGCCACATATGCTGGATTAATCGTTGTTACCACAACCCCAGCTTCGACTGCGCCCAAGACGGCGACTGCATATTCTGGCATATTGGGCAGGAGAATGGCAATCACTTGACCCCGCTGCAAACCTGCGCGGTGCAGCGACGCAGCGAACCTGCGACATGCCGTGCGCAGCGCAGTGTACGTGTAGCCACGCCCACTCACCCCACATTCCTGCACATTAATTCTTGTTATAATTTTAGAATGACAGAATTCCCATCAATATTTTCCATAAGAGACCTGTGTGAAGGACAAAAGGAGATCTTTCGTTCGGTGACTTCGTGATACAAGGGAGCTGCATATGTCATTCGCTGTTCAAATTATATAGAAGTAGTGGCTGTGCATTGTCTGTATTTACATTCTCTTCTTTTTCTGATGATGGATTTAGTGATTATATTAGTTTTTAGATGTCGAAGGCAGCAACAGTATGAACAAATCTCCAGAAACATGTACGAAAAATTGAGTTTCAAAATATATTTGTTGATGGAGAATAAAATTAAATGGACAGAGAACGGAATTGAGTTAAAATATGCAAGGGATATTCGGCAAGCTTAGAATAAGACTCTGGAGATGGGCGGAGATGTTAACAGCTCGAGGGATGACACGCAGTTCAGAATCTGAACTCAATGTGGTGGTTAGAACAACTGAAGAGACTAAAAAGGAAATATTACAGCATTGTCAACAGCATGTCATTCGGATCAGAATGTGCTCTTAGGATGCGAGAATGTTCAAGAAGTTTTAATTTCCCATTCTGATGGAATTCGATACCATGCAATGCCAATCTATATGCCGTGAATCGAATTCCATCAGAATTGAATTGCGACAAAGTTATAGAATATGCCTCCTGATCTCGCTATTTCATACGATTTGATTAGATTTGAAAGCTACTCACGATGGCCGTGTGGTCCGGCCACTCATCCATCCTCTGCCACACGAACTCGCTGAGGTTGACGTCTGGGATGACGACGTCAGGCAACGGCGACGCCACCACGTGACTCGACGTCGCGACGCCTTGCCGCGACGTCAGGCGTCGAACTCCGTGCCTCAGGCGCGGCATAGTCGTCACAAAACATTTCAGAAACATCACAGGTAAAACTTATGTAGCTGGTAACGTGTTGTATTTGTTTTACGGTGTATTGGCACAGCAAGCACTATCATTCTGTAACTACTGACTAAAGAGAAATTGAGGTGACGCTATACTACTCTATGATTCGTAATCATATGTGTACACCATAGAGTAAGCTCTCACTAATCACACTGTTCAAAGTCATCTCACACGTGATAAGGTGTTGATAAACATTTGATGGGTTATGTATTGGGATGGGAACAGCGTTTATCTTCGATGTGTCTTTGTTGGGGGTTTATCGTGTTAGTGATAAAGATTATGCGTGTAATGCATGAGAATTGAATCTTAGTTTGAATCGGAGCCAATTGATATGACTTATTTACGCGATAAGATGCGATTATTGTATTCGGTACGTTATTACGAGTACCTACCAATCTTGGGAGCACATACCGCCCAAGGCGATCATTTTTGAGAGTCATAATTTTGTATGACCATAATGGAAACTTTTAATAATTATTTCTCCTTAAAACAAGCTGTAGCCCCCAAATAATCAATTGAAACATTTGTTTTACTTTTGTAATCTGATATTTTCATTGATAACTCTAGCATTGAAACAAGAGATAATTATATTATTCACAGTATTCTGTGATAATTCAATGTCAACCCTTGTAAGACAAACATAAACTTGTACAATAATCTTCAAAACAAAACGTGTGAACACCAATATTTTTTACTCAAAGTGCGCCAGAGTTAAAAATCAACAAATTAAAAATGGATACAAAATGGTGTAAAAATCCAGACATCACCCTGCAGGAGAGAATAGTGCGTCTAGAGTCTCCAGCACCTCTTTGTCAATCAATTCACATTTTATTACATCTTTTAAAAATAGTTTTTGATTAACTTATTTACTTAACCAATTTTTGATATTACTTTCCAGGTACTTGTCAGTGAAGATTTTTTAAAAATTATTTGTATGAGATATCTGCTTTTATCCGAAGTTTTATGGCATCATTATTGCATTTCCGAGAGCGAGAATATTTTTTAAGAAGAATAAAGGAATTATATGGAATTATTTGTACGAAACAAAAAATAAAGGGCCGAATCTGTACAAAATATTTGTATTTATTATTTAATGTACACTCCCCCAAATAATAAACGGTACTTGGTACAAAACGTATTGGCTGCTGGGCCGGTTCCTTGACAATCAATCCTTGTTATTATCAATGAAATCAGAGCTCACCTAAAAGAGTTAGATAATGCGTTAGCACTGACTTCATGGGATGATGCTATCTTTTCTTTCGAGTACCGTTTATTATTTGGGGGAGTGTACGTTACCTATACATAAATTCTAACTGCAATACATCAATTTATTTAAAGTGGTTCCATCGTTTCGGCATAGGAATGAGAATTTGCTGTAATTCACACCAAAGATTAATGAAACCATATTACATACAACTAGCGCAAAAAATATTTGCCCCTTATGGTATGAAATAATTAGATATTCTTGATTTAAGATCATCTTTTCCCCCATAAGATAACACAGGGAGACATGAAATCGTCCCGGAAAATTGGTCTTAAATTGCTCCTAAAACCGCAAGAGGAATGACAAATTATTGAAAATAGTCTCAAATTAAAGATAATAATTTTTAGAATAAGACTGCCGTTTAAAAATATAGGGTCACGGGCCAAATAAGAAAGAAAATGTGTACAATGTGTGAAATTTACCATAAATCTGGCAACATTGCACTACAAATATAAATTATTTTGGGATAGTTTAATAGGAACTTCAATTAAAAACATATAATTGGAGCACACGGTAAGATATAATTGTTTTATGCTGTTGTTTGAGGTATTATTTCATCAGAGATTTGTATGAATTACGGCGAATTCTAAGCACCTTGGCTGGAGCAGTGGGACCACTTTAAGTGCTTTAAAATCATCCAAATAAAGATTATTGAACATCTTATGTGATCTCTCGAATCATTTATCATAATATAAATACACGTAGGTACATAGGCCTGAAATTGACACATTAAATGTTAAAATACGTATTTATTTCATTTTATTTTATTATTTTAAAATACACACAGTGCATTTGCTGGCAGTAGGAATAGGGATAGGAGATAGGAGATCAAGTCGAGCAAAACTCAATGTAAAACGTAAATCCCATAAATATAGATTCACCGGAAGCTGATCCACAAAGAGAGATTCTACAGAATCCCAGAGATTTTGATTGATATTTTGTTTAAAGTCTGGGAAACAAAATCTCAATCAAAATTTGGGATTCGATAAAATCGCTTTTTGTGGATCAGCTCCCTGAAGATATAAACCTATTCTACGTTTTCCGGGTCGCGAGAATTGAATTGCAGTTAAGTTCGTAAATGGGGTTAAAAATTAACCAATGAGAAACGAGTGCAGTCGACCGCTATCATACTTAATTGAATGTAAAATGCTTCCACACCTCTAGGTCACTTATTTCGCTTTTGCTTAACTCCATTTCAATTATTTAAATATACATTATCTTCATGTAACATCAATTGAAAGAAAATTGAAAAAGAAGGCAATGCCATTTCATTATTCAAATTAAACAGCTGAGCAAAGACAATGACATTTCATAACAGCTGATCAGCTCAGCAAGATCGACGTCATGATTGTGAGTGACGTTTTACCACCCTTACTCCTTGGCTGAAAAATAACTCCATTTACGAACCTACCTGCAATTCAATTCTCGCTTCCGGGTCTATGCGCCCCGATTCAGCCTCTTTCTGGGAAAACTTCCCCAGAGCCAATACAACATTATCTTCCGGCTTTACAGGCAAGAAGATAATGTGCAGAGAGTGGTCCTCAAACTTTACAAAAGTCGGCGTCCATGACCGTACAAGATATTCCATCTGTTATCCTAAAATATTCAATCAAAAAACCAAGCGTTTGTAGCGTCTAAGCCCGAGGAAACTGTGGGGGGCTGCCAACCCCAGACCCCACTCATATAAAGTGAACGGATACAGGCAGAGTTACGACCATCCCCTCTCTCACCCAACATCCTCTTTTGCATTCTCTTTATTTCCTCCTTGCTTCTCTCTGTCACGTCATCAACTCTTCTCCGCCAACTCCTTGGCCATCTCTTCTCGCAGCATCTTCCTCAGGATCTTCCCCGCCGCACTCTTGGGTATGTTCTTCACGAAGCGAACTCCTGACAGGTGTTTGTGCGCAGATGTTTGAGTAGCGACAAACTCCATCACTTGCTTCTCGTCCAAACTGTCTTGCTTCCTGAACACAGATTACACTCATTAGTGATGCTGGAGAAGATCTGGAAGCCTACGTTGTAACACCACAGTTTTAGTAGGTGTAGCGCAACGTCTTGATGCTCACACCACAAGATAACATGACATACCTGGGAATGACGTAAGCCAGTGGACGCTCTCCTGCTCGCTCATCCGGGATTCCGATCACGGCTGCGTCCAGGACTCCTGGATGACTTCTCAGAACCTCCTCCAGCTCAGCTGGCGCCACCTTGTGAGGAAGAAATCAACACATTATTAACACAACATTCTTTAGCAGCAATACTTTTTCAATTTGTCAGCTACCCACCTGTAGACCCTTGACCTTAATCAGTTCCTTGAGTCTGTCGACGATGTAGAAGTCCTTGTCGTCGTCATAGTAACCGAGGTCACCAGTGTGCAGCCAGCCGTCCTTGTCGATCATCTCTTGGGTGGCCTTGGGGTTGTTGTGGTAGCCGACCATGTTCTGTAATAGAAACACCATCCGATCATAACTACAGGGATTGGATGTGCGTTTGGAAATTCCTGCTTTCCTTCCCAATTATAAACGACTCATCTAAGGAAGGATTAATACTTGGTTTCGACCTACCTGTGGGCCCAGAAGGCACACCTCCCCCACCTTGCCCGCCTCCAACGCCTCCCCTGTGTCTGGGTCGGCGATCTTGGCTATGACATTCGGCAGAGGAATACCAACAGATGCTAACTTGTTCCCCATCATTGTCTGGTGGAATACAGTCGGACTCGTTTCAGTGAGACCATAGGCTGGAAAAAACAAACAGTAGAAATTAATCACCCATCGTGTGATAATTTGAGCATTATATTCACTAATCGAGGTAAGATAGTTGATGGACTTCATCGTTAAGTAATCACATTCAAGCAATTGCCTTTAGGAAATATATTCCTCAGATTTGCTTACGGAGAAGTCGGTGTTTTGGACGAACATATGCGGAGAATGCCTCCCGAAATAGAAAAAGCATACGACTTGATTCCTTGACTTGATATTTCATTATGTTAAATAAGTGTAGTTGTAGTTGAAAATGTGTACGTATGCGTTTGGAAAATTCGATGGTGATATTCTGGCTTACTGGCTGTCAACGTTTAGTCAATTTCAATACCAACATTACGTCTATTAAATAGGAGCCTTGCATATTTTTTATTTTTTGATAAACCTACTGAAAATAAATGTTTGACATGTTTGGAGATACATGTATATATTGAATGATGCAAAGAGCGGGTTTGAACTTTGATTTGTGATGAACACGTGTTCCACGGACGACTCCTTACCTTGCATGCACTGAAGCTGCGGTGGCGTCTTCTCCTTGAACCTCTCCATATCCTTCTCTCCAAGCGGCGCCGCCCCCGTTATCATGTAGCGCACGGTCTCGAAGTGTGCGGGGGTGGCGGCGGGGCTCGAACCCAGGAACAGCACGAGAGGAGGCACGAGGAACAGAATTGTGGGCTAGAAAAAACCACATCGACATACGTTGTAGTTTGGCGTCTATCAAAAGAAGAGGCTACTCATAGGTCAATCCGTTTCAACAACAATTGCAATATTTGCTTCAGTTTTTAGACAAATAGAAAAATTAAATTTGTTTTACCTTCTTGGTCTTGAGTACGTTGAGGTAAGTCGTGGGTTCGAATTTGGGCAGTGTGACGATCTTGTTTCCTAAACGCAGCTTGGCCAGGAACACGATGACCAACCCGTAGATGTGGTAGAGGGGCAACACGGCTGGAATCACGTCCTGGTAGTTGCCTGGCAACACATGATGGACCATTGATAACGACATCACAAAGTCGAGACATGTCTATGCATACTTTGGAATGGATGCCGTTTAAAACGGAAAGTCGGTATATGAGAAGGGTGACAGGAAAGAATGTTAATCTGTTACTACTTGTATACAAGACTGTTAGATCATATTATACAACATGTCATTATTCCTTTCATGCCGTACAGTTTCAATGCAGTTTCATTTTGGTAGAGGCCCTCGACATCTTTCCCACCTTCAAACTCAAAACTACTTGACCTGGTTCATATGTTTTAAACAACCGTAGCGTATACAATAAACACATAAAATCGTGGGTATTTTTAGAACCATTCAAGTGAAATTGAAGTGACATGATTTTGTTCCGTTAGAATTCGGAAATGATCGTACCGACGTTTCAAACAATCCAAAATTTTCAGAACCATCAAAGCTTCTAAAGGAACAAACGCCATGATGCTGCAATTCAATCAATCTTTCCTTCCGAAACTACTCAACGTTTTCCAATGCCATGAACAACACCTTATTGACTCTTTTGACATACCCGAGGTCGGTGAGGTCGTGTCAACCATATCGTGTGAATGTAGCTGCAGACAGTTCCCGATGATGTTCCTGTGGGAGAGAAGTACTCCCTTAGGCAGACCTGTCGTGCCACTGGAGTAGGGAATCACGAGCGGGGTGGTAGCAGTCACACTGTAATTGGAATCCACGCTGTCTGTTGACACTCCAGAGTCTGCAAATAATCAGTGTGAAAGGTTAGACAAAACAGAATGAAACTTTTTTAATATTTAGTGAAACCTCTTTACCGTATCAACACTGTAGAATTGTGGTATCTTTTCACAAGGTCATCATTTTACTGTACTACCGCTTGCTTTACCCAAAGGGTTTTGGGGTGTCCCAAATTCGCCTTTGAGTTAAAAATATGGAAACAATAATATGGGGCAAGCACTTGACACTTGACACGTGACACTTAACATATCGTCATTTCTGGGCAGCCCTTGCATTTCAGTTTTAGCACTGTAACTACATTTAAATTGTTTGGCGATTGCACCCTGACAATGACATTGGAGGCCAATCCAGCGATGAAATTAAGTTAGAGAAATAAATAAGATAATGCCTCGTGCTTTCCTTGTCGTTCCGTCAAACCCATTATAGCCAGAGTTATATCAGTTGAACAGAATCGGGCCTAATACTGCTCCTTGTTGTCACCTATCATCTCCTCTATCTTGATGGTTCCGGGCGGTGCCTGCTGACCCTCGTAGCTATGAGTGACCACGATCAGAGGCTGCTTGTAGTCAGGGTTACGGTTGCGTAGCAACGAGCACGCCTCCATCACCTGGCCGTACTTCTCAGGGAGGGTGACGATGAGACGGGCGTCGGAGTCCAGCAACTGTTTCGCGATCTCAGCTGTAAGAAAACGACTGGCATGATAGGTGGTCCACGGGGCGAGAAATGTATTTTCACTTGCTTTCCCGAATACTTGAAGTACAGACAGGAAACCAAAGACTTTCTTGTTATATTTCCGTAGCCATGAACATGGTTGTTGGAAACGGGGTAGGTCTCTGTACTGGGGTACCTCTCTGTATTAAAAATATTTCTTTTCTGTTTGTATGTTTGATGACGATGATACACAACCGTTTCAAAAAGTATAGATACTTATATGCAAACTTATTTGTGATTTGGGGAATGAGAAAGGAAATGCGGAAAATGCTCTTACATAACATCGTATTTATTTGGTGCTACAATGGTGTTGAGTTCAAGGTCAGTGCTATAATAAACATTTAAGATGTACATCATGGTTCAAAGTAGCACTGTGCTATGAAAATGAACGATATTAGGTAAAGGTTATGGTAAGGGATATCCCCATAAAAAACACTTCGTGTAAAAATACCAGCCAAGTCTCTTCAACTAAAAAAAAATATGAAATCTAAAAATTCTGCACTGAAAAGTAGTGATATCAAAAAATTAGCCAAGTCAAAACTTTATTTGAAAATCAAAAAATACTTGGCGCATCGTGTACTTAAATAGCTTGGAAGTATAAGCCAATTATAAATTATACATGAAATATACATATACATAGTATACCTATAATGCCCTAAAAAAAACGATGTGCCAAGTATTTTTTGATTTTCAAATAAAGTTTTGACTTGGCTAATTTTTTGATATCACTACTTTTCAGTGCAGAATTTTTAGATTTCATATTTTTTTTTAGTTGAAGAGACTTGGCTGGTATTTTTACACGAAGTGTTTTTTATGGGGATATCACTCCTTTTTTTAGTTTATTCTAACAACTTGTGACACATATGAAATGAACAATTACTAAATTCTTTTAAAAAATCATCACCCTTTACAATTTCGTTACCACTAATGAATAGCAGCGTATGGTCCTAAATAATTGCTTTAAATGATCTTTCACGAAGAATAGCAAAGGTTTCATTCCAATCAGTCAACCCAGTTCCGAGATATGGAAACACTTCGGTTTTCAAAATGGCTGCTGAACTTTCTGCAATGCCACATAGAATTTATTTCTATAAATGATGTGTATCATTTTAAGCTTTCTGAATATGTATTTATTGTATAGGAGGGAATTATAATAATTTATACATTTGAATGACGTCATTTCCGGTCTCATAAATAGGAAAATTCTATTTGTACTGTTCATATTCCATAGAGATGGCCATCCGAATCGTTTGGCGCTAGTTTCATACCGATTTGTCTACCAGTTTTTGAGATATGACGTTACTTCCGGTTTAAAAATGGCGGCTGAAATCTCTGACCCCTTGAAGTATATTTGAAACATGATTATAATTTTATAAGCTGTCTCAAATAGTATATTTTTTGCATCAAAATAAAAATTTGTGAGATTATTAAAATGTGTGACGTCATTTCCGGTTTAGGTATGAGAAACTGCAAATATTATTGATGATAATACATAAAGTTGACCGTCTTAATTGTTTTGCGCTGGTTTCGTTGAAATCTATTTAGCCGTTATTGAGATATGATGTCACTTCCGGTTTCAAAATGGCGGCTTCCGGTTGGTTTTATAACAAGTCACATGAGACGTCAAAAGTACATACGTTACATAAATATCAAAATAATCGGATCAATCTTTGTTGCCAAAAAGCCAATCGATGTATTTCAAATTTCATTACGTCATTTCCGGTTTCTTTAACATAATGTTTAGTCTTTTGCTACTTAGCATGCATATAGATGACCGTCTGGATCGTTTGGCGCAATTTTCGTTCCAATCGGTCCAGCCGTTGACGAGATATGACGTCACTTCCGGTTTCAAAATGGCGGCATAAAACCAGTTATAGCAAAAGGCACCTCAGACGCCAAAAGTGCATATGTGGTAAAAATTTTAAATCGATCGGTTCAGCCGTTTATGCTGTGGCCTGTTTACCATATTTTAGCTCCACCCTACTACTACTACTGAGATTATTATGAAAACCGCCCTAAAACACTGTTTTCACGGCCCTCTAGCGCGCAAAGGGCGTAACCTATTGTTCCCAAATTTGGTGTATGTTGTAGGGTGGGCCATAGCTCGAAATTAAGATATATCGCAACAATGTGAGATTTTCCAATTTTAAGATCCAGTAGGCCGAAAATGCCACTTTGATGCTTACAGTAAAAGTGGGTTTGCTCCAGCCTTTTTAAATGAGTGTGTGCGCGCGCCGTACGACTTGGCTGGCGTGGAGCGACCGCTCCACTAGATTAGGTAAAGAATACAATAGATATCAATCGATTTCGAATTGAATGTCTTCTCTTTGTCACAGTTGATTGTGTGAAATGTGAGACGATGGGCGCCATTAGCCTATTTATCGAACAGTGCAACATAAAACACCAGAAGGATAGATGACGATCGAACAGACCTGGAACATAGCCGGGATTGACCGTGGTGACCACAACCCCAGCCTCGACTGCGCCCAAGAAGGCGACTGCGTACTCCGGCACATTGGGCAGCACGATGGCAATCACGTGACCCCGCTGCAGGCCTGCGCGGTGCAGCGACGCAGCGAACCTGCGACATGCCGTGCGCAGCGCAGTGTAGGTGTAGCCACGCCCACTCACCCCGCATTCCTGCACATTAATGACGCACGGTTGTAGTTAAATGTCAATACAGAATATACAATATACAACACTCAGCATCCAACGTACATCTAGTGGAGCGGTCGCTCCACCCAGCCAAGTCATACTATACACTCACAGTCACTCAACATACCGTAAATGCCTAATAAACTGAGGAGCAGACCAAACACTTTTACTGTAAGCAACAACATGGCATTTTCGGCCTACTGGATCTCAAAATTGGTAAATCTCACATTGTTGCGAAATATCTTAATTTCGAGCTATGGCCCACCCCACTACATATACCAAATTTGGGAACAATAGGTTATGCCATTTGCGCGCTAGAGGACCGAGAAAACAGTGAAATTACACCACTTTCTGATTCTGAAGATGATGATGATTCTGATGATATCACGAAACGTCGCTATCACCGCCACAGCCTAAACGGCTGAACCGATCGACCTGAAATTTTTACCACATGTGCACTCTTGGCGTCTGAGGTGCCTTTTTATAAAACCAACCGGAAGCCGCCATTTTGAAACCGGAAGTGACGTCATAACTAAAAAACGTCTGGACCGATTAGAACGAAATTAGCGCCATTCGATTTAGATGGTCATCTATATGAAGTATCAATAAAAAAAATATTATTTTCTTATTTTCTAAACCGGAAGTGACGTCATAAATACGCAATATTTAACTTATTTCAACAAATTATACTTAAAATACGTACATAATTAACTTACATTGTAACATAGACAATACAATTTATATATTCAAGGTAGCAGTGTTCTCGGCCGCCATTCCTGAAACCGGAAGTGACGTCATATATCTAAAACGCCTGTACCGATTGCAACTGAACTAGCTCCTGCGTATTCATTCTGCTATTTATTTGAAAAATCAATTGTGAAAAATGAATTAATAAATTAATGGTACCGGAAATGGCGGCAGGAACCACTAAATGAAACCGGAAGTGACGTCATATATTACAAACGGCATGACCGATTTTACGGAAATATAGGGATTAGGAATTCAGATGGTCGTTCATGAAGGTATCAACTAGATAAAACTAGATTGTTTTCTTATTACCTATACCGGAATTCGGCCGCTATTTCAAAACCGGAAGTGACGTCATGTATCGAAAACGGCTGGATCGATTATAACGAAACTTAAGCTATTCTTCTTGGATAATCATTTTCATCTTATACCAAACGCAACTTTTCATAGTAACCAAATCGGTTGAGGCGTATTTTTTTAAAGAAATTAGTCCCTGCTCGGACATGTGCTACAAGCTGTATGAATAAACTAACAAAAGAAGTGATATCCCAGAAAAAACACTCCGTGTAAAAATACCAGCCAAGTCTCTTTAACTATAAAAAAAAATAGAAGAAATCTAAAAATTCAGCACTGAAAAGGAGTGATATCAAAAAAGGAGCCAAGTCAACGAATTTTCCAAATTTTAATCGTACCATTGAAATAAAAATATCAACCCCCGAGAAATACTTAAAAAAGGACTTGGCGCATCGTTTTTTTAAAGACATTTTTCTATTCTTAAGCTTATGCCACTCACATACTACGTAGTTCAGAAATGCCTAGAAAAATTGGGACAAAACTTTCAAATTAAATATTGAACATTCTGTAAAATATTTTAAATTTAAATATAAGTACGCAAAGAAACATAGCATTGTCTTACAAGCAATAAATACAGAACAGTTGTGTTTGTGATTGGTAGGTACCTATAGTTTTGTGGGTACATCAACATACCTACTACAGCATTATACTTTGAACCTTCTCGCCGTGTAATTAATTGCTATTAATTAACATTTTATACCAAAAAAATTCATAAATTACATAACGTATTACTTTAGATAAAAATCTAGTCAGTAATTATTTGAGCAGCATGGCTCAGTGCACTAGTCACTTATACAAATCTCATTGACGGCCTTCTTGTAATGAGCGCTTTCGCTATTTCCCTCAGTCACGATATTGAGAAGTATGATTGATTAATATGACCCTAGAAATAGTGGCAATAACGAATAGACTAGGCCGCTTCCGTTTATTCGTTATTCGTTTATCCGTTTATTTCCTCTGAATATTGACAAAATACCAAAACTGCCAGTAGGTAAGAGTACTAGTTATATTAAAACGTAGTATGATTCGTCGATAATGAATGTGATATACTCAGGAAAATATACTTGTAGAGTTCTTCCTATACTTTTAGGATAGAAAAGTGTCTTTAAAAAAACGATGCGCCAAGTCCTTTTTTTAAGTATTTCTCGGGGGTTGATATTTTTATTTCAATGGTACGATTAAAATTTGGAAAATTCGCTGACTTGGCTCCTTTTTTGATATCACTCCTTTTCAGTGCTGAATTTTTAGATTTCGTCTATTTTTTTTTTATAGTTAAAGAGACTTGGCTGGTATTTTTACACGGAGTGTTTTTTCTGGGTAAGTAATTCTTCCATGACCATCGTAAAAAACCAACAAACAATCGTCAAACAGAATGGGTGCCAGTTATACACCTTGGTAAATCTTTGAAAACAACGCATTTAATTCCGATTTTGGCCACGATCTCTGTTTTTTTCCTGTCTTTGTTTCCATACAAATCGCACCGTTTCTAGGATTGTTCGGATTTTACATTCATTAAATACTCCATATAGCTTATGTGAAGACAAACATTTGAACTAATTCATCTGATTGGTTAAAATTTTAAAAAATCTGATTGGTTGAAAAATCAAAATGATATGATCAAGTTGAATGTTTGCACAGTCATGGAGACAAATATTTCATAATGTTTTCCCATCATTTCAGCAAAATCCATCAATTGGTTAAAATTTAGAAAAATATCTCTTGACTGGAGAAATTTTTATAATGAACATTATTTTTTACAGTGTCGTTGTTTTCTGTCATTCAGTGGCGTATTTTTTATAATTGCCTTTCTGTGTGTTTAATGCAAGAATTTATGTACACTTGGCCAAAGTGAAAACGAATAACAATAATTAATGTCAAGGAACCTGACCACAATCCAACTCGTTTCCTTCAAATACCGATTTTAAATTTATTTTTATGCAATATTCTAAAAAAACAAAAATCGGTAAGTCTCCACTACCCTCTCTGAGCGACACACTCATTATTCGTGACATTGCCCCACGATCTTAAAACAAAGTCCCTGGACCTGAAAACTTTAATATTAAGTAATTAAATTTGTACATTGGAAAAGTGACATCAACTGAACTTGGTGCCTTGAAACTTTGTCACTAAGCCATCAGAATGATAGCACGTGGAGGACGACGACAACCGAGAATGATCTTCAAGATTCTTATCTCTCTTTTATGACATAATCGACACTGATAACTGATAGCAACGATTTAAAATACTCGAGCAAATTGGAATAATTATTTATAAGTCAAGTCCTACAGCCATAGAGGTAAGAAACCCTTCTTAACTCTATGCTACACAGCTGATATTCTAATGGGTACGAACACTGTTGTATGAATGTTGGTAAGAAAGCGATAGTGACATGTTATGTAAGAACCTTTCCTAGAAACTCATTATAATATATTAATACACAGCAAGCAGCATGACAGCTAAGTAAAAACAGTAATTGAGGGGCCGGCATAGAGGGAACGTCCAATTCCCTCAGAGCGTCGATTCTTAATTCTCATAATGTTGATAATTCGTAACGTACAGAATTTCGACATGAATATAATGTGGAAAATTTCATAGTTAACTAATAACTGAGTCAACTTATTTATTAGTCAATTAATATAAGTATTAATTAGTTATTAATTAGTGTTTATTAGTATTAATCAAGCGAGCGTACCGAGTGTCTCCACTTGAAACTTATGGCTCGAATCTCTGTTTTTGTGTGTATTTGTGCATTTGGCGTCTCCTGCTAAACGAAGTAATGGATCAGGCCATTTTTTTCACACAACTTAAATTACTATTCTGGTTATGGTCAAAATGATTTTCAGCAAGTTCGCTTCATTGGCTGCATCGGAAACTTGATGTGTAGTTATAGTTAGCTTGGCAATGGGGATGAAGGAAACTCTGTGTATATTACTGCAATAGTTTGACCGATCATCACCAAATTTTGCAAGGTCATGTGTACCAGCATTATAAGTGATTTTTTACAAATATGTAATGAGCTTCAAGAGTAATAGACATTTTACTGACATTTGTATACTTAATTTAAAACCGGCCTATAGCCACACCACCATTTGACCTATCCAATGGTCTTCGATAAATCTGATCAAACTCATATTTTGCATGATCGTTAAGACCAACACTGTCTCTTATTTTACAAATTTTCAGCCCAATCAGTCAAGAACATATGCACTTATTGACAGTTTTAATAACTGTCAGATATGAAGTATCGAAATGATTGTTTTCCAGTGTCACTTGAATTGAATTTGATTTGCTATATGTACCAGGGTGCTTAGATGTTATTTTCAAGTTTCGATGAAAAGCATACTTATGTTGATCGAGTGTTCAATATTTCAGTCCAATATACTTATATTTTTATTTTAAGTAATTATTTTGATAACGAACATAAGAAATTATCGCAACATTCCTATGAGACGAGGAGCAAAGACAAATTTATAGCGTCGAATGATGTGATAAATTCTTATGGACGGCAGCAAAAACAATTTTTAGTCCCTCACTTTTTTAATATATTGCCAGATGTCTTCCATGGTTTTCATAAAGTCTCCGATTTCAAGAAACCTCTGAAAACATGGATTTTAGAACATGATTTCCCTCAGTTATTCTGATTTGTATGTTTAAAGTTTATTTTAGTGAGTATGGTTATGTATATTTATATGTATTTATTTTGTATTTGAAGAGTTCGTACAATTTTTCTGTGTTATTATTATAATTAATGTATCTGCCCCGCAGTCAAGCCATTTTTTGGCTTTGTGGGGCTACAGTTTATTTTTTATTGTATAATTGTATTGTGTGATTGTTAAATAAAAAAAAAAATATGTATATGTTTTCTGTGCGTTGTGTACGCATTTCCGGTTCGAGAATTTGCACGTACCCGTGCTCGCTCATCAACGCGGTACACTGAGCGTTTTCCTAGTAATTGAAATTGTCCCATTTGAATTGTACAATGAAATATGGACTTTACACAAACAGAACAGTCCTACACACAGTAAAAACTCCGTGAAACCAATAATGAAACCAATTCTGATACCAACAATGAGTAGCTTCCAAGAATGATAGGTAATTTAATAATGTATCAGTGAAATCACGCAGCAACACATGCATATTCTGGTAACTATGTGTATGTAGGATAATCTCGGTCCCTGGATATTCCAACAAAACAGTATTTAAATACCTCGGGGTTCATCGCGAAACAATCATTAAACAAGAAGCACTCAATTGACAGACATGAATGATTACTGATCACTCTCATCAAGTTTCAAACATTTTATTATTTTGGAAATGGTTCGGTTTTCTCTTCGTTGATACATCAGCTTTTGCACCTTAGATGGGCATTATTATAAATAGGTTTGGCATTCTTCTTTTCGGGATTATAAAAAGTCAATTCACGTCAGTCATTTGGCGTTAAGCTTCAATTTAAGTTTGTTATTGTTAAATATCTATTACATTCCCAGAAAATGCAATCTTTGCTTTATGTTTCACATGAAAGGATTCGTCTATAGTAATTAATACAAAGAACGTTTAAAAAAGCAGCCAAGTCTAATAAAAAATTACAATAAATCTAAAATTTCAGCACTGAAAAGTTGTGATATCAAAACTATTTAAAAAATCTGCAAATAACTATGTGTATCGTGTGGTATATAAATAACCTCCCCAAGTCCTCCCTATTATTCAACAAAGTGAACAGAATCTTAATATGCGTAAACGTGTAGGCCTGAAATCAAATGTAGACCTACCTATAAAATATATCTACCTTACACAAATAAAACGATGAGCCAAATATTTTTTAGATTTTTTTAAAATAGTTTTGACTTTGCCCATTTTTTGATATCATTACTTTCAGTTCTGAATTTTCAGATTTTTTTCTTAAGTAAGTAAGTAAGTAAGTAAGTAAGTAAGTAAGTAAGTAAGTTTATTTCCATGAAACAAGGTACAGGTACAGTGTTACAGACCCTTAAGCATAGGTATATACTTTGTCTAGGGTATATGGAATATATCATCATGTCGTAGGTACAATGATATTTTATATATAAATCTATTTTATGTGCTGAGCATAGTGTAACATTAATCATTCATTCATTTAATATGTACATGGTTCCATTCATTCATTGATATATTCATCTATTGAGTAATACGCCTTATGCACTAGAAATTTCTTTAGTAGGTACTTGAATCTATCAATATCTGTTACATTTTTTATATGTTCAGGTAGTTTGTTGTAAAGTTTGCATTTTATGTAGTTTGAGTTTTTTTGTGTTTGTTTTGTTCTATAATTTGTTGTGTGTACGTGTGTTTTTATTCTTGTGTCGTGTGAGTGTATGTTCGTTGAGTGCATGTTGTTGGATGTTCTTTTTAGTGTTGAGTGTGCATTCGTATATGTATAGGCTGTGTATGGTTAGGATGTTATGCTTTATGAAATGTTTTTTGCAGTGTGGCTTTATGAAAGTACCCTTTTTACTCTTAAGCCCTAGGATTGTTCTAACTGCACGTTTTTGAAGTTTAAATATTCTATTGGCTTGACTTGAATTGCCCCAGTGTTCAATTGCATATCGCATGTGTGATTCAAAATTTGCGTAGTAGGCAATTTTCGACGTTTTTATATTTGTAGTTTGTTTTACAATTTTAAGGGAAAAGCACGCAGAGCTTAACTTCTTTTTTAGTATTTCACAATGGCGATTCCAGTTTAGTTTCCTGTCGATGGTGATGCCTAGAAATTTTGTGTCATCTACTTTTTTATTTCTGAGTTGTCTACTTTGTTGCTAATTGTTTCAAAATTGTGGGTGTCATAGTGTTTATTGTTAAAAAGCATGAAGTTAGTTTTGGTTGAATTTAGCACTAGTTTATTATCTTGGAACCATTTTGTGGTATCCTCCATGATCTTTTCTGCATTTAATTTTAGGATCTCTTTGCTGGTTGCTCTTACTATTATACTAGTGTCATCTGCAAATAGTTCTGCATTCTCTAGTGTGTTTGGTAGGTCATTAATAAAAATAATGAAGAGAAGTGGACCCAGGATTGATGCTTGAGGTACACCTGTGGTTACTAGAAGTGGCTCCGATAAAAATTTAGATTCTTTATTGTATTCGTCAATTGCAGTTATTTCGACATATTGAATTCTGTTTGATAAGTAAGATTCAAGAAGTTTATGAGCTATACCTCTTATGCCGTATCTTTCTAGCTTTTTCAGTAGTGTTTTGTGATTAATGCAGTCAAATGCCTTTGTGAGGTCACAGAATATTCTCATCACATGGTCTTTGTTATTTATTCCTTCGATTACATTATCCAAGAAGTTACCTATTGGATTATTTGTTGATTTTCCCTTTCTAAATCCATTTTGTTTGTTAGTTAGATGATTTTCTGATTCTAAGAACGATGTGAGTCTGTTATGTATTAATTTTTCTAGAATTTTTGATATTGCTGGTAGAAGTGATATTGGGCGATAGTTCCCTAATTTATTTTTTTCTCCTTTTTTGTGTATTGGTATGATTTTCGAGACTTTTAATTTTGCTGGGAAAACTCCGTGTTCAATGCTAGAGTTAAATATGTCATTCAGTGGATGGCTAATGTATACAATACATTTCTTAATGAGTGATACTGGTATGCCATCTAGACCGCTAGAGTGTTCATTTTTTAGGGTGTAGGTGATATTCACAATTTCCTTTGGGCAGGTTGAATGGATGAAAATTGAATTTGTTGATGTGTTTTCTAAGGCTGGCATATGTTCCAAGAATGCATTATTGTCTACAAGAGGGCTGTCTGTTAGCTTCCTAGCAGCAGTAGCATATTCTTTATTGAAAGCATTTGATATTTGTTTGTGATCCAATATTTCAATTTTGTCATCATTTAAGATCTTAATGTTTTCTGTTGTGCGCATTTTAATATTATTTGTTTGGGAATTAATCGTATTCCAGATGAACTTAGATCGTGATTTAACGTCGCATTTCTTGATTTTGTTAAGTATATCTAGATTTTTAGCTGCCTTAAGGGTCTTCTTGTAGGTTTTTTTGTACGATTTGTAATATGATTTTGTGAATCTTTGTTTGAATTTTACTAATTTTAGTGGAAAATGATTTTCGAATTCTTTTAGAAATATTGTTTCAAATGCATCATATTTCTCATCTGGCATGGAGGAGTCATACACTTTTGAACAGTCTGATACATGAAGTGATTCTCTGAAAGATATGATGTTTTCATCATTGAAATTTCTCCGTTCTATAATTTTTGGTTTTGGCTTGTTTGATTCTAACTGTATTGATATTTTTTGGGCAGAGTGATCTGAGAGGCAGTTTTCAATTACCCGAACCATAAAATTCTCAGATGGTATGTTTGTTATTATGTTGTCGATGGTAGATGAGGTATTGTGTACTTGATCAAATCTTGTCGATTCCTTTATTGTTGTCCTCATGTTATATGCTAATAGCAGGTTTGTTAAATTTCTTTGGGGAGCCGAGTCTTTGTTAAAGTCTACATTAAAGTCTCCTAGGATTACTAGATCTTTGTTTTCATTTGTTGTTATGTTTTGCAATATTGTATCTAGAGTATTTAAGAAAATATCATAATTCCCTAATGGGGAGCGATATAGTGTGATAATTATAAGGTTGCGAAGGGTGTTAAAAACTTCTATCCCTGTTATTTCGATATGCTTTTCCTGGTTGAATATATTAATGTCTTCCCTTGGTTTCGTTATTTTCGTTAATAAGTTGTTTGTATAAATAGCTACTCCCCCATGGCTGTATTTTGATCTACTGAATGAATTTTTTAGAGTAAAGTTGCAAATGTTTAGAGAATTTATGTCATTATTTTTGAGCCAATGTTCTGAAAGGCATAGGACGTCGATGGTTTCTCCTATGCGGGTTTGGTCATCTAGAAATACTTCTAGGCTGTTTTGTGAGCTTCTCAGACTTTGAACGTTTTGGTGAATTATTTGTAAGCATTTTTGGTGAGCATTTTTGTGTGTGTGATGTGTATTTGTATACTTGTTTGTGTGTTGTGTATTTCATCTGTGGTTTTTGTGTGTATTATTTTGAGTGTTATGGATTAAGTCTACTGTGTTGAACTGGTTAGTGTCGTGGTTGTTGTCTTGTCACTTAAATACCTTAGGTTTCGAAACTCGGGTACTGACCCGCTGTATTGGTTTGACTGTTTTCTTTATTGCCCCTGATGATTTAACTGTTTTTGAGGGGGTATTTATAAATGGATTCACTCTCTTCTTTTCGCCACTTCTCGAGTTCACACCAGGATGAGACTCTGATGAGTCTGCTGGTGAATCCAGCAGAGTCGAGCCCAGTGGTGAATCAAGCAGAGTCGAGCCCAGTGGTGAATCAAGCGAAGGCGAGTCCGGTTGTGAGTCAGGCAAGGGCGAGTCCGGTTGTGAATCAAGCAGAGTCGGGCCCGGTGGTGAATCAAGCGAAGGCGAGTCCGGTGGTGAATCAAGCGAAGGCGAGCCCGGTGATGAACCAGGAGAGTTCGGGTTCTGTGGTCGGTCTCGAGAGTTCAGGTCGTGCAGCGAACCCAGAAATAGTGAGTCCTTTCCTTCCTTCAGAGTTTCAATAATCATTGAGCAGAGTTTCTCTTTGCCCGACCAATTTAGGTGCAAGCCGTGCTGGGTAAAATCTTCCCTTGTTAGATTTTTGGTATCGATGATCTTTATTTTTTGTATATTGTTATGTTCTCTGTCTTTGTTGTGTTCTGCAACGAGGTTCTGTATGTTATTGTTTGTGTTCTTTATTGTATTGTAGAACTCTCGTCCTGAGTCATCTCTACGTAGGGGAATATTTATTACAACTATTTGTGATTTAACATTTGATAGCAGAGTTTGATTCAGTGTCTCTCGGATCTTGTCTTGGGTTTTGTTGGGGATGTTGTTCGTTCCGCCCATGATGATTAGGGTGTCATCTTCTGCGAGGTTCCGGTCTTGGGATGAGATTAATTTCTCGATGGTAGCACTAGGCTTGAAGTGGCATTCTACAAGGGAGTTTATATTCTGGCTGTCACATTAGTTGAAGAGACTTGGCAGCCTTTACACTGAGTTCGGGATATCACTTCTTTCTTTAGATTATTCATAACACACATCATCGCACCAAGAAAAAAACACACCATTTCCGATCGATTTACTAATAAAAGTTGCTGTCTGTTACTAATGTTGGCATCTCATGGAGGCAGTGGGTAGTGTGGTGGCTGTCACAGGGCAGAGCGCAGGTCGGTGCTCTGTCTGTTGCCAACGTAATGCTGCAGCATTACTGTTGGCTTAGAGGAAGTGGTGCACCACTATTCCTCTAAGCTGTTGGCATCTGATGGAGACAGTAGGCAGTGTGGTGGCTGTCACAAGCCAGGGCGCAGGTCGGGGCTCTGGCTGGTGCCAACGGCGGTAACAGGTGGCTTTTGCGTAAAACGGATGCTTTAATGTTGATCGAGTAGATCATATTTCAATGAAATATGTTTAGTGCGTTACGGGTTAAAATTATCGGGGATCGATGGATGAGAGTAAAAGGTATTGCGCCGGTCAAAGGGGGTCTGGGGGGCTACTCCCCCACTTTGTCCTCCAGGTCCTTTTTTAATTTTTGATTCAAAAGAATCGAATATGGCGCTTTTTGGCACTTTTTTTCAAAGGAATTTAGAATATGTGATAAGAACACTTGTAAATTTTAGACAAATGCAATACTAATTGTGTGTGATTTCACTCATACGTTGTTAGTTGTCAGTATTGTTAGTTGTTGTCAGTTATGAAAGTCACCAGCCTCACAGTTCCCCACAAGACTCTTGACTAAACCTCCTTTTCCTTGTCCCAGGTTCTGCAGAGCATCTTAGAAGATTCAGATCCGGACATCTGTAGTCATCACCTGGGAGTCATCGCCTACGTCATGGTCACCGTCAACGTCAACGTCATTTTTCTGGAAGTCAGAAGTCCAAAGAAAAGTCAGAAGTCAGAAGTCCAGAAGTCCAAAGAAAAGTCAGAAGTCAGAAGTCCAAAGAAAAGTCAGAAGTCAGAAGTCCAAAGAAAAGTCCGAAGTCAGAAGTCCGAAGTCCGAAGTCCGAAGAAAAGTCAGAAGTCCGAAGAAAAGTCAGAAGTGAGAAGTGAGAAGTCCAAAGAAAAGTCAGAAGTGAGAAGTGAGAAGTGAGAAGTGAGAAGTGAGAAGTGAGAAGTGAGAAGTGAGAAGTGAGAAGTGAGAAGTGAGAAGTGAGAAGTGAGAAGTGAGAAGTGAGAAGTGAGAAGTGAGAAGTGAGAAGTGAGAAGTGAGAAGTGAGAAGTGAGAAGTGAGAAGTCAGAAGTCAGAAGTCAGAAGTCAGAAGTCAGAAGTCAGAAGTCAGAAGTGAGAAGTGAGAAGTGAGAAGTGAGAAGTGAGAAGTGAGAAGTGAGAAGTGAGAAGTGAGAAGTGAGAAGTGAGAAGTGAGAAGTGAGAAGTGAGAAGTGAGAAGTGAGAAGTGAGAAGTGAGAAGTGAGAAGTGAGAAGTGAGAAGTGAGAAGTGAGAAGTGAGAAGTCAGAAGAGAAGTCAGAAGCCCGAAGTCCGAAGTGCGCGTCATTCGTATTAAATGATAACAATGATGCTGATGATTTGTTATTCCCTGTAGAATCTCCGGTTTAGGCAATTGTAAACTCGAAGATGGCTACTGGTCTGCTCTCTCTGATCGTGGTGTTCTCTCTCTCAGGAGGGACGGAGGTCTTCATGTCCTAGACGCCACGGCAGTGAGCGACTACCGGTGTCACAGATGATGAAGATTCCAAGATGTAGCGGACCTCTCACCAAGGTACGTTCCAACTTCTCATTAAACTTCTAACTGGCAACTTACTGACAGCTAAAACGTATGTTACCCCTAACGTACGAAATGTGTGCAAAATTTCAAATCGATCGGTTGTTCGGTTTGACCTGGGCAGTGCAGGCAAAATTTAAAAAAAACTTTTTCGGGATAACACTGCTTTCTTTAGATTATTTATAACACACATCATCGCACCAAGAAAAAAACACACCATTTCCGATCGATTTACTAATAAAAGTTGCTGTCTGTTACTAATGTTGGCATCTCATGGAGGCAGTGGGTAGTGTGGTGGCTGTCACAGGGCAGAGCGCAGGTCGGTGCTCTGTCTGTTGCCAACGTAATGCTGCAGCATTACTGTTGGCTTAGAGGAATAAGTGGTGCACCACTATTCCTCTAAGCTGTTGGCATCTGATGGAGACAGTAGGCAGTGCGGTGGCTGTCACAAGCCAGGGCGCAGGTCGGGGCTCTGGCTGGTGCCAACGGCGGTAACAGGTGGCTTTTGCGTAAAACGGATGCTTTTATGTTGATCGAGTAGATCATATTTCAATTAAATATGTTAAGTGCGTTACGAAATTCTGGGTCGAAATTTTGCGCGTATCGGGGCTCGCTCATCAACGCGATACAACGGGCGTTTTCCTAGTTAATAACTTAATTAGTTTGAAGCATAAATTTAAAAAAAAATCAAAGTGGAATTAAATTCATACCAGTATGATTCAAAGGTTGGGAAAGTGATTTTTAAGGTGGTATGTTTGGCGATGTTTCAAAGAGTTAAAGGTACACTAATATATTCGCTAATTTATTAATTTATGTTATAAATAAGTCAACTGCTGAGATTTTCCAAAATCAAAATATTGTCAGAAATGTCGTGCTCTGTTGTGTGAGAAATATATTGTCTCTTGCATCTACTGACAAATCAAATGAGAGTGTATAATACTCACGATGGCCGTGTGGTCCGGCCACTCATCCATCCTCTGCCACACGAACTCGCTGAGGTTGACGTCTGGGATGACGACGTCAGACAACGGCGACGCCACCACGTGACTCGACGTCGCGACGCCATGCCGCGACGTCAGGCGTCGAACTCCGTGCCTCAGGCGCGGCAATGTCGTCACAAAACATCTCAGAAACATCACTCACTTTGATAATTTACTATAAAACACTGATTTGAAATCTTTAACTAAATTATAATTAAGTATTAAAAAGATTTATAACATTTTGCACAAAACGAACTCCTTTTTTAGGTATCGTCGAAAATTTTAAATTGTGATAATTGATTAATTTTGTACATTTACACCATGCAATTCAAATTGTCCACGCGACTAATGACACGACTCTCACTCCTCGCACCTCTCACTCACTGTGTCTGACAGTATTTTGGTTGCCGGTCCGATAACGAATGAAGTTTGAAGTCATGAAGGACCCAAACTAAATACGTGATATCTGCTCTCAAGGCCGTTGCGCAGCTGTTATTACCTAACCTTTTTTGTGTAAACACTCGAGTGCGGTATTAGAGATAGTAGGCATCGCTTTTACCGACATCGACGCGCGAATCATTTTCAAATCTAAACATTCGAAAGTGATAGTTTGTAAAGCCAGCTTCAAACTGTATTGTAATACTCTTTTGACTAACTATTCGTTTAGATTATGTTCGACCGACAAAATTGTTAAATGGGGCAAACGAATTTATCTAATAAATATTACAATGTATGCGGGACAGTTTCCTTTCCAAGGTACTGCATCCATAATTAAAGGTATTACATGCACGCAAACCGTTTAAAGAATTTTAAAAGAATACACAATTCGTTTGAATAATTTGTATAGATGTGTAATTTCAATTTAACATAACAGGAGATGTACAGACATAAGAATTGATAATAATGTGGTGGTTACTGCATTTACTTCATAATGGAGGTAGCCTAATAACATGCCATTATTGCTTTGTGTGCACGCGATCTTTATGTAACTCCCAATCAATAACAAAGACCCATCATTCTTATAACAATTATTGTTCACTTCTCTTTGTCGGTTTTTATCAGGGGCAAAGGAATGTTGTGATAAAACTTACCCCCTATCGCGACTACCAGTCGTACACAGACGTAGTATTAGTTACCTAAAATATAGATATTTGTATACAGATGGACGATATGCAAGTCTGGTTTTCTATGGCTTTTATCAAAACATTACGAGGCGACTGTAAAGTGAAGGAAATATAATCGGTAAAACCCCCACCACATTCAAACAACTTTTCCAGTGATATCGGCCGTGGGGGAGGGAGGGCAACGTAACATAAATGCATGGAAAGGGGGAAGGAGGGTTTACCTTAACTTTCCATTACTATACTGGTTTTCTGATTGGAAGGGCTTTTTTAAATTTTAAACACTTTAATCAGGTATTAAAGCAAGGTGTTATTAAATCATGAATCAAATTGCTAGTCTAGAAATGAAAGGTAAGGTCAAACAAGTGAAAATAGAAGTATATTATTATGTGCCTACTACGAAATACCCACAACCAGCCATTAGGCAGTTTTACGCACGGGCCAAAGGCTCTACAGACCGACTATATATCTGCATGTAAAATCCGATAAGACTATGGTCATGTGGTCTTCGTGTACTCATATTGCGACTGTGAATACAATTTATTATTTATACGACTTTGTTGATACAAGCAGAGCAGAAATATACATTGTCACAATATATATTATTAATAATCATTGATTTACTTCCTACATAAATGATTTATTATCGTGTTGCAATACGATTTTGATAATAAAATTTTTCGCCACAAATTTTTTATAGATTCTGATAAGTATTGAAATCCTGTAAACGTTACAAATTTGGTTTTGGATAAAGGAATTGTTTCTTCTGACACATTTGCTCTATATTTCAATAGATTTTTTTGTCTGGGGCTTAACGTCGCACTGTTCTGCAGCGAGGCTAATGGCGACGGATGAATGATTATGATGATGATTGGGAGATGATGGTGAAGAGTAGGTAAGGATGGAAGGTGGGAAGGAGGCGGTCGTGGCCTATTAGTAGGTTACCTTCCCAGCATTTGCCTGTCAACTGAGGGAAAACCACGAAAAACCCCAGTCAGGAAAGACGGCCGCGGGAATCGAACCCGGGCCTCCGGAATACAAGTTCAGAGCGTTACCACTCAGCCAACCTGACCCAACGCACCCAACCCAACCACAAAATAGAGTGTAGAATCTTTAGAATTTGACTTATAACTGCAGGATCGGTTTTAATGCCTGAATTACACGTTTAATTTTTGAATCAAGTCTCAAGATCAAGTATTGTGTCAATGTGTAAGCTAATACATTAAACAAGTTTGACTCGAAATTGTTTCCGCTCTCATTCTTTTATTTTAAATAATCAATCATTGATGTCACCCAGTTGTCCCGTTACTTATTTTTAATTTGTTAAATTGTCTTCGTGAGTATTGATTCAAAACATAGATCCATGTAAGCCAGTGGTCATGAATATGAGTTAAACTAATATAATAACCTGGACGAAGCAATAGATTTATTGTAATACTTTTCTTAGCTGAATATAGCAATAATTTATTTCAATGTTCTAATACCAAATATTATTTGGAAACTATAAATATTTAATATTTATTTACCATTTTACACTCTTACAACTAATATATTTAGGCTACATACGTCACCGCAAACTAAATCATTTACCTTCTTCTTTCTTCTCTTCTTTCTCCTCTTTCTCCTCCTCTGTTTTCTCCACCGATGTACCCAACGCCTCCTCGTCCTCCCACCATCGCTCCAGCTGTCACAAATAATAGTTCATAATTAAATGCGAAAAGGAATCGCGAGTATCGTGTAACAAAATAACTCACCATTATTTAAACATTGCTGTAAAATTTAAACAAAACGTGAGCCACTGCGTTCAATACTCCCTGAATATTAGTTGACAATATTTTTTTCTTATTCCCACAAATAAGTGATACGTGATGGAGCCACTTCTGGCAAGATGGCTACTATCAGGTCCACATATTCATTTGTTTGTTTTTACATTTCGTGTTTCCATAAAGCAGTGAAAAAACAAAAAACAAATGAAATTGATATTTAGCTATAAATTTACTTTCTTGGCCATAACAAACAACTATATCAAATATTTGTATTTATATTTATGCAAATGCGCCCTTGATAGCCGCCATTTATCTAGTACCACAAAACCCACCAGAGGTCAGTTGTGTTCCTTATTTTCTCGAATAGAAGTGGACTTGGTCACCGCTTTTACCTTGGCTGTGATTCGAGAAAATAAGGAACACGACTGACCTCTGGTGGATTCTTTGGTACTATCCATAATGGAGGATATAAAGGGTTTATTTATGTAAATAAATTATATAAAATTTGCTTAAGTTGTTTGTTATGGCTGTAAAAGTAAACTTGTAACTAAATCTAAATTTAATTTGTTTCTACTTTTTCACTGCCCTATGGAAACACGAACATCAAAATAAAAAAGTGCATCTAAAAAGTTTCCTGCCAGAAGTGGCTCCATCACGTATGGCTTATTTGTTCAAATAGAGGTTAGACAGAATGTTGTTTTTCAGCATCATATCTTTTTCAGTTTCAACCACTGACAGTTCATATATGTACCTCAGAGGTAGCAGTCCCAATGTCAATTTAATTATTCTTGAGGTGAGCTCATTAAGAGGCCTGGGTAATCGAACGGTTCGTCAGAGCGTTTTTCGAAATTTCTCTTCACACAAACAGATTTTTTTTAAATCAGATAGAAGCGACCATTACAGTCTAATATATTGTAGAATGCCACACACTGGAGTACTTTATGACCTCTGATACGACCTCAAATTGTTAAATACGATATTTATCAGAAAATATTCGTATTTAACACTTTGAGGTCGCATCAGAGGTCATAAAGTACTCCAGTTTATGGCATTCTACAGTATATTAGACTGTAATGGGTCGCTTCCATCTGATTTTTTAAAATTATGTAGTGGGAAGACAATATTTAAAAATTACACTGAAGAGTATACATCAAAATAACTATTTGTTGACACCAGTGAAATGCAATTAATGGAGCATGATTAGGAATATGATTCCAAAACACAAAATCGAGAAAATGGACATCCCTCCTTCTACCTCCGATCTACCAAATAATTCCGTTAGTACTCACGATAGCCGTGTGGTCCGGCCACTCATCCTTTCTCTGCCTCAAGGACTCGCTGAGGTTGACGTCTGGGATGACGACGTCAGGCAACGGCGTCGCCACCACGTGACTCGACGTCGCGACGCCTTGCCGCGACGTCAGGCGTCGAACTCCGTGCCTCAGGCGCGGCAAAGTCGTCACAATCTGATACATTGGTCTCAGAAACATCGTACTATCAAGATAGTCAGAACAAACGTTCGAATCAATGCTCATCAAGTCTTCAGTCTGGAAGCGCCAGTCTACACTGTAGTTACTAACTGGAATACGAATGTATTGGACTGGTTTGTGTAAACGAGAACGATTATCTTATAATTGTCATGAATGTGACAGTAATTGTCATCACTCGACAATGATATCGACAAGTCAAGGGGAAATTTACCTGGTTACATATTTATCAACGTTCGGTGTAAAGTATAGAGTCAGTTCTCGTCACCCTTTAGCATAATTCAGCATAAACCACCGTGGCATAAACTAATTTATAAAACAACTGTTTGTGAAATGTCACAACTTTGCAGCATTCCATATGATAAATTAGACCTTGAAGATTCATTTCTTATTGGTCATTGCTAGCAGGGTGAGCTCAGAAAAGTTATTTTACAGTTTAAATGAGCAAAAAACCACTTACCCAAATCTCGTCCACTTAAAAAATTCGATGTTAAAGTGGTAGAGTATGGTTAATGGTTAATGGAGTATTCATGGTGGTCGAGATTAGGGACGTGGACGAGAACTGGGACACTGACCTAGTAAGAATGTAATATAAACAATGTTTGAACAGAAACTGTCATTAATATTATGAGAGACGTCAAGACGGCATCTTCGAATATAATTGTAGTCTTGTGAGGTTAAAATGGATAGGCCAAATCCATAGGTCAAAATAAGTATAGTATACAGCATCATACAATATAAATTGCGATATTATTTTAATAGCCAGAAAAAAATCTTTATGTATTATACAAATAATTTGTAAATACAAATTGTAGGGACTAAATTTAATACCATTTTACTGAAAATAACAATCTTTCGCTCATCATTGGGCGGTCGCCGGTCGGGGCCAAATTTTATCGTCCGCTTTTTTAAATATGAATTTGAAAGATCGAACCATTTATGCAGAGCAATATTTGCTAGCTAGATTAGTGAGATATGACAATTCACTAATTATACCAATGTTACTATGTGTGTTTATTAGCCCAGCTTACGCCGAGCTTCCAAAAATTCTTTATAGACTCATGATGTGTTCCTCTCCACGGAAATCCTTAGTAAAAGGCGAAGGATGTATGCGTTTTGAAGAGAAACTAGAGTAACTTAGTTTTTCTAAATTTTGCCCTATATTTTAACACAGTGGAAAATACATCGACAGTGCTTTAGCATGAGAATACAATCAGCGCATTCTGTGGCGGACAGCGTGAACTACAGTAGTGTGCCGAAGCAACCCCAGAGGAAGTGAAGATTTTAGTTGCTTTCATCTTGGCTGAAGAAGGTACAGACAGTAGACTTTGAGGGATGACTTTCAGTAGACTTTCAGTATGGCTATGATAGGTAGTTCATAAATATTCATAAATATATTCAACATATTCAAAATGTTCATAAATATTTTAGTATCCATCCACCCACCGAGCACAACCAGTTTTTGCAACCATCCACCCACATAGACCTACTCAACCCCCAAAATGTGTCAAGCATAAGAAAGGCATAAGCGCATACATGATAGAAATCATTGATCATTAATAGAAATCTTTTGTTCCCTTTCCTTTATAGCAGTGGTACTCAACCTGCGGCCCGCAAAATTTATCGTCCTCTTTTTTTTAATAGGAATTTTGAAAGATCGAACAATTTTTGAGCGAGCGAAGCGAGCGTCTCCTTTTGGCTCTTTTGGCACGGACCTCTGTGTTTTTTTTTTTTTTTTTTTTTTTTTCTGTTACTGACGATATACAGGTCAGAGTTTTTCTTCGATCGAGCTGAAATTTTGCACACAAGTACGTAACATTTCTGATTGTTGCAGACCCTAATTTTTTTGAAATCCCCTGATTGGTGCAAATTTTAAAAAAATTATCTTTCGATTGGTTGGTTTGATCAATTTGAAATTAAGCAAAGACATTGCAACCAACATTGTACCCAATCATAATAAATTTCAGCCAAATCCACCCATTGGTTCAAATTTGAAACCATTTTTCCTGTGATTTTTGAAATTTAAACTAGAACCGATTGACCGATCAACTAAAAACTTTGCATGGTCATTGGTACCAACATTTAAGGTATTTTTGCCAATTTTCAGTCAAACCTGTAGTTATTTTCAAAAGGTTTTGTAATTTTAGTGACATTTTGCGTGTTGGCTGTCAAATTCACGGCGACTTCGAATCTTCAGTTCAAGGCAAGGTAGTTAGAGCAGAAAGTTTTAAACGATATGAAACTAATAATGACCGTTCAACAGATTGATCTGATATTGTGTACACACTAATATCATATGATTTGAGTGGTCCCAGGTATATTTTTTTAAAGAGATCCTGTGATTTTTGAATATTAACAAGGAACAGTTCAATCATAAGGGTTGATACTAACATTTTAGGAATATTTAGAGATTTTTATTCAAGTCTGACGAAATTCAAGATTTATTGGCTTTTAATGATATTTTCGATAGACATAATTTCGGTTCGAGGTGTTCCGCGTATCCGTGCTCGCTCATCAACGCGTTACTCAGAGCGTTTTCCTAGTAGCATTCGGTTACTATTTTAGCATTTGTGCAGTGCAATATTTGCCAGTTTAGTGAGCTAAGACAACTCAGTCATTACCAATGTTCCTATATGTGTTTATTAGCCCAGCCACGATGTAGAAAAAGGACCGCCATCTTTAATATATAAGGTGGAAACTCTTCTAGTCTTTCCGCGATATCAGTTCCAATAGCACGATTATCAAGGTCTGTAGATGCACATCGCGTAACACTCACTAGCGCTAGGGCTCATGTTGCAAACTAGCGATGCATTCTAAAACATTCTAATGCACATTAATACACTCTTTAAACATTCAAAACATTCTTATAACATTAAAACATTCTTATAACATTCTTAAATCATTAAAACTAGTCAATCGATAGATCTTGATTACTTTAGTTCCTAAAGAAAGCGCTAGTGATTTATACGCGAGCAACGTTGTTTAGGCATCAACTTCTACCCGTCATTCGTATTCAAAGATTTCAATGGTGATATAGCGAAGAGTTTCCACCTTATATATTAAAGATGGCGGTCCTTTTTCTACATCGTGGCCCAGCTTACGCCGGGCTTCCAAAAATTCTTTATACACACAATTCGTGTATTCCTCTCCACGGAAATCCTTAGTAAAAGGCGTAGTAATTTACGAAGGATTAGAGATGGGCGATTCGATTCGATTTAAATCGAAAATCGATTTTTTGCTTTCGATTTAGTCGATTTTTGAATCGATTTCTTGCTTTGCGATTAATCGGCGTATCGATTTCTCTTTACCGATTTTCAAGATGGCCGATTTTAACCAATTTTACAGAATGTAACCGTTTTCGCCGACGTCCCCACCAACGACGCCCACATCCAGGGCCACTGTGTCGCCGTCGCGACTACTTGGGCCTCCCCCTGGGCTCGGAACCCAGGAGATTCTATCACCTGCTGATCCTCGGCCTCGGCCACTGGCTCCTCCATCGCCGTCACCATTGCTGCACCTGCTAATCCCGAGCTTCGGGTTCGATCCCTTGCTCAACACTGCAGCAAATCCCGACCATTCTCAAGCGCCAGCATTGCACACCGGGCTCGATCCCCGGTCAATTGCTGTACCACCTCCTCTTGTATCCTGCAACACTGGGTTCGACCCCCGGCCAGCTGCTGTGATACCTCCGCCATCTAGTAGCATTGTGTTTGACCCCTGGCCTCCTAGGCCACCGCCACAATCTAGTAGCTCTGGGCTCGATGCTCGGCCTCCGCCATCTAGTAGCATTGTGTTTGACCCCTGGCCTCCTAGGCCACCGCCACAATCTAGTAGCTCTGGGCTCGATGCTCGGCCAGCCGCTGTATCTAGCAACACTGGGTTCGAGACCCGGCTTCCCACTACACCGCGTGACGTGAACCCGGCGCCTCCACTGACAATTGACACGACACCATTAGGTTGCGGACTTGATGGACGACCCAGGTCACTCTGGGACCCCAGCCCCCGCGCAGACCTCCCCAGCTTCTGGCGCTCGAACCACCGTCTGCCAGTGCGGGCCGCGCCCACGGGCCCGACGCCTCCGGGCCCGGCACGACGCGTGACTCCAGCCAAAGCCCAGGTCCCCGGGCAAAACATCCACGCCACAGAGTTTCAACCTCGAACACCATTGACCTTGACATCGCCGTCATACAGCGACGTGACAGCTGATAGGCGCGTGTATGTCAACTCGGCGCTCGCTCTGGCGCCCCAGGCCCCAGCCACACGGTCCACCGGTCCCCAGCCGCTCAAACTCCATCCTAGCAGACCCCGGGCCCCCGGCCCCGAGCCCCTCAGGCCCCAGCCACTCCAACTCCATCCTACCAGATCCCGGGCCCGCGGCCCCGAGCCCCTCAGGCCTCAGCCACTCAAACTCCATCAAACCAGATCCCGGGCCCCCGGCCCCGAGCCCCTCAGGCCTCAGCCACTCCAGTTCCATCCAACCAGACCCCAGGCCCCCGGCCCCGAGCCCCTCAGGCCCCAGCCACTCCAACTCCATCCTAACAGATCCCGGGCCCCCGGCCCCGAGCCCCTCAGGCCCCAGCCACTCCAACTCCATCCAACCAGACCCTCGGCCCCCGGCCCCGAGCCCCCAGTGCTCCTTGATGAACCACGCACGGTAATACGATCAGCTCCTCTAGCACCTCGCAAGGCCAAGTCGACTTGCCGTAAGGCCCCCAGGGCCCGCTATGGGAACCTTCAGTTCATCGCGGCAGCCCAAGCTCCCACAGGAACAGGTTCAATCCCTGCTGCAAGTGCACGAGCAACTGCGGTTGAGGACGCTCAAGTGCACGGCCCGCCAACACCCCGGCCCGCAGAAGGTTCGCCCCTGGACCGCGGCCCGTCAACATCGCGGTCCGCAGAAGACTCACCCCTGGACCGCGGCCCGTCAACATCGCTCCCCGCAGAAGGCTCACCCCTGGACCGCGGCCAGCCAACATCCCGGCCCGAAGGAGGTTCATATCCTGTTGTAGTGATTGGGGCGACCGCGATCGAGGTCATTGCACAAGTACCCAGGAACATCCCGACGTCGCCCCCACCTGTCCATCCCCCCTCTCCGCGCCCCGCAATGACGGCAGCAGAGAGTGCTGCCCGGGCAAAGGCTGCACTTACCGAGCGGAACAACGCCTGGCTCTTACGCCTGGAAACCGCCATGCAAGCCGGTTGGCCCGAGTTCGAGGCCGAGTGGGTCGCCGTGAGCAGCGAACTAGTCGCTAGTCTCAAGGGCACGCCACAACCTCGGCCAGCAGCCCCGCCGCCGTCCACATCGCCTACAGCGGATGAGGAGCCCGAACAACAACCCCGGGCCCGCGGCAGAGGAGGCCGCGGAAGAGGAAGAGGTAGAGGTAGAGGTGGAGGTAGAGGTAATGGTAGAGGTAGAGGTAGGGGTAGAGGTCGCGGACAGGACGACCAGGCCCCGGGCCCGGCCCCTGACAGAGAACACGGGTTACAGGCCCAACCTGCAGGTCGCCGGGCCCAATTCGACCCGGTAGAAGCCCGGCGTATCCAGCAACTGTATCGCTCCAGCAAGAAGGCCGCTGTCCAGGATATCAGGGGAGGGGCCTCGCCGTTCTGCCAGCTTGAGTCGGGACTTGTTCACGAGTTCTACTCGCAAGTGTTCGCCGATGGCGGGTACGAGTGGACGGTTCCCCCCGACATTGTCCCGGACATGCCCTCAGGTGAGGACATCGAGCACAGCGACATACTAACAGCTTTATTCACAGCACCGGAGGTCAGAAAACGGTTAGGGCGCATGAAAAACACAGCTCCGGGACCGGACTACATCCGGTATTCTGACCTCCGGAAGACTGACCCGGACGGAGACTTCCTGTCGGCCCTCTTCAACATCTGCCTCGCGGCCAAGAGGATCCCGGCAGCGTGGAAACTATCACGGACGGTCCTCATCTTCAAGAAAGGGGACCGCGATGACCTCTCTAACTGGAGGCCGTTAACCCTAGGGCCCACCTTGGCTAAACTCTACGCAGGCATTCTGGCCGACCGAGTTACCAAGTGGGCGTGTCTTAATAACATTATTTCTCCCATGCAGAAAGGTTTCCTTGAATATGAGGGATGTCTGGAACACAACTTCGTCCTTCAGACAATGATCAACGGCACCCATCAGCGTCCAAAGTCTGAGCTGTGCCTAGCATGGCTCGACCTTGCCAACGCTTTTGGTTCTGTCCCTCATGAGTTGATCAGAGGTTCTCTAGACAGCCTACATGTGCCGAGTGATATAATAGATATAGTCAATGACATGTACGAGGGTAGCACGACCTCCATCCGAACCGCCGAGGGTTATACACCGCCCATCCCACTCCATGCCGGCGTGAAGCAGGGCTGTCCACTTAGCCCCATCCTGTTCAATCTGGCAATCGAGCCGATCATCAGATCGCTGACGGCGCGGGCCGACGACCTGGGAGTGTCAGTCCATGGCACCATGATCAGCGTGTTGGCCTACGCCGACGATCTGGTGGTGACAGCGCGCGACGAAGCTTCAATGCATGCATTGCTAGCTATCGTCAGCGAGGCGGCAACATGGGCAGGTCTGCGCTTCAAGCCATCCAAGTGCGCCTCACTCCACATCCTCTCTAATAAAGTTTCTCCAACATCATTCTCTATCCAGGACGGCGACATGGCCACTCTGGCTGATGGCGAGGCCTACTCCCACCTGGGTGTGCCCACGGGCTCCCGTGTGGCGCAGACCCCGACGGAGGAACTCGTCAACATGCAGCGGGAGCTGGGACTAATCGATCATTCCCTTCTAGCTCCCTGGCAGAAGCTGGACGCCGTGCGAGTGTTCTTGTTGTCAAAACTGGAGTTTATTATGAGAGGAGGTGCCATGCGGAAAACTAAGTTTAAGCCCTTTGACAGCCAAGTCAAGTCATGTGCCAAGCGCTGGATGAACTTGCCCCAGCGTGCGAGTAACGAGGTGGTCTACCTCGGGATGCACGAGGGTGGGGCGGGCATCCTGCCGCTGGCGGATTCCGTCGATATCCTGTCTGTGACTCATCCGTTTCGTCTCCTGTCAGGTAAAGACGAGACTTGCCGCGAGATCGCGCGCAAGTCTCTGCAGGCGACGGTACACAGGAAGCTGGGGAGAGCGCCAACACCGGAAGAGACCTGCATGTATTTGTCAGGTAGTATGGAGGGCGAATTCTCACGCCAAGACGGGCAATGCAGTAACATCTGGACCCAGACCAGGTCGGCGACGCGCCGGCTTGGGCCTCGAATTGGCTGTCATTGGGTTTATGACGATAACAAGGACGAAATTGCTCTCCGAGTTTCTTTTCCAGGCAGGGAGTCCTCGTTCTTCCCGCGAGATCGCGCCATCGTCACCAAGGCGCTGCGATCTTGCCTGCGGCTGAACTACAAGAACGCGCTGCTGCAGAAGCCGGACCAGGGGAAGGCGTACAAACTGACCACCGTTTGGGACGCCTCCAACCATTTCATCGCGGAGGGAAAATACACTCGGTTCTGTGACTGGCGCTTCATTCATCGCGCGCGCCTCCACACCGTGCCGCTCAATGGCTCTCGTCGCTTCGGGAATGGGTCCAAGGCCTGCAGGTTGTGCGGCCACGACAACGAGACCCTCCCCCACGTCCTGAACCACTGCATGCGGCACTCCGCCGCGATGCAGAAGCGCCACAACGCCATCCAGGACCGCCTCGTCAACGCGATCCCCAGTCGCGTGAAGAACGCAGGCGCCATCATGGTGAACCGTCAGTCGGGGGTTGACAACATGCGTCCCGACATAGTGCTCACCAACCAGCGCTATATGACGGCTCACCTCATAGACATCACCGTCCCCTTCGAGAACGGCGCCGACGCCTTCGTCGCGGCCCGCAACCACAAGCTGGCGAAGTACGCCGCGACGGCCGCCGCCCTGACCAACCAGGGTTTCGAGGTCAAGGTCGACTCCTTCATCGTCGGCAGCCTCGGAGGGTGGGACCCCATGAACGAGGACGTGCTGCGCGCCCTGAAGATCAGCCCCCGTTACTCCAACGTCATGCGACGCCTGATGGTGTCTGACACCATCAAGTGGTCGCGTGACATCTACATCGAGCACGTGACGGGGCAGCGCCAGTACTAGGACAGTGACTTTCATACAGTGCCACTCGTGCAGAACAGTGACTTTCATACTGAGTGACACTCGTGCAGAACTTTTAGCTTTAGTCAGGGACCCATAGAATAGTTAAATAAGTCACACTCACTCTGCGAAGTTGAGGTGGCTTTGCCAGAATAGATTTGCTCTAAATGTTGTCCTGGGAATCTCTTGTCGTACTGGTTTTGTATGGTTTTCCAGACGAACAAAAAATTGCGCATGCCAAGAGAACAAAGTGGTATTGTCATATATTGGCAATGTCATAGAAAACATCAGGCCATACCCTGCTCTCCCAGGACTAGTCTAACTTCAACTAATCATTTATTTTCTTCCAGGCCAGGTGACTAGCACCGAGAAGATTGAATAAATATGTTATTTCCTGTCGCATTTTATGCTTGCGACTTTATTTCATTTTCTCATGACCCTGCATGACAACTTTTTTTTTGGCTTGGGGAGGCCTAGTTTTTTTATGTAAGTGCTGGAGAGCAAACTCACCACTTTTACCCCTCCCATCAAGTGTATTTACTTGTTTATGCCAGATCCACTCGGACTGTCATTAGATATATTCATTTGACCTTACAGTGCATTTCCATGTTTAGATAGTGTCTTGACTTTCAAGTGTATTTTATGTTTATGATTGCCACCTCGGCCAATCATTAGCTCTAAGTTTTATTTCTGACAGCTCCACTCGGACTGCCACTAGTTATAGATGATTTGTGTTCCCCCTCCCCTTGCACACATGACTGAGTCTCTGACCTGTCATCACTATTTGCATGACGTTCAATCTTCAATTGATAGGCCATTCATATTGGCATTTAAAATCAATAGTTCACTTCACTTGCACTCTAGAGCAAAGGCGCCACTTGCAGGCAGTCAGCAAATTTCAAGTAATCGCAGAGTCTCCGCACGATAGCGCCACTCACTCTGGCCAATCATTGATGCTCAGTAAAAGTTTCATAATTGCCCGAATGATAGCGCCACTCACTCTGGCCACTCTTCGGTTCTCATTAACTTCACTCCCGCTGTTCATGAGTTGACAGTTCGTCGACTCATCACTATGAATCTTTTATCTTACTTATAATATTACGCTTTAGGTAGTGAATATGCTGTTTATAGGTAGCCACTCGGCGCCTATTAGATTACTCTGTTGCAATTGTATCCCCACATAACATGTAATTGTGATTTTCAAAAATACAAAAATTTAAACGTAAACATAAACGTAAAACGTAAAGCCTTTTTTAAACGTAAAAAAGGCGAAGGATGTTTACGTTTTGAAGAGTTCGAACAATTTTTTTTACCAACTGTTCGAACTCTTTAAAACGTAAACATCCTTCGCCTTTTGGAGCAACTTGAATTTCTAAATTTTGTCCTATATTTTAACACAGTGGAACAGACATCGACTGTGTTCTGGCAGGAGAATACAATCAGCGCATTCTATTGCGGACAGCGTGAACTACAGTAGTGTACCGAAGCAACCCTAGGGGAAGTGAAGAAGGAAAAGAAGGTTCAAGCAAAGACGTAGAATCATAGATGGTTCAAGCAAATTCCAGCAAATACAGCACTAGGTTCAAGGTACAGTAGACTTTGCAGGGATGAGTACGTTTTCCATGACTGCGACATGTCGGCGGCACCGCTGCGATTTCGCAATCAGTTTCACTCACCGTCTTCCATGAGTGCGTTACTGCGGCAGTGCGTCACGATATTTTGACACGACCCCAGGCGCGTAGGAAGGGGGGGGGAGTGGGGGTCAATGACCCCCTCACTTTTCATCTTGACACCCCCAGATATCACCCCCACATATACAAAAATGTTGATAAAGAGATCCAAAAATTCACAGATTTGCTCTATTATGAGGTTGAATTCTCAAAATTTTCCCAAGTTTTGCAAAACTAATTGATCAGAGGTATTATCCAATGAGACAATAAATCATTTACAAATGAGTTCTTGTCCAACATGATTATCCTCATGATTGAGGATCATCCTATCATCGTATGATACCAAAACATATACAGATTTTTCTTATTGCTTATTGGTTATTGCAACCGTTTTCAAAGGAATTCCAAAATCGATTCATAACGATTCTCTTTTACTAGAAACTCAAAAAATTCCCTGCGGGGCCATTAGGGATTTAATCGAATAACAAAATGTACAGATTCTTATGCATTTTGTCTCAAGTTTCCCAAGAATATTGCATATCATACATTTTAAATTTCTTTGAAAAGGATGCCAAAATAGCTTCAAATTTATACTTTTGTATCAAAAACTGAAAAAATTCCCTGCGGGGCCAATGGGGATTCTATAAAAACAAATAGTTACTTACAGATTATATTTCATTTGTCGTTTCCAAAGGATATTGCATTTCATAAATTTTAAATTTCTTTGAAAAGTATGCCAAAATAGCTTTAAACTCGATTATTTTATATCAAAAACCCAAAAAATTCCCTGCGGGGCCAATGGGTATTCTCTAAAACAAATAGCTACAAATTATATTACATTTGTCTAAATTTTCCACAGAATATTGCATTTCCATTGTACATTTCTTTGAAAAGTATGCGAAAATAGCTTCAAATTCGATTCTTTTGTATCAAAAATTCAAAAAAAGCCCTGCGGGGCAATTTGGGGTGCGGGCCCCCAGACACCCTTGTAACGGCGACTACTTTTCCTCACATTCATTGATCCCGATAATGTGGACCCCCCACTCAAAATGAAGTTCCTACGCGCCTGCACGACCCTAGCGGGACTTGAAGCAACTACATAGCTGATATATTTCAGTAACGTGTCTTTATTAATAATAAACAATATAATTGTAAAGATAAAAATTCTATTATTATTATTAATTAAAAATTGTTTTTCATCAAACGACTCTCAACCTCTAATAATTACATGTATTTTTACTTAATAAATATAAATAATAATTTTTAATACATTATTTAATTTTTAAAATGTCTAAACAAAATAATAGAAGTTGAGCGTAAACAATAAGATAAAGATAGAACCACGTTGAAACACACACTCTTTTAAATTAACCCGCCAACAACTCGATCTCAGCGCATGCGCAGAAGGATTTCGCAACGCCGGTGTCGCATCGCATTGCGAAATTATTGGAGTTGACTCAACTTCTGTTGCGATTTCGCAGCGGCATCAGCGGCACCTGAATCTGAGCTGTGATTGGCGGAAAAAACATGGCGGATTTCGCAGATGCCGCCGACATGCCGCCGTCATGGAAAACGACTCCCAGTCAGTATGTCCTGTACTGACCACGAAAAAACATCAGATTTAAATATCAGATTTAAATAGTTATTTGTATTAGGTGTGCCGTATGAGGGATTTATCTTATTCATGCTACATTTTATGTCTGTGATTTTATCTAGTTGGTCGAAAATATTTGATTATTTGTTTTGTTTTTTTTAGAAAATCGAGAGAGAAAAATGGTTTCATAAGTGGGCGTAACTTTGACAGGATGTTCACATGATCAGTCGGAATGTATTAGTAGCACTTTTTAATTTTTGCTTCTTGTATTGTTAATTAGGCGCCGGTTTTTCAACAAAACCGCTAAAAACTCTGAAATTTCCGATACGATTGGAGACCATACCCGTGAACCAATTGATCTCAAATTTTGATCATGATTAGATAAAGGACAAACTTAGGGTTATCAATTGGGACATTTTTAAAAATAAATTTCTTACGGCACCCATTGAGACAAGAAAATATACAATTTTTTACCAAAAATCAACTAATTACTACTAATTAACGAAGCAAAAAATTAAAAATGTACCAAGAGATGACCCTAAGTTTGTATTTTGTCTAATCATGGTTAAAATTTTAAAACATTTCGTCAACCCATTTTCTCTCCAATCGTATCCAAAAAAGTGTCTACAAAATGCAACAAAATCGCTCGCGCTTGAAGCACCTTATATTACACCAGTTTGAGCCCTGCGAGACATTTTTTTTCTTTGATATTTCGAATCAGAGACACAGATTTATCCTTTATCTATAACCAGTAAAATTTGGAAGCCATTCGGACAAACCATTGTTTAAAAAGTAGGTGAATGCGTTTTATGGGTAAAACGGTTTTATGGTGGTGGTTTATGGTATGGTGGGGGGGTGGTTTTATGGGGTTTTATGGGTTATGGGTTTTCATTATTTTAGTTATGATGGTGAAGAGTAGGTAAGGATGGCAGGTGGGAAGGAGGTGTTCGTGACCTTTTAGTAGAGTATCTTCCCAGCATTTCCTGTCGACTGAGGGAATACACAGGAAAAAACAGACCGGCACACACACTAATGTCATATGAGCGGTCACGGTAAATAGCTCTTGGAAAATCCTGCGATTGGTTGAAAATTGAAACTAGAACCGTTTGACCGATCAACTTCAAATTTTGCATGGTCATGGGACCAATATTTTAGTTTCTTTTTGACAATTTCCACAAATTGGTCTAGAACTTCAAGAGTGTTTTACATTTTACGTTATTTTTAAGTTGTTATCACTCTGATCAACGGAATTTCTCATAGCTTCTTTGACCCATATGATAAGATGGTCCTTCTATATAATTCTAAATGTCTACATGCAATAAGGCATAGCTTATCAACGCGTTACACACAGCGTTTTCCTAATCAAAATAATAAAAAATAGGTACATGGCACATCGTAGAACAATAATATTAAAGAAACGTATTGTATTGAAATTATATTTTCTATTCCCACAAATAAGTGATACGTGATGGAGCCATTTCTGACAAGATTAGGTCCACATATTAATTTGTTTGTTTTTACATTTCGTGTTTCCATAAAGCAGTGAAAAAACAAAAAACAAATGAAAATTGATATTTAGCTATAAATTTAGTTTTTGGCCATAACAAACAACTATATCAACTATTTGTATTTATATTTATGCAAATGCGCCCTTGATAGCCGCCATTTACCTAGTACCACAAAATCCACCAGAGGTCAGTTGTGTTTCTTATTTTCTCGAATAGATACTTCAAATGCATGAATAAAACACCGCTTTCTTTTATTTGTTAAAAATTATTTTCAAGATTGCGTTGAATTAACAATTTTCTGATATCACATACTTTTAAGTACATATACTGTATTTTTTTACATTGCATTCATCTTGTTTTTTGTTGAAGGGATGTGGCTGTTTTTATACAAGGAGTGTTATTTGGAGGATTATTTTCCATACCAAAATGGCAATTGTTGTAAGAAATTAAAAACAAAGATATTTACGTCATATTGCAACAAGGTATATTTTCTGAGCAAGCAACATCATTTCATTACAACAAAGAACTTTTCGAAGTTCTTAGTTTCAAAGCTTAGTGCTAGTTTAGACATTTGTATATATATCATATTGCCATCAAAATAATGAATGAGCAAATAACAAAACTGCACCGACCTGCTTTCAAGGATTTTAATATGAAGGAACGTGTACCCAAGTATTTCCCTAATATATTTCAGATCATTTTATTTTCAAACACAAAGACAAACGGACAAAGAACTTCATGGAAAAAATCCGATAACTATCGGGTATCAGAAACATGGCTACTTAATGGAAGTCAAAACACATGCAATTAGTCATTACGTTTGACACGCAGTTACGTAACATCCTTCTTCTCCTTTTCCTTCTAATTAGTAATTCAATGCTTTATCATTCAAATACCTGAGCATCAATTGAAATACCTTGATAGAGTTAATACAATGCAAATTTCATACGATATAGAATTGCATAAAAACGCCCTTAACGTTATCGGCGGGTATCAAATGGTTGAATGTATACTTCGCAATAAGACATCATAATTACAGTCTAGACATCCGTCCTGGATTAACATTGACCACTTGTCGTCATGCAATTCATCAGTCGTCAGCATGTGGTTGAACGTTTAGGACGTCGTTGTGCTTTCTGTCCGGTCTTCAGTACCTCCACTTCCATCGGGTTCCTCCCTGAACGACGTCCTCATAACACTCCATCAGTCGTCAGCAGGTCGTCAGACGTTTAGGACGTCGTTGTGCGTTCTGTCCAGTCTTCACCCCCACTTCCATCGCGGTTCCTTCCTGAACGACGTCCTCAAAACTCGTACCTCCACGTCCATCGCGTTTCCTCTCTAAACGACGTCCTCAGAATCGCCCAATTCATCCGGCAGAGTTAACCACTTTGTCCCCGTGTCCCGTCACCCCCAAAGTCGTTGACGCAACCCACCTCAACGACTTCCTCAAAATAGATTAGTAACATCACGTGCACACGTCTCCGTCGCCGTTAACCCCGTTGCACTCTGGACCCCGCCACCTCCAACTCCTTGGCGTAGTCATCCCTCAACGTCTTCCTCAATATCTTCCCCGCCGGACTCCTGGGTATCGCCTCCACGACGCGCACGCCGGCGAGGTGCTTGTGAGACGACGTTTGCGAGGCGACGAACTCCATCACTCGATCGGGGTCCACACTGCCCGAGGACCGCGCCACGACGAACGCGAGGGGGAGTTCTCCGCAGCGAGCGTCGGGGATGCCGATGACGCCGGCGTCGAGGACGTCGGGGTGACTGCGAAGGATCTCCTCCAGCTCGGCGGGTGCGACCTTGAAGAGAGGAGGGCGTTAAAGGAGTCCGTTATTGCCGACAAACACGTTAGAGGTAAGTAAAAACATTCTATTATAATCATTGTTCAAGTTATAAGTCATACCTGGTAGGCGTTGACCTTGATGAGCTCCTTGAGTCTGTCGACGATGTAGAAGTCCTTGTCGTCGTCATAGTAACCGAGGTCCCCGGTGTGCAGCCAGCCGTCCTTGTCGATCATCTCTTGCGTGGCCTCGGGGTTGTTGTGGTAGCCGACCATGTTCTGTAACATCGGAGGAGGTCGTTATTATGGAACGTCAGAGTTAGGAGTAAATTAGTTTTTCTGAAAAGAAGGCAACATATAATTTTATATCGAAATGTTTTATGACGAAATTTCTTGTTCACGTTATACAAACACGTTTTAATTGTGAGATAATTTGGGTCTAGGGAACTAATTTCTAAGTTAAGTACATATATTAATTCGTGTTTATGAAATTGTAGGTGGGCTTCCACGCTGCCATTTGCTCTCACTAGGAGCGCTAGGGAGAATTGTACCTTTTTCCTTCCGCGCATGCGTCTGTACAAAATGACAGCTAGATGACAGCTCACTTCAAACTTCTTGTATTTGAAATATAATTATAAACTGTTGTGTTCGGAGTGAAGTTAATTGATTTAAAATGTAATATATAGCACTACTTAAATGTAGATTCAATTACTTACTTTTTATAGTGGAATTAACTTTATGTAAAACAACTGCTTTTGTTTTCAATTCAGACAAAGTAGCAACCTGTCAACAAACATTTGACTGTTGCCATAGCAACCAGGTATGATCGCCCGTGGCGCGCTCTATTCTAGCTTGGAGTTTGGAAGCCCGTTTGAAATACATGTGAAAGTAATCGTGGTAGAATCGTATCCTCACCTGTGGCCCCTGTAGGCAGAGTTCCCCCACCTTGTCCGCCCCCAACGCCTCCCCTGTCTCGACGTCCACGACCTTGACGAGGACGTTCGGCACCACTTTGCCGACGGAAGCGAACTTGTTGGTCCCGGGGATCAAGGAAAGCACCCCTGAGGACGTCTCCGTCATCCCGTAGCCTGGGGAAGAAGTCTTGCGTTGTCATCGTTTTCAAGTAAATCGTTTTACACGTCGGCGTTTTACAAAATTGGCAAATATTTGCTACCTCAACTTTTATATTTTTCTAATGCAAAATTAATCTACTATTTATTTTTAATTTTTCTCTAAATCGAACACTGCAGTCTTATGGAATACAATAAACACAAAAACGCGCAGATGTTAAGAGAATCGTTGGTATTTAATTTGTAACAAATAATAAAACCATTTAAAAGTCAGTTAAAATTTCTTAGAAATTGAATCAATTTTTTCAACTTGACTGTGCAAACACATGAGTTTGACCTTGAAGGGCTTTTGATCGATTTTTATCAATATCTTTTACCAATGTAATTTGTAATAAAATAAGGCTTTGTACGAGTCTTCAGAACAGTTCAATGAAAATAATTTCATAGTTTGGAGTGGTTTATTATTTTTATTTTGTCCTACAGATGTTTAGTGCCTGAAAATTAGTAAAAATATGGCACTAAACATCTGCAGGACAAAATAAAACTAATTACCCATTCCAAACTATCAAATTAATTTTATTAATCTGTTCTGAAAACTCGTACAAAGCCTTATTTTATTAACTATTACATTGGTAAAAGATATTGATAAAAATCGATTAAAAAACTCTTCAAGACCACGCTCACTAGTCAGCCGTCTTAAGGACTCGAAGGAACTCAACATTTATTGCTGAGTCGATTCCTCTTCTCTAGTAATTGGAGGATGTAAAAACTTTCTTCGCAAGTCTTCCATGAACGCGAATCGACGCGAAGTTGCATCGCAAAATTAATTCGCGACTCCTCATCTCATTGGCTGTGCGACCAATATTGCGTTTTTAATTCGCGTAACCATGGAATTTCGGCACAATTTCGCGTTCATGGAAGAAAACTTGCCTCAGTATTTAGTAAGTCGATTTGGCGTCAACCGAAGGAGCTCAAAGGCAATTTGAACGTTTATTGTTGACAATCTGCTATTCGAGAAAATAAGGAACACGACTGACCTCTGGTGGATTCTTTAGTACTAGTTATTTTATTTATTTATTTATTTATTTATTTATTTATTTATTTATTTCGTAAGCCTTTTTTCCACATTACAATAAAAATTATACAAAATTTACGAATGTATAAAAGTTGTCAAGTAAAGCATACATATTAGTTGAACTTAAGAAGTCAGCTGAAAGAACATAACCAATTAAAAAAACACGTACATAATAAGCTAAAACATGCAGTTCAAGAAATCGTCAGAAGAATAAAACAAATGCTTTAGTAGCATTATCTTTAATTGTCTTTTAAAATCTTCTCTTGTCGGTGAGCTCTTAATAAACTCAGGAATCTTATTGTAAAATCGGCGCCCCATTTGCAGTACCTCTTGCGACGTCATCTTCAACTTGCAGTACCGGTGCTGCAATTCTTTCGATCCTTCGAATTCTTTTTTCACCGTCCGCACAGTCGCTGTAGAGCACTGCCTTGCTAGGGTCCTTATCAAGTAACCATTCCGAGCAAGTTTGGTTACTAATTCAGTTGTGTGAGGCAACCATTTGAGTTGGTGGTCAATGGTCAGGCCGAGGAACTTCGTGCTCAGTGAGCCATAAGGGGAATAATGGAGGATATCACGGGGATATTTATATAAATAAATTATATTAAATTTGCTTTAGTTGTTTGTTATGGTTGAAAAAGTAAACTTGTAACTAAATCTAAATTTCAATTGTTTCTCCTTTTTCACTGCCCTATGGAAACACGAACTTAAAAAAAGTGAATCTAACAAGTTTACTGCCAGAAGTGGCTCCATCACGTATAGAAGGAGAATAGAAGGAGGACCAAGTTTACAGCGTCTCTTTCGCTTTCCATCCTCCTCCTCAGCCGGGATTTAAACACTAACTGTGACCTGCTCTGACCTTGGGCGAACTTGACTCCCGGTGGCGCCTTCGTCATGAACCTCTCGACGTCCATCTGTCCTAGAGGCGCCGCCCCGGAGCCCACGAAGCGCGCATGACTGAGAAGCTCTGACGTCACGTCCTTGCTTGAGCCCATGTAGAGCACTAGCGGCGGCACGAGGAAGAGCAGCGTCGCCTGCAATGACGTCAGAGCGTGACATCACACCTCGTCACGGCATCGTGGCGTGACAGGTGACAAGATCGCAGGATCATTATTGACCCCGTTGACTCTCCGCCATGATTAGGACCTGGATCTATTTAGACATTTCTCACCCTTTAAGAGGCATGGGGTAGGTGTATCAGGACGAAAGGGTTCTTCAAAATGATTTTTTGTTTAGTTTTGTCTTCACAGTATTTAATTTTAAAAATTGAGCAGTCAATACATTCAAGATCATCCTACAAAATTGCGTCACAAACGACATCTTTCACAAAAATTATAATTATTGTCAAATAGTTGCCGCATCCTTATAATATCTAATCGCTATATAATCGTATTTAGCTTGAATTGAGCGTTACAGATTTCTTTATTTAAATAGAATCACTATGAAAACAAACAAAAAATAAGCGTTTCGAAGAGTAGCGTGGGTCCCCTTCCCCAAATTAGACTTGATTCCTCTGTTGTGACTTTAAAAGAATGCAATTAATCTGTGGTCCATAACCAAATCATTAATTCCTATCCATAATTCATATATTCTACATAGACGCAGGCATTACGGGGGGGGGGCGTGTCACTTTGATCCCCTCTTGATACCAGAATGAAAAAAAAACATTTAAAACATTTAACGCCATACCTCAAACTAAAAGAAGTGTCTTTGGGATGAGCACATTTCAAGGATGAATCAAGGGCAATTAGTTAGGATTGCACGAGACAATCGGCCCCGAGGAAAAAGAAGAATAGGACGTTCGAACAAGAGGTGGAAAGACTCCTAAGAATAAAGAACTTCTTATTAAAACGTCATTTAAATTGGTTATGAACAGGATTATCTACGATAATAACTTGCATATCTTTGATAGCTCTTTCCACCAAAAAATCAATGAAAAATCAAATTGGTCTGCGAATTAATCTCCATAATAAAGAAAGTAAGCAGCGTACCTTGTGGTTCTTGAGCATGTTGAGGAAGGAGGTCGGCTCGAACTTGGGGAGGGTGACGATCTTCACTCCGACGCGGAGCTTGCTGAGGAGGAGGCAGGTCATGCCGTAGATGTGGTAGAACGGCAGCACGGCAGGCATCACCTCCTGTACCGTGTCTGTTGACGAGAACATCACGATATAGAGTACAAGATGATCAAGTATAGATGTGGTAGAACGGCAGCACGGCGGGCATCACCTCCTGTACCGTGTCTGTTGACGAGAACATCACGATATAGAGTACAAGATGATCAAGTATAGATGTGGTAGAACGGCAGCACGGCGGGCATCACCTCCTGTACCGTGTCTGTTGACGAGAACATCACGATATAGAGTACAAGATGATCAAGTATAGATGTGGTAGAACGGCAGCACGGCAGGCATGACCTCCTGTACCGTGTCTGTTGACGAGAACATCACGATATAGAGTACAAGATGATCAAGTATAGATGTGGTAGAACGGCAGCACGGCGGGCATCACCTCCTGTACCGTGTCTGTTGACGAGAACATCACGATATAGAGTACATGATGATCAAGTATAGATGTGGTAGAACGGCAGCACGGCGGGCATCACCTCCTGTACCGTGTCTGTAACGAGAACGTCACGATATAGAGTACAAGATGATCAAGTATAGATGTGGTAGAACGGCAGCACGGCGGGCATCACCTCCTGTACCGTGTCTGTTGACGAGAACATCACGATATAGAGTACAAGATGATCAAGTATAGATGTGGTAGAACGGCAGCACGGCGGGCATCACCTCCTGTACCGTGTCTGTTGACGAGAACATCACGATATAGAGTACAAGATGATCAAGTATAGATGTGATAGAACGGCAGCACGGCGGGCATCACCTCCTGTACCGTGTCTGTTGACGAGAACATCACCGCGTTATAGAGTAAAAGATGATCAAGTATAGATGTGGTAGAACAGGAGCACGGCGGGCATCACCTCCTGTACCGTGTCTGTTGACGAGAACATCACGATATAGAGTATGCATAGGTACTTCACTTAGACTGAAACCATAAGTAACAAACCTTCATCATATAATGGAAAAAAATACTTGTAACTGTTCTTATCATCGCTAAATATGATTCGAACGTTAAAATGTGGTGTAATTTTCTTGGACATTTAAAAGTAGGTGAGCTCTTGTTCATCACGTCATCGGTAAACCCGCTTCTGAATTGAGAAAAATACTCTCATATCCTATCAAATACTCGTTCGTTGACTTCTCGATCGCCTACCTGTTGTCGTTCTCGTAATGACGCTCAGCTCCGGATGGCTCTCCATCTGTGCGATGTTCGCGATGAGGTTATGATGACTGAGACAGACTCCTTTGGGCAGCCCTGTCGTGCCGCTGGAGTAGGGGATGACGGCGACAGTGGAGGCGTCGACAGCGTCCAGGCGGCTGCATTCCTCGCACTCAGTGTCTGAGGGGCAGAATTAGGGTTGTTGAGAGGGTCGCGAACACTGTCTGGAGTAGGGAATGACGGCTACAATGGAGGCGTCGACAGCCTCCAGGCGGCTGCATTCCTCGCACTCCGTGTCTGTAGGTAGAACAAGGTAGTTGTTGAGAGGGTCGAGATACTGTTTGGAGTAGGGGATAACGGCGACAGCAGATGGTCTGTACTTATTCCCAGGCCGTTCTACCTGACTGAGCTTTTTCGCAATTTCTCTCATTAGCTCGTCAATTACTTGGAAGATTGCTTATATTCCTACCTTCCCCTTTCATCATCTACCTATAATAATCACTCATCCATCGCCATATAGGAACATTAAAACGTTAAAACCCACCGAAATGTAAAAACAATATTTTGTTACCTACCACTGTCACCGTGTGTAATATTCACATTCAACCCTAACTGCCACCCATAGAATCACCGCCTATTATCAAAACATTACCAAAATACTGTAAATATTTCATCTGTCTACTAAACCTCCCATCATCCTTCCTAGAATGCTCAATATCATTCATGCACACAATTACAATCCATGTCACGACAATTATCAGGTTATATCTACGCCTAGTTCTATTTCGGTAGAATGTGTTGAACTCGTATCGTGTCTCTTGATACCTATGTACCATGTTAAATATTTTCATGATGCAATCAACTTTTTTTTCAACCTAAACGGACAGCGTCCACCGATATTAATAACCTGTTTTTGCATGTTTTATGTTAATTTGATTGGTTCCACTGTGTAAAACTAATTGGTGCATTTTATTATCGTCCGCAACATGTTTATTGTTCGGAGAATATTGTCCTGGCTGCGTGTTGGGTTGGTATTGATTGACTGTAATTGCTGTTACGTACGGTGTTACAATGAGTTAATATACGGCTTACGGAGTGCTAACAGATCGAGGGGAAAGTGAAATGCATGGGTTAATAATAGGCGATTATAGGATGAAAGTAGTCAGTATGTAGAGTTGCATTTCGATGAGCGGACTTTGAGTTCATGAGGTAAATATGTATGGGGTCTCGTCTATAGTTTTTGAACATGGTCCTGTTATTTTTTTTAAATTTAAACTGGAACCGTTTGACGGATCAACTTCAAGTTTTGCATGGTCACCGATATCCACATTTTAGGTGTTTTTGTAAATTTTCACACTTATCTGTCGTTAACTTCAAAAGTTATTGGCATTATACGGAAATTTTATGAATGTTTGGAAATATATGTCAACATTATTGAAATAATTGTCAGATGATATGAAGGGATGTGTGTTGTGAAAAATATCCGACCGAACCGGGGCTCGAACCCGGGACCTCTCACTTGCCGGGCGAGAGCTCTTCCAACTGAGCTACCCGATCGGACGGACGGACACAAGACACAACACACTGATGAGGGTTAGAGATCTCCGAGGAGAATGGAATGAAGGTAGAGAATGCTTCTACGAACTGTCATACCACCGGTGACGATGCTGTCACCATGTCTCATTGCACTTGCGTGCGCAACCCTCTTTTACTCGAATGAACGAGTTGCTTTACAGTTTGATTGATGAGAATGTATGTTGTAAAAAATATCCGACCGAACCGGGGCTCGAACCCGGGACCTCTCACTTGCCGGGCGAGAGCTCTTCCAACTGAGCTACCCGATCGGACAGACGGACACTAGACACAACTCACTGATGAGGGTTAAAGATCTCCTAGGAGAATGGAATGAAGGTAATGATTGGACATTACAAGCTATCAGACCATCGGTAACGATGCTGTCACCATGTCTCATTGCACTTGCGTGCGCAACCCTCTTTTACTCGACTGAACGAGTTGCTTTACAGCTCGATTGATGAGAATGTAGGTTTCTTTGGAAAACTTCCATGGAGTCAGGATGATATGAAGGGATGTGTGTTGTGAAAAATATCCGACCGAACCGGGGCTCGAACCCGGGACCTCTCACTTGCCGGGCGAGAGCTCTTCCAACTGAGCTACCCGATCGGACGGACGGACACTAGACACAACACACTGATGAGGGTTAGAGATCTCCGAGGAGAATGGAATGAAGGTAGAGAATGCTTCTACGAACTGTCATACCACCGGTGACGATGCTGTCACCATGTCTCATTGCACTTGCGTGCGCAACCCTCTTTTACTCGACTGAACGAGTTGCTTTACAGCTCGATTGATGAGAATGTAGGTTTCTTTGGAAAACTTCCATGGAGTCAGGATGATATGAAGGGATGTGTGTTGTGAAAAATATCCGACCGAACCGGGGCTCGAACCCGGGACCTCTCACTTGCCGGGCGAGAGCTCTTCCAACTGAGCTACCCGATCGGACGGACGGACACTAGACACAACACACTGATGAGGGTTAGAGATCTCCGAGGAGAATGGAATGAAGGTAGAGAATGCTTCTACGAACTGTCATACCACCGGTGACGAAGCTGTCACCATGTCTCATTGCACTTGCGTGCGCAACCCTCTTTTACTCGACTGAACGAGTTGCTTTACAGCTCGATTGATGAGAATGTAGGTTTCTTTGGAAAACTTCCATGGAGTCAGGATGATATGAAGGGATGTGTGTTGTGAAAAATATCCGACCGAACCGGGGCTCGAACCCGGGACCTCTCACTTGCCGGGCGAGAGCTCTTCCAACTGAGCTACCCGATCGGACGGACGGACACTAGACACAACACACTGATGAGGGTTAGAGATCTCCGAGGAGAATGGAATGAAGGTAAAGAATGCTTCTACGAACTGTCATACCACCGGTGACGATGCTGTCACCATGTCTCATTGCACTTGCGTGCGCAACCCTCTTTTACTCGACTGAACGAGTTGCTTTACAGCTCGATTGATGAGAATGTAGGTTTCTTTGGAAAACTTCCATGGAGTCAGGATGATATGAAGGGATGTGTGTTGTGAAAAATATCCGACCGAACCGGGGCTCGAACCCGGGACCTCTCACTTGCCGGGCGAGAGCTCTTCCAACTGAGCTACCCGATCGGACGGACGGACACTAGACACAACACACTGATGAGGGTTAGAGATCTCCGAGGAGAATGGAATGAAGGTAGAGAATGCTTCTAGAGAATGCTTCCCTTCATATCATCCTGACTCCATGGAAGTTTTCCAAAGAAACCTACATTCTCATCAATCGAGCTGTAAAGCAACTCGTTCAGTCGAGTAAAAGAGGGTTGCGCACGCAAGTGCAATGAGACATGGTGACAGCTTCGTCACCGGTGGTATGACAGTTCGTAGAAGCATTCTTTACCTTCATTCCATTCTCCTCGGAGATCTCTAACCCTCATCAGTGTGTTGTGTCTAGTGTCCGTCCGTCCGATCGGGTAGCTCAGTTGGAAGAGCTCTCGCCCGGCAAGTGAGAGGTCCCGGGTTCGAGCCCCGGTTCGGTCGGATATTTTTCACAACACACATCCCTTCATATCATCCTGACTCCATGGAAGTTTTCCAAAGAAACCTACATTCTCATCAATCGAGCTGTAAAGCAACTCGTTCAGTCGAGTAAAAGAGGGTTGCGCACGCAAGTGCAATGAGACATGGTGACAGCATCGTCACCGGTGGTATGACAGTTCGTAGAAGCATTCTCTACCTTCATTCCATTCTCCTCGGAGATCTCTAACCCTCATCAGTGTGTTGTGTCTAGTGTCCGTCCGTCCGATCGGGTAGCTCAGTTGGAAGAGCTCTCGCCCGGCAAGTGAGAGGTCCCGGGTTCGAGCCCCGGTTCGGTCGGATATTTTTCACAACACACATCCCTTCATATCATCCTGACTCCATGGAAGTTTTCCAAAGAAACCTACATTCTCATCAATCGAGCTGTAAAGCAACTCGTTCAGTCGAGTAAAAGAGGGTTGCGCACGCAAGTGCAATGAGACATGGTGACAGCATCGTCACCGGTGGTATGACAGTTCGTAGAAGCATTCTCTACCTTCATTCCATTCTCCTCGGAGATCTCTAACCCTCATCAGTGTGTTGTGTCTAGTGTCCGTCCGTCCGATCGGGTAGCTCAGTTGGAAGAGCTCTCGCCCGGCAAGTGAGAGGTCCCGGGTTCGAGCCCCGGTTCGGTCGGATATTTTTCACAACACACATCCCTTCATATCATCCTGACTCCATGGAAGTTTTCCAAAGAAACCTACATTCTCATCAATCGAGCTGTAAAGCAACTCGTTCAGTCGAGTAAAAGAGGGTTGCGTACGCAAGTGCAATGAGACATGGTGACAGCTTCGTCACCGGTGGTATGACAGTTCGTAGAAGCATTCTCTACCTTCATTCCATTCTCCTCGGAGATCTCTAACCCTCATCAGTGTGTTGTGTCTAGTGTCCGTCCGTCCGATCGGGTAGCTCAGTTGGAAGAGCTCTCGCCCGGCAAGTGAGAGGTCCCGGGTTCGAGCCCCGGTTCGGTCGGATATTTTTCACAACACACATCCCTTCATATCATCCTGACTCCATGGAAGTTTTCCAAAGAAACCTACATTCCCAATTGTCAGATATTTTATCATTTTCTTTTGATGCATCACGTTTCGGCTCTTTCCAAGGTCAGTAGAGCAGAAACTTGCAAACACAAACTATTATTTCAATTTCACATGGACTCACCTATCATGTCAGCCATCTTGACGGCCTTGACAACGTCCTGGTACTTGTCTGTGACAACATGGACTCACCTATCATGTCAGCCAAGGCAGTGGCGCCACCCGGCACTTGCGAGCTGGTTGCACTGGGCGCCACCACGATGTCCGGCTGCTTGTATCCTCGCTCGGCAGCCATCTTGACGGCCTTGACAACGTCCTCGTACTTGTCGGAGTCGGTGACGATCATGCTGGGATGCGCGTCCATCAATTGCGTGGCGATCTCAGCTGCAAGAAGAATCCTTATTACACTCCTTATCAAGCGAGCGGAAATTTCTTCAAAGCGTTTCCAAAAAAGCTGGAGCGGAGCTGGATTCACAAAGGTTTTTAGTTCTACCGGTATTTATGCCGGTATAACTTTATAACTACCAATATCTCTATTCGAGAAAATAAGGAACACAGCTGACCTCTGATGGATTTTGTGGTACTAGGTCAATGGCGGCTGTCAAGGGCGCATTTGCATAAATATAAATACAAATATTTGATATAGTTGTTTGTTATGGCCAAGAAAGTAAATTTATAGCTAAATATCAATTTCATTTGTTTTTTGTTTTTTCACTGCTTTATGGAAACACGAAATGTAAAAACAAACAAATTAATATGTGGACCTGATAGTAGCCATCTTACCAGAAGTGGCTCCATCACGTATCACTTATTTGTGGGAATTACCATGATATTACCAGATTAAAACTTGTTATTTTATAATTATAAATGGCAATTATTATTATTATTATCCTTTACTATAGGCTGTTCAATTTACGCTTACAACGCCGTTAGGGTGTAAATAAGCAGCACCATCCACACCTTCCATCTGAATTCACATTTTGCCAACCTAAACTCTCCAAATAAAATCCGCTAACTTGAATGTGCCACCTAGTTCTAGCTGATTTTCATTTTGTTGTGTTGGTGCTAGCGTAGTACATCATTTTCGTTGCCATCTTCACCACCATAATCATTGTACAGAAGATTTGAACAAACTGTATTAATGCACAGTTTTGACCTTGAGCTCGGAAGTTGCGTTACGATAGACCTCTATAGAAATCGTCATTTTAGCTCAATTTTAATCAAAACCGGACTTTTCCTGTAGATAATTTCGAGCCAAATAAAGTGCAACCAATTTCAATCGAATCCGTTGAGTATTTCGAGAGATATTACATGGAATGCACAATATCATGGAAAAACACACTTTTTTCGAAACTTTGAAACTTCAGGAAGCCGTGAATCCATTGGCAGTGAGCGAAATTCAATTTAACTCTGAGGACCTTGACTAAATAGAACCACTTGAAAAGCAACGTTTAAATGTAATTAGATGTTATTTTGGGGGTTGATAATGTTGCGTGGGGTGGGGGGAGAGGGGCGCAAGAGAACTTTTCTGATATTGGAAATTTTTCTCGAGTGTACCTCCTTACGTCACATCGCATTTTGAAAATGATTTGAGTATATTGAAAACTGAAAGTACCATTTAGGAATCAAAATTGTATTGTTGTTAATTGTTGTGATTTCTGCAGAGATGCGTATTAATTTAATCAGGTTGGATCTTATTATGTGGAGACCTGAATAAAATCGCATTAAATTCTACTACTCAGTCTTGACCATGGGATTCAAGTATACTTTGTGCTTTTTCGATCATGACCAAATAGCTGTGAGGAAAGTAAGGTCACGTGAGAGTAGTCAGACAAGAACAGAAATGCTCTTCACTCTGCTTTCATAAACTTGATAGTGTGTCCCGTGTTTTCTTAGCACATATTTTTTAATGTTGGAAATCTTTTATTGTGCTGTAATTTTTTATGTTGCGTATTTGTTTCGTATAATTAACTCATTTGGGTATGATTTCGGATTCAGAATTTGGATTCGTTTAGATTCGTTCCCAACTTTTTCAGTTGTTGTTTACAATATTCTATATGTGTATTTAATAAGTAAATCAAATAAGTATATTCATTTGGAAATTGCCACTTTGGTTTCTTCTTCACTGAACAGATTCCATTCATATTTAATTATTGTTTCGGTTTGTTTTGAAAAACAAATAAGATTTAGAATTGAGTTGCTATTGAGATCGGTAGTTCTGTGAGGGTCAAGTCAATTGTCACGATCAGTCAATTCGTCAGCAAGAGTGGTTCGAGGATTGCGCCATCTATTAAACCTTGACCAGAAAAGATTGTGATTAGGTCATGTGTTACATGGCGGGGCTCTCTAGTCCTTTACTATAATACGCTTAAAAGAGAAGAACGTCGTCCCCGTAGCAACGTGGCTGAAAATTTCGTTCTTTATACAAATCTTTAATTTTCCACCGATCGTGTTGAAACTCGCCAGTAATGTATATAATTCTGTGACTTGATTTATAGTAACACTTTCGCGATATTCTGTTCAGTATTTACCGAGTTATTCGTGAAAAACACCGCTTTTTCTGATGTCTTAATTTTAAACGTCAATTTCAATTGTGCAGTGAAAATGAATTTTAGTAGGCGGTGAAACTAATTTTCCAAAATCGACCAGAACAATATTTGGCCATGGAATCCGGAGCTCGGAAGTTGCGTTACGATTCGCGTCTATAGACATCGAGAAATTTTGCACAATTTTCTACGAAACTTGACTTTTCCTGTACATAATTTCAAGCGAACTGCCATTCAAAAAGATTCGTTTGAATCCGATGGGGCGATGCCAAGCTAGGACGACGGGATCGGCCACTTCGGCGCTAGCGTCGAGGCTGTGCTTTTCAAATCAACGCATTTCTTACTCCACAGTCCGTATTTTCATGTTATATTATAATAATTAATGTTGATATTTGGTTATTTAACGAAATAGTGGATAATTATTAGAAATGGTAGTGTAATAATGATATTTTGATCATATATGGACAGCTCACAGAATTATTTTTGTTTCCAGTGCTCTCTTGAACTGACTCACTGCTTAATGGAATTTTGTAACTTCCAATTAAAACAATTGAGAGGGTGTCGCTTCAGATTGAAATAGAATTTGCTTTATATATTGCACTATCTTCTTATTTTTACACATTTAATTATACTAGAGTAAAAAATCTATGTATCTAAACAGTGAGTACATCTTCTTACGCATGTCAAAATAAAGTTTCGCGAGTTTTAATTTTGAGTGGCACGAACAGCTTACTTCACACTTGTCACAAAACCGATGGCAGCACCCTAGCGGGAGATAGTTTGGCTAGTGCCCTATAAGTATTTAGAGAGATATTAAATAGAAACCAAATTGTCATTGAAAAAGTCACTTTCTTCGAAACTTTCCATAATATGTAGGAAACCGTGAATCCATTTGGCAGTGAAGAAAATATTGGAATTTCCACTGGTGACCTTGACTTGAAACACGGGCAAAGCAACATTTCATGTGAATAAATGCAGACATTTTTGGGGTGGGTTATGGGGGAGGGAGGCATAAGGGAACATTTCTATCCACACTGTAATATTGTTACCTTTTGATATTGGACCTTATTTCCAATACGTCTATCATTTGATATAACTATTAACAAGGATCAATCGAGGACATACATTATCCGCCTGACGTCACAACTTCGCATTTTATTAAAACATTTTAGGTGGAACATACACCTTATAATGAATTGTATATTTTAGGAATCGAAATGATATTGAATAGTTTGTTGATGTTTTGATGTGTGCAGAGATGCGAACGATCAAATAATCAGGATAAGTTATAAAGTGGAAACCTGCATAAAATTGAGTAGATTTCTATTATTCTCTTTCGTAACCTGGAATGTCAGTAATTTTCTATATGTTGTTACATAAAAAGTGACAAACTTTGATTAAATCTCGGTACCATTTTTCGTTCATCATATTTCAAATCAAATTATTCCATTTTATTATTAATCATCGTGCATATTTGTTTTAATTAAGTTTCAAATATGTATTCTTATTTTATAACCTAAATTCGATCATCATAATGACATATTTATTCTGTTGTTTCAAATATTATACAAATTATTTTAATTCTTTATTCCATGCAACTGCAATTTTTTATTTAATCTTCATTGAGTCGTATATTCATATTTTTTATCAAGCTTAAAATGTTTTAATATTAAGTTATTCACGATTTATTTAAATATCTTCAAAACATTTTTTTTGTCTGGGGCTTAACGTCGCACTGTTCTGCAGCGAGGCTAATGGCGACGGATGAATGATTATGATGATGATGATTGGGAGATGATGGTGAAGAGTAGGTAAGGATGGAAGGTGGGAAGGAGGCGGTCGTGGCCTATTAGTAGGGTACCTTCCCAGCATTTGCCTGTCGACTGAGGGAATACCACGAAAAAACCCCAGTCAGGAAGGACGACCGCGGGAATCGAACCCGGGCCTCCGGAATACAAGTTCCGAGCGTTACCACGCAGCCATATACCTGTTTCGTATCTTCAAAACAGTTACACATGTTCTTACGTGTATGTATACACAACAGGTGTGCATTTGAGTTAATGTACCTTCCACAGATATTACTATAACAGAGCATTGATTTGAATTTATGATAGGTCATTCCGTGAGGGTAAAAAAAATTGTCACGAGAGACAATTCTTTGCCAACATATAAGATTAGTTTAATTTTAATGGTGCACGGTCCATCTTCTGTTGTGCCTTGCCTTGCCCAGATAAGAGAGCTCATTGTGTCATGTATTGCATGGCGGGGCTCTCTAGTTAGTTTAATTAAATTCATAAACATACGTCCGTAAAACATGGTAATTGGTAATATTAATATTAGATTTTTCGGTCATAAAGTTATAGTTCTTGGTGAATCCATCCACTTCCAGCCCCTGCTTCTTTGACTTATGCTGTCTTCCTGGCCACTTTGAAGGTCTATTATAGAACAGCAACTTTCACGCGATATTAATTCGCAAATTCGCATGCAATACGAAATCTCACTTATCATCGCATTATAAAGAGCGATTTCCTACTTTATGATTGAAAAATACTTTAGTTCACTATTTTGTCCTCATAGTTTGGACGAAAATCCCTAGTTAAGTGAGAACAATATGATGTAGTCATTCACAAAATATCAGTTACATTGTAATTTGAATAAATTGTATTTGTTGGCAATGGCGATGGCAATGGCGATGGCAATGGCGATGCAATGGCAATGGCAATGGCGACCGAGAACAAAGTGGATGAGTGGAGTGGAAAGGGCTGCGGAAGAAAGAGGAGAAAATTGGAATGTGATTAGAGACGAAAAATGGTGGGAGGATGTGGATAGATGGAAGGGGTTGGTTGAAAAAAGGGAGGATGAAGAAAAGAAAACAGCAATAGAGGAAGAGGAAGAAGAAGACGAAGAGACGGAGATAGAGGAGGGGCGTCGGACCTGGCAAGTCGGCTCCAGACTTAGAAGTAGATGCCCAAGATAGTTGGTGGTTCGTCCACCCCATGACCTGACATTGTGTTAGAATCTTGGCTTGATAAAATAAATGTTGGCCATATTCATAAAGAATTTTTATCATGTTTATTTTCATTGCCGAACACCAACGATGATCTTTTAGTTTTCGTAAATGACGTTTCATTCAAAGATAAATGTCATTACGTGTGTAGTACGTGGATACGTACAGGTAAACAAACACAATGAACACACAAGTTATATCGATTCACAATCTGTGGCGATGAAAATAATCTATAAAGACATCGAATACTTGACTCAGTATGACGTGCGTGAGAGATATTTATAATTGAACTTCGTACGACGCATCAAAATAGCTTAACCTATCTCGATTGATCATCATTGATTAGTTATGCATTTTGATGTTATCGCATCCAGACATACCGAATGCGATCAGAACACAAGATCGAGATCTGCAATAGAACCAGAATTGCAATCACGTTGTGTGGTTTGAAGTGATGAGGGGACTTTGGACAAATGATATGTGATTTCAGTATGTTTTATCTTCGTACAGAATAATATCTAGAAATACCCAGTTGAAAGATTGAGATTCCTCTCGGACTTTGACTTCGTGTAGGCCATCAGTAGGATGGTTGTTTAGTTTCTGGTCACGTTATATTAAAAAAAAAAAAGTAGCGCACATTTCAAACTTTAAACACAACAGCTGGTGTCTTGGATACATATTAGTTCTACAGTCCAGATCACCGAGGTTAAGCAACATTGAGCGGGGTCAGTAGTTGGATGGTTGACCGTGCAATTCTGGCCTGCTAGTTGCTGCCGTTGGTCCAGAGAGACTGATGGGGTAAGTGTGCGACCTCCCTCCACCTGTTATCAGTCTCTCGACGGCGCGGGTTGTGGAGGCCCGTGCTGTGAATGTCACACCGTCCTTCGGATGGGGCTTTATAGACACCTTTGGTATCTTTCGTCAGGAGTAGGCACCATGCCGGTACCGGGTTTCCTCTCCTCCCTTCACTCTATCACATCCTCTCTAGTGGAATTTAATTCCGTTGAGGATATAGAAAATATTAATACCGGGTGGCGCCAAAAAAAATCACCCTGATTGAGAGGTCATTATATCGAAACTATTATAGATAGGATTCTGAAATTTGTACACAAACTAGAAAACATACCAAAATTTAATATGTCAAGTTTGAAAAACAATACTATTGTAGGAAAAAAGTTACAGCTGTTAAAATTTGGTGGTTAAAAAATTGATTACACGGAGCTCTAAAAGCGCGCGTCGAGAAAACTTCCAATGGCCGTGCTGTTTCTTCAAAACTAAGTACGATATCAAGCTGAAAATTTCAAATTATATTCAAAACAGATTAAGATCGATTGTGTGAAAATTTCAATCGATATCAATATATGGAACGAAAGTTATTGAATCTTGAAGTTGAGCTTGAAAACAGAATAGTGGGAAAAGAATCACTTTTATAAGGTTTGTAATAAAAGTTTAGAAATAATCTATACATATTCTGATTTTACGCTCAACTTCAAGGTTCCATAATTTTCGTTCTATTCATTCAAATTCATTGAAATTTTTACACAATCGATCTTAATATATTTTCAATATAATTATACATTTTCAACTTGATATCGTTCGTAGTTTTGAAGAAACAGTGTCCCGGCCATTGGAAGTTTTCTCGACGCGCGCTTTTTGAGCTCCGTATAATCAATTTTTTGACAACCAAATTTGAACAGCGGTAACTTTTTTCCTACAACAGTAAAATTTTTGAAACTTGCACATATTAAATTTTGTTATGTTTTCTAACATGTGTACAAATTTCAGAATCCTATCTATAATAGTTTCGATATAGTAACCTCTCAATCAGGGGGATTTTTTTTGCGCCACCCGGTATAATGAAATAAATCGCAAGTTCGTAACAGAGGTACACTCGGCCAAACAAAACTTGAACGTTGACCAAATTTGAATTACTGCTGGTCATGTCCCATAACCAATCAAAGCTTGTTATTATCATTGAAATGTGAGGTCACCTACTAGAGTGAGACAATGAGATCGCTTAGACTGACTTCTGATGGTGCGATCTTACATTTTCAGCCTATCAGATTTACTGAACGTTCAAGTTTTGTTTGGCCAAGTGTACCTATAGTACCTAATGTATTCAAGTGTATGGAATTATTTAGAATAGTGAATTTGACATGTGGGTTATTCTTAGATTTGTTAAAATTATGTTAGTGAAAAGTAAAAAGTAAAACTAAAAACACTTTGAAGAGCCCCGAGCGTCTCGTCAACGACGACATACCTGGCACGTAGTTGGGGTTGACGGTTGTGACGACCACCCCCGCCTCCAGAGCGCCTACAAACACGACGGCGTACTCGGGGGCGTTGGGCAGCACGACGGCGATCATGTGGCCTGGCTGCAGGCCTGCGCGGCGCAGCGAGCCAGCGAACCTGCGACATGCCGTGCGCAGCTCTGCGTATGTGTAGCCACGCCCACTCACGGCACACTCCTGCAAGAGAGTGGTGACGACTCTTAATGCCAAGGAGTAAGGACTACCCATTTGACCACCAATTTTGAGATTGTGACCATACTGTTGAAGATGGACTAATGTTGAAGAGACGAAGTTTTAAGTACTTAATTACGGTTACTTCTTGCATGAAAGTTGCATATTTAGCGGAATTTCAATATCAGTGAAATTCTGAAATTATAAAATACACTCATAACTTTTAGAAGATCAACATTTTTAACATAAGAGATCAACAATCAACAAAGAGTAATTCATTATCAACATTGTATTCGCTTTAACATTTTGTCTATCTTCAACGTTGCGGTCACAATCTCAAAATTGGCGGATTAGACGATGATCCATCCCCTTAATACACATGTTGGGACCTGTTAGGTCATGGGACGCGCGCGGTTCTTTAAAACGTTTATTGAGTTCTTTCTTCACACTAATAGAATTTTAACACATCAAGGAGTAACGCACATTTCACGCATATTCCACTATAGAATGACACATACTAGAATACATTATAAGACCTCTGGTATGATCTCAACTTTGTTATATGATTATTTGACATTATTTTTCTCATTTCGAGGACAAGCCGGCCTATCGGTTTAGCGGGAAAAATACTTTAGATCGTACCAATGTTCAGCACTCCAGTTTGTAGTTTTATTTTGTAGAGTTATCTTGCATTGCATAAATTGCTCACATTTTTTTAAAAAATTCTGTTAGTGTGAACAAAACTAAATACAACGCTTTGACGAACCGTGTGCGTCCCTTTACCTTAAGAGGGCTGAGTATTGAGCTTGGCATTGAAGAGTTTTTTAATCGATTTTTATCAATGTCTTTTACCAATATAATTTTTAACAAAATAGGGCTTTGTACGAGTATTCAGAACAGTTCAATGAAAATAATTCCCATAGTTTGGAATAAGTTATTAGTTTTATTTTGTCCAACAGATGATAATTGCCATAATTTTACTAATTTTCGGGCACTAAGCGTCTGTAGGACAAAGTAAATCTAATAAACCTTTACAAGCTGGAATTATTTTCATTGAACTGTTCTGAATAATTGTACAAAGCCTTATTTTGTTAACAATTACATTGGTAAAAGATATTGATAAAAATCGATTAAAAAACTCTTCAGGGTCAAACTCACTACCCAGCCGTCTTAACACATGCCTATTAATGCACTTGAAGTTACTCTAGGATAGCAACTGTCCCTGGTCTCTCACTAGGTATTAATTTTAACGATCCGTACCTCAGTTAACCTAGTGGTTAGGTCAAAGGTCACCTCTTTGCCATTATCTTCCTTCACCCTCTATTGTTATTACGTTTAAACATGTCGCCTACGCTTTTAACTTAATTGTTCAGTTTAATGATTATTTGCAAATAATTAAAGTTATGTTTTCCACCTGAGCATATTCTCGATGGTAGCAAAACATGGCAAGTGTGAAAATCAAGATCGCGAAATTCTGTTAAAATATCACATCATGTAGTGTTTCTGAATTCAAATCGTCTTCTATAAAAATACGTTAAATTTATTTAGTACGACAGTTAAATAATTAATATTTAATTGATTAACACTTAATCATAATTGATATTTATTTTGATTTCGTATAGTAATTTTGTTGCTATACAGTAGCAGTTGACTTACAAATGTTTCTCCTACCTAAATCATTTTTAAAAGGCAAGAATATTTCTGAATTCAAATAATTTGTGTCATAGCAAACTCAAACGATAGAACTCAAAGAAGAAAAGTAATTATTTAACTCGTACTTGGCATATTGTTTTGATTTCGTTTGATTCTGGCATGTTCTTGTAACAAAATAAGTAGGATTAAATATCTGAAGTTTTATTAAAAACTTTTTTATTTCATGCATTTATAAAATACGATTGTCTTAAGACATATAAAAATATAGATAATTGAACAACAATAATTGATTGATGGGCGATGACAAGTGACAAATAGAGCATATTCTTGGATGATGACAATCATATTACTAAAGATAGGCACAATATAATATTACATATCACATTTCAAATGCTTCAAATGATTACAAATAGTGCAAGCAAATGCCAGACCATTCAGTAAACAAGTGTAAAGGACTTTGTACTTAACTTTGATTGACTAGTTTGTAAAAAAATCTAATACTAAACATGTTAACCCTAACCTATAAATAAATTTACGATAATGCTATCGATTTGGAGGTAATACAAATATGGTGAATTATACTAAGGACATTGATTTAAGTGACGTTGTATCAAAAATAACGAATAAATTACAGTTTTGGAGACAGTTTGGCAATGTTATCTTACAGACTATGGACTCCGTACCAAGATGAAAGGCAAATTGTTTCCACATAAAAAGGTTCCAATTTGTAATTTTAATAAGTTTTAAAGTATCGAAGTATACACTAGAAGCAAAAATATTTAGATAAGCTGTTAAGATATACACAGATACTTAACAGTAAGTGGAGATCATTTTTTGGGAAATTCTATTTACCTTTTCCAGTGGTACAGAAATAAGATCAAAAAGCCTCCAAACGGCGCACATTCAAATCTATCCACAATAATTATTCTTCCACAGCTCGACGACATCATACGAAATGATGTCATCACTTACAATGGCCGTGCGATTCGACCACTTGTCGACGTTCTTCCACACGAACTCCGCAACGCTGTCCTCGGGCATGAGAAAGTCGACGTAGGGCGACGCCACGACGTTCAGCCCCAACATCGGGCGTCGAACTTTGGCGATGTTCTCGAAAGGGTTCGGTGATTCGTAGTCGTCTTCTTCTGTCGTGTATCGTCGGACTGCGATGTTTTCGAAAGGGTCGACGTTCTTCAGTGAAATGGTCTCGAATGATTGTTTGACGGGGTCGTTGGTGGAGATGTGGCGGACGCCGGCGACGGTGACGGCGATGTGGCGGCGCTTTGTCAAGGTCACCAGATGTTTGGTCATCCTTGGCACTTGGCGAGACAGCATGGTTGTGGATTCGTTGTTCACCCTTGAGAAGGAAAGCCGAACTGATCTTATTTCGGAATCTAATTGTGTCATTACTATTATCGTCGCACTGTTCTGCAATTCAGCTAACGGTGAAGTAAGATTGGGAGATGGTAATGATGATGAAAGAGTAGAAATACCTTTAGAATATCTTTTAAATGCCATTAGAAAAAATATGGTATCGCCCATCTTTTAGTGCACGAGAAAGACGTAGGGTGCAAACTGAATAATAATTTACTTAGTGATACCTTGGAAGCTTTTTATTGGATTGGAATGTTCATGACGTATAACTAATTTGTTTAACCATCTGTTCGAATAAAGAACAAATAAAATAAATCTCATCAGAGTATAATAAGCTGAATGGCATTAGCATGCTTTTACAGTATAATACTGAGTATAGGTACGTTCAAAGGTAAGAGCAGTCTTTTGTTGTGTATCATCATAAATGTGGCTTGGTTTCAGCTGGCAAACTCATTGCGCTATATTCACGTGCATGTAATATCAATAAAACATCTTGTTAAATGACGTAACGTTGTATTCAAAACAATGATAAAGCAAGAGCAAGAATTGCAGATGAAACGTACAATTCCTCTGAGAAATTTAATGTTCAATTTAGCTGTTGACCTTTTGCGAACGAAGCGCGTGTCGTGTCTTGCTATCTTCTATTCCCGGATCTTATGCAGTAAAATATCACAAATTTAATGGATGAGTTGTAAATAAGTTGGAATCACACAAATTTACGTGACGTAAGTATGGAGTTGCTTCTTGAGTTAGGCTATAATCAGGAAAAAACATACGAATTGACAGAGCACTAGAAACAACCCCGAACTCCCAGACACACTTGCATTAAATTGTCCGTTAGTTATATTTTAAATTTTTTAATGTCCTATGAATCGTTACTGGTACACGAACTTATGTAGGTACTCAGAAATTAAAAAAAAAATATATATATAGAAACTGATCAACTTGGTTCAAATCCTTCCTAACTGAATTCTTCGAGATTCCTTCAGTCAAATGCTGGGAATGTTCCCTATACAAATAGGCCACTACCGCGTCCTTCCTACCTTCCATACTTACCTGTTATCAAACATCAAAATCAACATCATATCACCATAAACATTTGACCATCGCCATAAGTCTAATTTGAGGAAAGTAATACGTTAAACACCACTATGAAATAATATTGCAATAACAAATTCACCATAACATCACGAGGAAATCGGCCAATTATTATTCAATTTATTATTACGTAATTGCAAGTAAATGACGTTGATCTCTAGAAAACAGAACAAAAATTAGTCCCAGTTATAATTTTCTCCTATCTTAGAGTGAGGTAAAAAGGCTTTATTTTAGAATTTACCTGCTTCACGTAATGTGCTCTGCAATCACTGTTCTTCTGTCCTACTGTCGACAACAACTTGATATTGGCGCGGCAAGTTCCGAGTCTGTATTGTCAGTTTTGCTGACTGGCTAGAGTTTATATACTTAGATATTACAGCAAAACCAGACTTTGACAAGCAAACCGTCATAGCGAGATTACATTCCATTTCTCCTCGCAATACTCCCCACTCTTTGCATAAAATACACTACACACAACAAATCTTGTTTGTTTTACAGTAACCTTGCATATTATAATACAGATATTCGGACGAGCTAACAAAAGGTTGATGCAACTAAAAGGAATGGAGGGGATAAAATAACGGCAATTCTAAGAAAAACTAAATTACTTTGTGTCCTGTTAAAAGGACACGACCGCTTCTTCCATCCTTACATAGAGTCCTGGTGGACCCCTATGGAAGCTGACGGATTGTGTCAAATTTTCCCAAAATTCCTAAGTCTTCCCAAAGGCTCACTATTTACTCCTGACTGTTAAGCAACTTTGGGAGGTAATTTGATACCCATTATCTCGGAATACTATTTTAAAAAATTAAGAAATATTTAAAGAAAAAAAAGTTTTATTTTTCACATATTTCATAAAAAATATGAAAATAAAAACTTTTACTTTTCAAGTATTCCGAGATAATTGGTTATCAAAACTACCTCCCAAAGTTGCATAACAGTGGAGTAAATAATGAGCCTTGGGGAGACTTGGGTATTTTGGGAAAATTTGACACAATCCGTCAGTTTCCATAGCGGTCCCCATGAAAAAATTCCAATCAATAATCATTCATCCGTCGTTTTTAAACACTAAAAAACCACATAATTTAATTATTTTATGCATAAAAATGGAAATTCCGAAGATGGACGACATCTGTGTAATAAAATTAAACTTCGCTAATAATGATTTATTCCTGAGTTTCCTTCGGGATTACAAAAACCTTTTCCATGCTCATAAACTTCTAAGCACTGTTAAAAGTACCGACGTTTAATGTTATTATCAAGTATTATTTTTCGCGCGTATTTTTGTATTTCTAAGATAGTATGTGCATACCAAACACTTGAGATCTTTCCTGTCACATTTGTTATGTACATAGCATTACTTGGATTAATCATCATTAAATATGTCAACATTCGGGAGAAATTTGATAAGGAGGGATCAAAATCCGTCTCGAAACCCTACCAGATACGTCAATATCGAAGTTCAATCTATATTTACACCAGGGTTACGATTATACACCTTTACAAGGTTTAAACAATGAAGATGACTTATCATTTTTTATTGGGTTCTTATCGGTGGTATAAATATTTCAGAATATTTATTTTGATGGTGCCTAAAGTTGTTCCGGAGCTTACAAAATAGCAGTTATTTTTCGACATGACCAATAAAAAAATATAAAATATAAAATGGCAACAAATTATTAAGCGAGCAGAGCGAGCGTCTCCACTTGAAACTTTTGGCTCGAATCTCTGTTTTTTTTATCTGTCTGTGTGTGCATTTGGCGTCTCCTGCCAAACGAAGTAACATCAGGCCAATTTTTTCACAAAACTTATATTACTATTCTGTGGTCAAAATGATTTTCTGCAAGTTCGGTCCATTGGTTTCATCGGAAACTTGATTTTTGTATCGTAGCAACGAAATTTTCTACGAAATGTTTATAAAATACCTGTTTTGATATTCTGCAAGTGGTTATTCTTGCTGTTTGACGATGCTCTCTTGGAAGTATTTAGTAAACGTAAGGTTTTGTGGTAATTTCCTGTAGTTTTCCGTTCTAGCCATTTTCTGTAGAAAAATGTAACCTTTCTGTGATCCTGGTAGTGATGGGAAAGTCTTTCGCTTCTCTTGGATTTGTATTGAATGCAAGGTTTAGTGGCAATCTTCCCAGTTTCTGAAGAAAATTTGAACTCATCTGATCAAGCACTGCAAGTGATTATATGTGGATTATTTACGGAATTTCGTTTAGATCAGATTAGATGTGCTGCACGGTGCTCGCTTATCAACGCGTTACACCGAACGTTTTCCTAGTATATAACTCAATTGACAAATGAGTGAAATAATAATAATTACGCAAATAATTTAATCAGGAAACGCTATATGCAACGCGTTGATGACTGTTGACATATTTAATGATGATTAATCCAAGTAATGCCATGTACATAACAAATGTGAGAGGAAAGATATCAAGTGTTTGGTACACATACTATCTTAGAAATACAAAAATACGCGCGAAAAATAATACTTGATAATAACATGAAACGTCGGTACATTTGTAACAGTGCTTAGAAGATTTGATATGTGTTTGCAAGTCTCTGCTCTACAAACCTTGGAAAGAGCCGAAATGAGCCAAATTAGCAGTGATAAAATATCTGATTTTACTTCAAGAAATTTGACAAATATTTCCAAACACGCATAAAATGTTTGTAAAAATGTAAATTACTTTTGCAGTAAGCATACATGTTAGTCTGCAAATTTATAAAATCGCTTGAAATATTGGTCCCGGTGAGCGATGACCATCCAAAATTTGAAGTTGATCGGTCAAATGGTTCCAGATTTATTTTTAAAAATTTAAGATCCTGGTTAAAAACTATTCGAGAAAACAAGGAACACGACTGACCTCTGGTGGATTCTTTGGTACTAGAGATAGGGTGTAAAATGGAGGGTAGAAAGGGGATATTTATATAAATACATTATATTGTATTATATATATATATATATATATATATATTGTATTATATTATACTGAAAAAGTAAACTTGTAACTAAATCAAAACTTCAATTGTTTCTTCTTTTTCACTGCCCTATGGAAGCACGAACTTCTTAATAAAAAAAGTGCATCTAAAAAGTTTCCTGCCAGAAGTGGCTCCATCACGTATCTCTTGTTTGTTCGAATACACGAGACCGCTCAGATTACATTAGTATGTGTGCAAAATTTCAAGTCAGTTTAGTTGACCTGGGCACTGCTTTCAAAACATTATAACATACACACACAAAAACACAAATAGAGAGAAAGTGTTATAATTGACTAAGAGTACCGATGGTGACGCTCCCTACGCTCGCTTAAAAATTGCGCAAGATGTGTTTTGTTTTCAGAATCATCAGATAAGAATACTATTTTTACTATTGTCATTGCCTCCTAGGAAAACCCATTCAACTCTTATTATAGATTTCTTAAAACTAACAAAGAAGCCATCAGACAACAAAATCACTTTGGCGATCGTAATCTCAGTGTTTTTCTAACATCAAACTATTTTAAATGTTTTGACTGATTGCAAGTTGACCGGACTTTGGACCACTTCCACGTTAAAAAAATGCTGATCTGTCAAGTATTATCTACTGTTTCTCTGTACAAATAGTTCCATTCACAAAATGTTCTCTGAAATTGATGGTTATAGTTATGCTGTAAAATACAGCAATTTATTACCATTCAGTCTTTTGATGCGAAAGATTGTGTCAGATGCTTTTATGAAGTTCAAGTAAAGAAAGGCGAAATTGCAATTTATGTTATTTTATGACAGAAAACGGTGAGCTGTTTCAATTTTACGAGCAACGTATGTCATGTCATGCTTAATATTTCGTGACCTTTTTATAAAAAAATATTGATTTGGAAAGGATTGAATATACCCTTCTGGGCTAGTATAGTTCAGCGTCATTTTTTAAAGTCATTACTTACTCAGAATACGGTCCTTTTATTATGATTAAACTCTATATTTTTTCCAGTAATAGCAAAGGTACACCTTTAGTGCTTAATCCAAGTTAATTTTAAATTTAATTAAGTACTTGAATTCAACTCATCTGCATCTAGTCTTGTCGACGGATGATTATGATGATGATGATGATGATGATGATGATGATGATGATGATGATGATGATGGGGAGATGATGATGAAGAATAGGTGTTTAAAGAGGCCGGTGGGAAGGACACGGTGGTGGCCTGTTAGCAGGAGACCATAAATCAACAGTGTTTATACAATCCTCCAACACGTACATGAAATAATCTTTTTGATTTGTTTCAATGGGATATGATTGATTTAAAAACACATTTAAAAGTTAATAATAAATGATCCCTAATTTATTTCATGACTAAAACGATACGGAATAACTTATACAATTATAACGAGAATCACAAATATGTAGGTAATCTTTTTACAATAGAAGTCATTTTACAGAGTATATAACTTCAATAAAAATATTACAATTATTCTTAAAATAAGGGCGCCATAATAATAAGAAAATTGATTATGTCTTCTGGCATTGTTACACAATGAAATCTAGATAATAGATTAGGAAATCTCAGATCTAGTATCTAAAAATATGTCACATGTAGTTTTTTTTATACCTATTGATGGAAGTTATGTTACTTGATATCATGGATAAATAAATGCATGTGACATTTAATTTTGGAAACCAGAGTAACCCAGATAATTTTTGAAACGGTCTATATAAAGATCACGATATTTATACAATTTTAGAAATCGTAAGAAGTTGAATTGCCATAGTTCGTGCTCCAAACAAAAGTTCCTTATCTCTTATCTCTAAAACTATGAAAATTAAAATAACACAGAATTTTGTTAAATGTCAAATTTCATGGCTGAAAAAAGAAACCACCCTACTTTCACCTCCTCACGTCTAAAAACCACCCCATGACCCCCTGGTCAATGTCAGTCACGTTATTGATAAACAGTTAAATCTAATCGCAGTAATAAACTGTGGCCCACCCACGCTGCCCGGGGCTATTATTAAATCCAGCTAAAACATGACAACCACCAGCATAAAATCAATCAATATTAATGTAGCCTGATTAAAAGTGGAAGTTATCGCCCCAAACATCTCGACCTCCTAGACGCTCATTGGTCGGATCAAAAAACATAGGTGCAATAAAATATTATTTTAAGAACCTATCGATTTTCGCAACTAAGGGAGTTTAGTTGACCTCACGAATCTTACATTAATAATCTTGGGAATAAAAAAAATAAGACCTACTTTATTTCGATTTTATTCTCCATTTCTTTCGCCATACATATTTTAGTCGTTATCATACCGCAAGTGTAATAAAATATGGTATTGATTAGATGCTGTTATATAAAATGATTTGTCAATATTCGTTATCAAGTAAAAAGAAACTTAAACTGAAATGCCCTGTTAAATTTAAACAGTTGATTAGGACTCAATTGCCAAGGCAACAACAAAATGGTAGAATGACCAATAATTACAAAAACAGTCCCAAGAGTAGCGTGTTCCTAAGAGTTTTTCTACTTCAACTTATCAATCTCTCCTACAAATGAAATAGTAGTTCATAAAATAAGTTTATGGTCCGCGATATGAACTGTTGTAGGTAGCTAAGTACTACCACAGACCTGATTAGTATATGACTTATTGTTCGTACTACATCTGTTGTAATAAGTATGAGCATAGTTGTAAAAAAAATCGTATTTTTTATGTAGGGCAAAATAGTACTATAGTGTAAAATTACAATAATGTGAGTAGTTAAATTGGAGAGTATTCAGCACAACCACCATAACATTTTTGAGCGAGCGAAGCGAGCGACTCCATTTGGCTCTTTTAGCACGGACCTCTGTTTTTTTTTTGTTTTTTTTTTTGTTTTTGTTTTTGTATGCTAAAGGAAGCAATAGAAGTCGCACCGTTTCACCGATCGACCTGAAATTTTGCACACATGTAAAGACAACCTTCTCTGTTTGCAGACCCAATTTTTTTTTGAAATCCATCCATTGGTTCATTGTTAAAATAAGTATCTCCTGATAGCCTAAAAAATGAAAATGGTCTTCGAGAAATGTGATCAAACTCATATTTAGCATGGTCAGTAAGACCAACAATGTCACTTATTTTACCAATTTTCAGCCGAATCTGTCAAGAAAGTATGCACTTATTGACATTTTTAATAGCTGTCAGAAATGAAACATTGAAAATGAATGTCTTTCCAATGCAACTGAATCTGATTTGCTTTAGGTACAAGAGTGTTTTGATGGTATGTACACTTTTTTAGTGAAAAGCAGATATTTTTATGTGTATTGAGTTGATCAAATTTGAATAATTCAATTTGGATCATAGTTTCCAACAAATCATTTCGAGTTTTTAAGGACCTTGATTGTCTTTTCGTCAATTCGTAGTTCTGATGGCCGTGCCTCCCGTGTTTCTACTTGGCTGATTTTGCATCCAGGAGGGATTAGAAACATAAGCTCACATTTCAATAATTATCATTGAGTGGCGTTTGTTCTCTTCTAGCGTTCACACGTCATTCCAAATCTCTCCTGCATTGTGCTTCTTTTCGTTGATAATTTTGGCAATTTGGTGTACTTTGTGAAGGTATTAGTAAAATTGAATCGCTTTTAAAGCATAGATATTAGGTATCTACAGTTTTTGTCCAGGGGATTGATTATTTCAAATTATTTTCTTCTTGGAAACGTTGGATTTATTCCGTTTCTGAGCTTCTGTCTAGCCTGACATTTCCTTGAAGGTTAGGTATATCTCGGATTACACATTAATGGTGGTCATACAATGACACATTGTTTTATATTGATTCAGTGGATCGTAGTTTGCTTTCAGTTTGACTTAAAATAATGTTTTCTGTGTGTTAACGAACGCATATTCGGTTCATGTTTGCGCACGTGTCGTGCTCGCTCATTCAACGCGTTACACAGAGCGTTTTCCTAGTTTATTAAAAATTACATTCATGGTAATATTATACCGGGTGGCACAAAAAATCATCCTGATTAAGAGGTCCCTATATCGAAACTATTATAGATCTAGGGTTCTGAAATTTGTACACATATTAGAAAACATACAGAAATTTAAATGTGATAGTTTCAAAGATATTAATTCATTATGAAAAAAGTTACAAATGATTGAAGTTACAGTTGAAAAAAAATTAATAAACCAGACGAAAATAACGTGTGAATTGATTTGGAGTTACTTGGTAGGAATGAGGTAAATTTATGTTTATTTATGAATTTCTAAATAAACATAAATTTATGTTTAATAAATCTTTGCGAATTTGTCTTGGATTTATTAAGTGAGTAGGTATATCTGAATTTATATAACTTTTGTATAACGATATAAGCAGTTAACAATTCCAATTCATCGTTACTAGGAAAACGCTCTGTGTAACGCGTTGATGAGCGAGCACGGATATGCGCAACACATCGAACCGAAATTCTGTCTATTGAAAATGTCATTAAAAGCCAATAATTCTTTAATTTCGTCACAGACTGGTATGAAAATCTCCAAATATACCTGTAGTATTAGTCCCAATAACCATGCAAATTGAACCTTTATGTTATTAAAAACAAGAAGAGATTATATACCACTTAGTATACTAATTATTACAACCAACTATTGGAAACCTGGTATTCAATTTAAAAGCCACACATTAAAACAATATTTCGATGATTATTCTATCATCTTCATCAGTCAACTGACGACATTCGCCAGCTTTCCCCCTTTTCATCAAAAAACCGCTACACAATGACTCACCTCTGTCAAAAACTAAAAGAACATTACGTCTTATAACTAAAGGTAATGAGTCAGGTACACATTATATCACAGATTAATTAATTACGAAGCATTTTATTGATGTCAGGAGTCAACAAAGACCTCCATGACTCATCGAACATAACATTACTCTGGCTAGTAATTAGACGATATGTGTGGCTTTTAAATTGAATACCAGGTTTCCAATAGTTGGTTGTAATAATTTGAACCTTTATGATTAAAATGTTTCTTGTTAATATTCAAAAATCATAGGATCTATTTAAAAAAAATATACCTGGGACCACTCATATCCCGCAGAATCGGGAATGCTAATGTTATAGAATAGGACCCCGGGAAAATTACTGATAAAAGTGTGTGTACTTACACAATATTAGACGATCTGTTGAACGGTCATATCAGTTTCATACGATTGAAAGTTTCTGCTCTAACTACCTTGGAACTATAAAGAGTCGAAGTAGCCGTGATCAACATTTTCGAGTAATTTCACAGCAAACACGCAAAATATCCTTAAAATGTCAATAACTTTTGGATTTAAACACAGATAAGTCTGAAAATTGTCAAAAATACAGATAATGTTGGTCCCAATGACCATGCGAAGTTTTAAGTTGATCGGTCATACGGTTCTAGTTTAAATTTCAAAAATCATATGAAAGATTTTTTTAAATTTTTACCCATGGGAGGATTTGGCTGAAACTTTGTATGATTGGGTACAATGTTGGTCGTAATGACTTGTCAAAATTTCAAATTGATCGCAACAACCAATCGAAAGATAATTTTTTTTAAATTTGAACCAATCACATGAGCCCATTCAAAAACGATCCCAGGGACCGCATAGATTACGTTAGCATATGTGCAAAATTTCAGATCGATTGATTGTGCCGTTTGACCTGGGCTGTGAACACAAAAAAAAAAAAAACACACAGAGAAAGTGCCGTAAGAGTACCGTGGTGACGCTCTCTACGCTCGCTCAAAAAATTCAGCCACAACAACTTTTCCCTCCATATCTCTTCTTGAAACCACGTCTCAATAAGACATGCTTTACTAAATGGAGTAATTTTATGTAAAATTATGATCAACGCAAACTTACTTATGTATACAAAACGTGACTCTTTTTAAAAAGCTTCTGGCTCTTGTTTAAATTCAAACGCGCGCTATTTAAACGCTACGATTTTTAAACGTCTTAATTCAAATGAATGCAACTTTTTTCACATAACTCGAATATATCTAAAAAATTCACATATTAAATTAACATATTTGTTCTATAACATGTAAAAGTTTCAGCCCTTTATCTTTTATAGTTTCGATGTAGTGACCTCTTAAACAAGGGTTTTTTTTTTGGCGCCACCCGGTATAATCGGTTAAAAGCTCTCCAATTGAGCAATTTGATAGATCTGCTTGTACAGAAAAACTCACTCAGCTGTACTAAGTATATCGGCAATAATGAGTGCGTAGTGGAGAAGGGGATTAAAAAGGGGTTAAATAATCAGTTACCTATGTAAAGGGAAGTAAGATGTGACACTGTAACCAAGGCTCGAACCCCATGTTCTCTCTATTTCCGGGCAGGTGATTGAGCAAATAACTATAAGAGAACATCTAGGAGAGGTTTGGGCTATGAATATTAATATTAATATTAATATTCAAATGTTTGAGGTATCAAAGTAGAATAAGATTAATTTTCAAATTTACATTACATTTCACCACTGAAAGTTTTTCATTCAACTCTGTATCTATAAGAAGTTTCTTTGTCAGCTGTTCAGAAAGATATCATCATTTTGATACATCATTTTATTACCTAAATCAAAATTTCCGTTTCCAAACTCTTCAATTTTATTTTTGTATGACGACAGCTTTTTTCCTAAACATCTGGGGACACTGTTACACCCAGCTGAAAAATACAATCTAAATAAACACGATTCGATGCTGATTCAGTTTGTCCTCCCGTTCAACATTTAACCCAGATGCTGAACTTTTATTACTTATCCTCTGAGTGTCGAGTTGCATTTGAGTGCGTCATTAAACTTTCTGGAACAAGAGGCAAAAGAAGCAGCTCTGGATTTATTTTATTCATTGTTGCAAGGTTGTGGGAATCTGACGTTATTAATTCTTCATGCAATTATATATACCTAGCTAGAGAGCGCCTCAACGGACGATTTTTACACGGTTTTATATGCGACTTGTGAACTGATGAATTATTGGTGTGAAGTCGAGATGAGTTTGAACCAATTGGAGTGGAGATGCTGTTTGTAGCCGTCGTGAGTTCTCATTGGTGGGTTGGGGATAAATGGACCAGGGAGGCTGGAGCATTTCCGGGTGAAGGTTCACTTTACCTTGCTTTCAAAAGTAGGTTTCCCCCAGAGCGGTCGTTGATAATTTACAAAATGGGGTGCATTTTTTTGTAGGCTTTCTTTGATTCATTGCAATTCTTTGGAGTTATGTTTTCGAGCTGGAGGCGAAAGGGTTTTAATTCAAATTTGTTTGGCACACGACCCGGTTTTATACTCTTTTTCTTTACGAGTTTCAGAAATCAATCTAAGTATAAACTTTCTAAAGCTCAGGCTGTAAAGCTCTAGATTAATTCGCGAAGCCGGCTTTATTGATTGAAGCTTTTAGTGGTTTCCCTCGGTCAAGTAATGCCGGGTGGTTTCCTACTGTACCACGACATTATTCTCATCCTCCTTGCCATCCCAATCTTCCTCATAATCACTAGGAAAACGCTCTGTGTAACGCTTTGATGAGCGAGCACGGATACGCGCAGCATCAAGTAATGTCAAGTAATGCCTCGGTCAAGTAATGCCGGGTGGTTTCCTACTGTACCACGACATTATTCTCATCCTCCTTGCCATCCCAATCTTCCTCATAATCACTAGGAAAACGCTCTGTGTAACGCTTTGATGAGCGAGCACGGATACGCGCAGCATCAAGTAATGTCAAGTTATGCATCGGTCAAGTAATGCCGGGTGGTTTCCTACTGTACCACGACATTATTCTCATCCTCCTTGCCATCCCAATCATCCTCATAATCATTTAGGAAAACAACATTAAAATTTAAAAGTAATTAAGTAATTTTAATTTGACTAAGGTTCAAGAGAGTGTAGATGACTCTTTGTTTAATTTTAAAAAGTAAAATTATATTAATTTGATTCAATATTCCCAATATGGCTCAAATCAATCCCGAATTTTTACTTTATCGATTTGATTCTCATGTGCCTTCTTGTTTTGATGTCACAATTGATGGTTATAATCTGTTAATCAGAGGTAGAAGGTCGGAAGTGAGTTTCAATGATTCTTGAGGTTAGCTAAAAACCTAGTCATTCTGCCTTGATCCAGTCATTTTGTAATAGTGACATGAGTTATTGGGTAAGAAAATACCAACATCAATAACTTGTATTTTGTTGACATCAGTCAAATGGCAATTGATAGAGCTTGATTACATCATTCCAAAAGTTGGCAACTCAAAATCGAGTAAGTGGACTTCCATCCTTCTACCTCTGAGGAAAGAACTGTGCAATTCCCAACAAAACCTTCATAACCACTAATAAAGGACGTCAAAATAAAATTTACAAAATGTTATCCTACAACAGTAGTGTAATCCGTTTTACAAAAGCAATTACTTATCCTAAGGACACACGTACCCCAATAACACAAATGCATCTAAAAGACATGACAAAATAAACTGGTACACTGCGTATAAAAAAGTATTCTGTAGAATTAGGTTATCACGCTCTATAAACCCACCCTAGAAAGCGGTATATATTTCTGTTCTCCCACTGCAAGCTGTCACATACGAACACAAAGTTGATTGTTCTTAGTGTTATGACAGTTCACGTTGTCCTATGCAGTCTACTTTTTAAAATATAATTAAATCCTCAGCAAAGTCATTTTAAACCTGACATTTCTTTCACAGTGTCATACAAGTATTGCAGCTAAAATAATCCAGCCCCTGATTACTGCTGCCATTTCAATCTTGTCCCCTCATCATAATCAAATTGCGTGCATATTTTTATAGCTTGGCATTATTAACACTTTTATGTTCTAATAATTTACATTGCTAATTATGTTTTTTAATATGATTTTTTTTCCTGAAGCTACGTTGTAAAAATGTCGTCTCCTAATTAAGGAACACGCATCGCTTGTAACCTTTTTCGTGACGTATTCAAGGGTGAAAATGTCAAACTAGTGTCAGGGTTTCTATGTGAGTGACACAATGCATATGTTAGGGGTTTTTTAGAACTCTTTCTGCATTGATTTTTGTTGGAGAGTCGTACTGTCGTTCAGGAGGTATTCGGATATGTGACCTGATTCATGGACAGTAATTATCTGATTGTTAACCCCAATAGTGAGCTGCTTTTTTATAATCAAAGTAAAAAATACATCGTGGCAGTAAAAAAATTCTATATATTTTTATTTAATTTATATACAAGTGCAGATACAACTAAGGTTATAAATAGATTATTTTTGTTTATTAAGGGCCGGTATTACCAAAGTTAATGGCGGCACAGCCAATCAGACCTTAAAACGTTTGAAACGATTTAATTTAATCCAATAGTTTGTTAATCCAGCACAAGTTAACTTTGGTAATACCGGGCCTAATTATATTTTTCATTGTTATTGCTAAATTATTAACAAGTTTGATTCTGATGCAAAGGACTGCACTGAGGTTTTTCATTGTTTGCCATAGCGAGACAAATGCTGGAAAGGTTCCATACATTTTCCCCTCATTGCCAAGAATCATCAACCATCTTTGATATTAGACAAGTTGCAGAAAAGTGCGACGTTTAACCCATTAAATTGATTTACTTTCTAAGTCAGAATTAATAGTAATATTTTGTTTAGATTGAGTAATAACCCAAAATATATTATTTCGTAAACCGGAGCCTTAACGTTTAAAAATAATATGAACTCGATTGTAGGAGTTAATTTGTTCAAATAACTTTTTTGGGGACTCATAAATTTGTGCAAATAAAATCTGTGACACTAAATGGGTCCTATCTGAAGTACTTAAGGTCTGGTATAGCTCAGAAGAGTTAGCTCCAAGGTTGGATTTAAGTATATCAATAAAATCAGTCCATTTTAAACCTTTCTTTATCTTAAACCACTGAATTCCTCAACCCATTCACAAACCCATTCTCCACTGAACAAAGTAATTCTATTAAATGAATTACTTCAGAACGAGGTGGCAATCTTGTCGACTCGGTTCGAGCCCCGATTTCAGCACTCAAAGACAGACGTGAGAGGTTTAATGTGCTTAATCAGGGTGCTTTTTATGATCTACCTTATTTGATTCATTATGATATGACCTATATATTCTACATTTGATTTTTATTGTTTGAATAATTGACATTGGTAGTGTTTTCTATGCACACTATTCTTACGACCCCTTCACACATGCTAGTACACGAACGTATCCACATCTCTTTACTTGAAATGACACGTAAATAAAACACCAAGTATGAACTTGGCTTGCTACACAACACGGGTCGATTTTAACCTGAAGTAAGCATGCGCGAAAAGGGGTTGTAACATCCCCATGGCCAGGCAAAGCTCCGCGCCATCCCACTGACCAGTTTACACGGCACAGTTCTTACCTTGTCCAGGAGAAGATTCTAGAGAGGTCTTCGTACGTATTTTGACAGTCAGTGGTCTCTAACGAATGGTAGACATTGGTCGCCTAACATCAACCGTCACGATATTTTGTGTTTGTGACTAAAGTTCTGAATGTTGACACCAGCCGACAATTTTCGCCGTATTTTGAAACGTTTTCGCGAGATAATTGTGTGTCTTTTGTTTCGATCGAAACAATATGTGACGCTAGCTTGAACGACGTTATGTCATGTCGGGAACCGGCTTCGATTCGTTAGGGAAACCTGCTGAACATTTACAAGGAATGATACATGGAAAGCGCCGATAAGACTGGTGAGTTCAAACTCTTTTTGGAACGTTTTTCACCGAATTATTTGATAACGATTATCTGTCTCTATAACATCTTTGCTTTATCGAGCTGTTTGGTAAAGGTTTTGTTTAGTATTGACAAAGGAATACATTTTTACTGTCGTTGAATTTTTGCCTGCTATAAAGAAAATCAGGAAAAACCTTTTGATGATCCATCCGGATTAGGACTATGACAAATACATTTCTAACAAAATTGGACACCTGAAACAATAATTTAACTGTAAGACCATATGACAAGATATGTTTTAGTAATTGGTATGAAATGAGTAAATATTGTATCAAGTGCAGAGTAAAAAATAAAGTGTATTTTCAGAAATCATCAATTTATTTGGCTGGAAATCGACCGTGCTAAGAAAAGTAAAGTAATTTTTCTTTTTACCCATTTTCATCTCTCTAAAAGTTCAGTTTATGAAAGAAAAGAACTGTTGTCGATGTTTTTCTTTTGTTGTTCTTGCAATGAGCGACACATTGGCACGACTCAGATCTTTATCACACTCTTTACAATCCAACTAAAGAGGGGATTAGTAAGAGCTTAAAACAGTGTTATTTTCACCAACGTCTCTAAGATAAATCATTAGAAATGTGTGACACTCTTTATTAAAGATACCGAAGAGATGCTTTCTTTTATTTGTGTGAAAGTACCTTCATAAAGAAATTATACTCATGGGGAGATTAGAGGATAAAACCGCTCATGCAGAAAGATTATTAGGTACTGTAAATCCATGTTAGTTACAGTTGGTGAGCTCTTCGAATGAAGTGAACAATACAGTCTTCTTCTGTTTGAGTCTACTTGGAAAACGCTTGTAATAAAACATTGATAGGCGAACTGGAGTCGAGAATTCTACATGAATTATGATTCTAGAGAATCATAATCTGTAATGTGAATTTCATCACTATTTTGGGATTTGACTAGAAAATTGTCAGCATTGAGTCACATATACTTAGTCACCTAATGTGTCACCGAATTTCGTCGCCGATTTGGCTCGAAAGTATAAAAGTTTGTTAGAAAATAATCAATATGTGAGAAAATAATCAAATTACGAAAACGGTTTTCTGAGAGCTTCTGTGTAAAATGTGATAAGATGAAAGAATTTACTACAATTTGCGGGTTGTTTTAAAGTTAAAAGTCCACTTAGAAGCAAAAAAAGCTCAACATTTCAAGTTTACCGGACTTCAGAGTGGACTTTTGACATCTAAGCTTTTGAATTGCATCTAGAAATGGAGCACATTTTGTAAGTGTGTTATTCCCCCTTCTCTCGTGGTGCAGTAAATTTAAATTTTCATCAAATCAGGTAACTTTCAAATCAAATACAGTTATATTCTGTAGAGTTGTTTTGAACACACAATTCGGAACAATACTATAATGGCAAACAATTGACATAATAGTCGAATTGAAACCCTCGCTACGCCCATCTAAAAATCGATCCAATCTTTTGAGCAACTCTTTGATAAGTCTCCGCGATATCTCAATGAAAATCACGCAGAACTTTGCAAAGTTCGCAGACATTGTCGACTTGTCTTGAAGTCTTGCACGAAACAACCGCGCCACAATGTCGTCCAAGACTAGCTCAGAACCAAGTGATCAACGCGGGGGAAAGTCGAGGACAAAGAGAAATGAACTGTTGATTTTAACACTACGTGGTGAAGTGGAGTTAGACACTCCAACTGAGTGCGGATTTCAAGGGGTTCTTTTCACAAGCGTTGGGTTCATACTTGAGATTTTATACCTTCTTCAAGTTCACTTGAGACAAAAGAAGCGAGGTGATTTCTCCTGGTGGAGATGAAAATTACTGGGGGATTATAAATGATGAGGAAACTGTGGTAGTTTGCTTAGCCGCGGTGATCAACTGAAAGTTAAAGCGGATTTACTAACTTTTTGGATTAAAGTCAACCTGTTTCTATCATGTATATTTTGAAGTATCTCAACCGCCAACTTAATCAAATATTTAGTTATTCCGGCTTAACTTAAGTTTGTTATGTATACCTAGACTATTACCTTACTCTATACAAAGCATCAAACCGATTGCGTCAAGAGAGCTAAAAATCAATCTCATTATTACAGAAACATTTATTATTGTAGGTATTGTATTCTTCATGTTTGACTAGGTGAGCAGAGTAAATTGTGTAAAATATATTTCAAAACAAACCATTTACAATCTCTCAATTCAATTTCTATTATTTTGCTGATTTTCTGCATTTATTTGATCAAAAACATGTTTTGAAAAAATGTCAGGCCATGGGGGGGGGGGGGGACTATCCACTAATTATCTTCGGTATCTTCTTCTATTGAGCCAATTTGACTTCTCCTTCACCTCCTTCTCTTCGTCTTCTACTTCTTCATCCTTCCTACCATTATTTTTTATTATAATAATCTATCATTATTTGCATGTTAATAATAACATTTACACAAATACTACCTTCATTTTCTCATCTTTTTAGTAACGTCCTTGCCACTACAATTTACCCTTCCGAACACTTTCTATTGTCAATTTGACAATTCACGGATGCATTACACGGAACAACAAGCCGTTAAATCCAATGGACGCAAAATAGAGTGGCCCCTCCTTTACCAAACCGAATATCCGTATCTCCACATTTGCCTCTACGTTACAGCACACTTCACCATTATATACCCCGAGATACAGTCCATGTCCCCCCGTTCCCACCCTGGATACAATAAATACAGGATCAATGCCCAGTTTCGTGATCTCATGGAGATAACTTGCTCAAAGATACAATTTTCTGATAACAAAATATTGTCCAATACACAACGTTTTGCCAAGCTATGAATGAAAACCCGCATTCAACGATGAGAAAACGCGAACTTGGAAATCCTCTGAAGAAAGAAATCGTTGTTATATGGTTTCGCCAGTTATAGACGGTGAATCGACAGAATATTGACAGATGAGTGATTGACGGACAAATTGATTGATTTGACGTTCTTGTGGTCAATGTGGATATCTTCTGGTCGATGATATTGAATTTAGGGACTTCTGAAGCCTTGGAAATGTTAAATCGAGAGCTTTCTGGTCAACAGAAGAAAGCCTTGAAATGTCTTCTAAAGATGTCACATCTCAAATCTAGAGCTTTTTTCTTGATTGATCATCGAAACGTTTTAGCTTCCATATTGATTTTATATATAAAAAAGTAACGAGTCTATAATAAAAATGAAGGCAAGGTCTTTGTTGCGAATTACTTATGTAAACAGAAACTAAAATAAAGAGAAATATAAAAATTTTCTCTTCTGAAGAATTAGCTATCTATACCTGGAGAGACAACGCACAAAAATCAACCCTCAAGAATGATCTAATTACATAGTTATTTTGAAACCACAAATTTCATACTGAGAGGGTTCGTTAGCATCAATCTGTACCTCAGAGGTAGATGGGCGGATGTCATTCTTGAGGTGAGCTAAAAAACCAGTAATTCTGCCTTCATCCTATCATATTTGTAATGGTGGCATAGTCATTGTTTAAGAGAATACTTTAATATGACTCTATTTGTTGAAAAAGTAAAATGCCAATTGATAGAGCTTCATTGCATCATTCCAAAAATAATATGAAGAGAAAAAAAATCGAGAAAATGGACTCCCGGCCATCTATCTCTGAAGTACAGATATCTTTGTTTAAATTATCCAATTTAAGTTGCTAATTATAAAGTAAACATAACAAATATGGTTCTATTTTATAACGTAACTGGCTTGAAGTAACTGACGCTTTACCATGGAATATACCCTAGTAGTTTTGATATAGGAAGGTGCTTCTGGACCATTCTACCTCGAGTCCTTCAACTTCACCAAGTGTATTATTACCTCATCTCCCACTCACCCAAAACATAATACACCGCGCCACCAAATAAACGAGAAAAAAAACCTCCACCAAAATACCTCCCTCTCCACCACAGGTCTTTACATAGCCATGGATCTCTTCTCTGAAATAGATTCTAATGACCTTGTTGGGCTTAAGAGGACCGAGGTAGCCGGGAATATTATAAGCCCTCCCAAAGCCGCTCGATTGCCAAGCAAGAGGATTTAGAGCAGCCTCTACATAACAATATGACGGAAGGGTTCTCTTCTCCCTCTCTTGGAGGTCGAGGGAAGCGCCATGACTTGCCATGGGATTTGTTTGACAAACTTTTACGTGCGTTTAATTCTGTGGTAATCTCATCCCTCCTAAGTTACATTCTTTAACAGAGAAGGACCATCAATCTCCTTTAGAAAGCGAGCTCTTTTATTTTTCGTTCTAAAATTCAAAATAGTCCGGTGGAGACTGAGCATGCGTTGGAGGATGAACTGCGGACTTGATAAAGATACGAACCAACGCCCATTTGCAAACTGGAAGAGAAATAGAAGGGTTATTTATCTCGTTGGTTTCTTGGAGATCAAACCTCAGAGTAATGACTCAAATCTGGACTTGTTTTAATTAACAGGAGTGGATTTTGAATGAGGTTTCTACGCGAGAGTATGTTCAGGATGAAGCGATCTATCTCTGGAAATTCTATGAATGTGGAATGTCACTGTTTACTTCCATTTTTATCATTTACATTTCATAACAAAACGCGGAAATAAAGTATCGTCATAATTTTCCTTCCGTGCATTTCCAATATAGAGCATTTCAAAAGCATGCTGAAATCTGAATTGTGTAAAAAGTATTGGCGTAGTTGAAATAGAATGTTTGCTTTCAAGTTTTAAACTCATTCCCTTCGTATTTGAACAAAATGGATATATTTCAATAATCATGAAATAAAGAGAGAAGATTTCAGACTTAACTAAATCCTAATCTGAGACGAACTTTTCTTTGATATGAAGATCTATGCTTAGTGTAAAATATCCGTACGAACCTGGACCTTGCTTGCCGGGCGGGAGGTCTATCAACTGAGCTACTCAACCGGAAGGACCATAGTACTTACAAGTTTTAGTGTGATGTCTAATGACGGTTGCTCAGTTGGCAGACCACTCGCCCGACAAGTGAGTAGGGTTTAGATCGATTGGACAATTCTTCACTTCCCTTCATCCAAAATCCAGAGGAAGTTTCCCATAAAACCCAGTACTCTAATACTAGTCGGTGTAGTTCCTACTCGAGTCACGAACCCATGTGCTCCTGCCTGAGGATCTGGGTCACATAAACCTCTCCTCGAGTAGATATAACTAGTTCATTTTATGTGACCATGGGTGTGCACTCTCAGCTCGACTGATGATCTTTCTGCCTGCAGGCCCAAGTAGATATGATTAGTTGATTTTATGTGACCATGGGTGTGCACTCTCATCTCTGATGATGTTTCTGCTTGCAGGCCCGGGATCGACACCCCGATGAGGCGGCGTCATGGGCCAACAGCCGACATCACGTGATCCCAGAGGTGAGTGTGGGGGAGGGAGGGGGGGGGAGGTCAAATGTTGACCCAATTCATGAACTGTCTGACCGAGGAATGTAACGATCAGATTTATTTTTTTTGTTGCAAATGGAAAATTATTTTTTATAATCGATTTACAGCTAACTCGAGGAGTTTGGGTTCGATTCCCGGACAAGTGTGTCGTGTTATAAGCAGGATTGTTTATGCATACGTCTACAAAGTTAGTAACAAAATGTGTAATACTATCTTGAAAACCTAAATATTTAATCTCGTTCAGTCATAAAGCATATTGTTATATATAATTAAATATTCTGGGAAAGAAAAACATATTGAAGCGTGTTCTAACTTACTTCCAAAGGAAAGAGGAGAAATTACATGAATTCGCATTGACATTATACAATTTTAATGCACTTTTACATTAATTAAAATTTGTTTTACATACTTATATTACTTCGGCTTGCTTGCATTCGATTTCTTGTAACTCTTGATTAGAATGAAGTGATGAAACAAGTCAACCAAACATAGTCTTGAACCTGCACAGACGAAGATACTAGGAAAACGCTCCGTGTAACGCGTTGATAAGCAAGCTTTCGTATTGCATGCGAATTGATATGTGTTTGCAAGTTTCTGCTCTACAGACCTTGGTTAAAGCTGAAATGAAATTCACAGTGATACAATATCTGAAATTTCAAAAAATGTAAAAAAAAATCTATATGTTGTTCCCCCATGGCCATGCAAAATATGACGTTGATCGTTAAACAGACATCACATGATCATATCAAAAACTATTTTATATACGATATTACTCTTATGACATTTGTATGTGTGCAAAATTTCAGATCAATCGGTTGAAAGGTTTGACCTGATAAGTGGAGGCACGCTTAATCAAATCTTATCTCATCCAATTTGACGCTGGATTCCGCAATAAAACCCAGAATCAACCTCATGATTCTTCTTCCTAGCTTGTATCCACAGTGAAAGAGGGTTTCCAATAGACAAATAGCAGTGCGTATCTCCAACTTCCGAAGCGACGATTGTGCTCCATTGAGAGGTCTGATATCTTCATGATGAACTCAACGCATCCATCACCCCACTTCTGACAAGGGGAAGCCATGTATTTATAAACCTCATTGTCAGAGCTTTCTGTTATCTAGGCGCCACTTTCCAACTCCTGCCACGACTCAAATGGGAAACCAATATTTGAAGTTGCGTGTTTGTGTCCCTTTTAGAGTTCCTCGACGATGAATCGCACGTGTGTCGGTAAACTTGCAGACAGATTTTGTCAAACAATGTGGGAATGTTTTTCAAGTGTTTGCACACCCTTGTTCAAGAGTTTCGACGTGTTTGGGTAGGATTTGGTTATGAGAGAGTCAAAATAGAAGTGTTTTTCTGTGATTCTAGGCATTTTATAGGTAAACAGAATTAATCTTTCTCTACCTTAGCATTCCTCGATTTTGCTTTGCACACTTTTGGAATGTTGTAATCAAGATCTATCAATTCTATTTGACTTATGTCAACAAATATTTAAATTGAAGTATTCTCTTACACAATTACTCATGTCACAATTACAAATATGATTGGACAAAAGGCAGAATTACAGGTTTTTGAGTTCACCTCAAGAATCATAGAAATTTACTTCAGGCCATCTACCTCTGAGGTACAAATTTATAATCGAACTTTTTGAAACTTGAATTGAAATTTAGTTTGATTTTTTACACTAAAAACTGAAATTTTTACACGAAACAGTATAAAATATCTTGGAAAACTTATACCTGTAAAACATAAGATGTAGCCCATTAAGGTGCTGCAAGCGCGAGCAATTTTGCTGCTTTTTGTAGACACTTTTTGCGATACGATTGGAGACGAAATGGGTAGACCAAATTATTTGAAATTTTAATCGTGATTAGATAAAAGACAAACTTAGGGTTATCCCTTGGTACATTTTTAATTTTTTGTTTCGTTAATTAGTAATAATTAGTGTATTTTTGGTGAATAATTAGCTATTTTCTCGTCTCCCTGGGCGCCGTATAAAACAAAATTTCAAAAATGTGCCAAGGGATAACCCTAAGTTTGTCTTTCATCTAATCATGATTAAAATTTGAGATCATTTGGTTTACGGGTTTGGTCTCCAATCGTATCGCAAATTTCATCGTTTTACGCGGTTTTGTTGAATAACCGGCGCCTAATTAACGATGCAATAAGCAAAAATTAAAAAGGGCTACTAATATACAATCAGACTGATCATGTGACCGTACTGTAAAAGTTACACTCACTTATGAAACAATTTTTCTCTCTCAATTTTCTAAAACGGCCGAGCGCTAGTATCACCTTAACAAATTTTATATTAAAAAAAAGTTGATTTGAGCTATTAATATTTATCTCTAATTGTGTTTTCCACTGGCCGCACTGAGCCGCACTAGTTCTGCACTCAGTTATAATTTTACACTGAGTTTTATAGTGATGTCATTTCAGTAACATCTAGTGCGGCCAGTGGAAAACGCCATAATATTATTGAAGTTGTGAACTTTGAACAAACAACTGAGAAAAATTTAATAATTTATTCAAATTGAATAAGATGAGACCTTTGAAGATACATCTGTCATCTGCATCGTCACTGCCATTTAGTAACTCTGACCCGATTAAAATGTAATAATTCACGTTCTCAACAGGCAGGTATCTTGCTGGGTGACAGAGAGTGTGGTCAAAGTTTTCTTACCGTCATTAACACTAGACCTAGAAGTTAGAATCTCGTTTGAAACAAGAGAAACAGAGTCGTACTATTTGCGAACTTACTTAGAGGTACCTAGTTAAGTTTCCTTTGCATTCGCACATAATAGTGCTGTATAAGGGAAGGAGCTGAAGAAACTACACAATGTTAATGCTTCAATTTGAGAAAAGCATTTGACAGTATCAGATAAATCTTTAAATTTACATAAAACAATCCTGATTGCTTGTTAAATGGCAGAAAAAATAATAACATTTTTCTAAATACTTTCTAAAAAAACAAAATTTTAATTTTGTTTCAAAATTAGGGAAATCATAGATTAAGCAAAATAATTAAAATTATTCCAAACGGAAGCGAACGGGAATCGCACGGTTCGTCAGAGCGGTTTTTTGAAATTTTGTCTTCCCACTAAATAATTTTAAAAAATCAGATAGTAACGACCCATTACAGCCTGAAGGACTAAATAATGCCACACACTGGAGTACTTTATGACCTCTGGTGCGACCTCAAAGTGTTATTTTTAATCGTATTTAACACTTTGAGGTCGCACCAGAGGTCATAAGTACTCCAGTGTGCGGCATTATTTAGTCTTTTAGGCTGTAATGGGTCGTTACTATCCGATTTTTTAAAATTATTTAGTGGGCAGACAAAATTTCAAAAACGCTCTGACGAACCGTGCGATTCCCGTTCGCTTCCGTTTGCCTCTTAATTTGATGTGTGTTGATGTTAGAAAACATTTCTTTCTTGATCGATTTACTCACGAGAACCCACGAATTTGAGTAAAATGGACTAAAACTATGTTCTCTTGCAGATAGTGGCACGGTTGCACAGCTGCTACGTATCCTGCCATGGAGGACTCTAGCGACGGTGTCGACATCTAGCGCGCCATGTCGTCAGCTAGCACCATCTTCGACAGCGGTTAACGCGAAGATAAGAAACAACAATGGCGACATAATCGCGCCCTGAGGAACGCTCTGTCTATCTCTCTATCTCGCTCGCACACGTTACAAAAAAAGTCGCGTCTCCGTCAATAGAGATTGTATTGTGCTCACGATATTAAAAGTGCACGTGTGTGGCCACAAGTGAAATTAAAATTAAAGAGTCTTGTAAGTGACGTAAGCGAGTGACGTCATAATGCCAGGCGGAAGAAGGGGATTGGTCGCCCCTCAAAACACGTTCCTCGAGAACATCATAAGAAGATCCAGCTCACAACGTAAGTGCTTCTTCATAATGTATAAAGTAATGTTTAAGGGTGAATTTATTCGTGTAAGGCGAACGGAAAGTGGGATGGAGGCTTCTTATTGTCCTAGGACCTTAGGGGATAAGGTTGCGAAGGGGGTGTGGGGGTTAGAAACCCCGGAGTCGAATAATTTACATTGTCTTCGTCGTAATACCGCGCCCAACCCCCTGAACGTCGTAATATTTAATGACACCTTTTCCCAGTCTGAACCAGAGTTCAAACGAGGACTTTTGCTGATGAAAAATTACGCTCACCTTTTGCAAAGATCCAGTTTTGCTCATTTAAGAACGCATTTTATGAAGTACTGTAAACGCGTCAGAATTCAACCATTAAACCAAGCAATAAACTCACAAAATTGAATTCTTAAGTAACGCAAAATGCTAGCAATTTCCGAGAATTGTAGTTCATCTGGAATGACAATCTAGAACCAGGTTTAGATTAGTATTGGAATGTTGAGAAAGCTACTTTTATAATATTTGACATGTATACAATTTATTATGATAGTTTTGCGGTAACATCCTATCTTATATTTTTCTCAATTATTGCATTGTTTATTTATTCCACTTCAATCTAAAATATGCCCAGTTTTATATAAAATAAAATAAGACTTGGTTACTTGACTTGGCCAAAACCTTGATTAACATAATAAGAGTAAATTCAGTCTGAAAAGAAAAATATAAATAAAACTAAAGAAAGTCAAGTTGTCCAGAAGCAAATCGCCGTTGACACAAAACATTTTCTGAAAGAAAGAGCAGTATTTTCACCCAAAACGAACCATCAAGACCATAAATCTAACAATTTGTAAGAAAGTCAGTGACACATGCCAAAATACTTGAAATATGAACTCAACGGTGGTAACACTTTCCTCACCTTTCATTCCCGAAATCGCGTCTAGATTTCCATGACAAAGGTCGGATCGAATGGAAGCTTTCTCCTAGCAAACCACGCTGGTTTCTTGATGGCTGCCGAATAGCTGCCAAGCGCGCCTATAGAGAACACAGGAGAGAGACGTGAAGGCTCCCGGGAAATTGCATTGCCTACGCACAAAGAGAGTCGAGGCAGCGATGAAAGCCACCGAGATGGATGAAGATTGCTATGCCGTTTGTTTAGATTACCTGAAGAGAGGAGGACTTGCTTCATCATATGTTCATTTCTTCAGTTCAAATCGCGTCAATTTGTTTGCCCGATGGCAGAAATGTCAATAAAAAGTGGTGTGCTAGGGAAGAGAAAATCCATGTCGAACTTTCGTTGCCATTTCGTCAACGCATGTTTTTTGGGGTGGTCTGAGTCTGACATTTCACCCGAAAAAAAGAATTCATTTCAGCATTCCTTCGTAGCGAATTCTAGTCACATTTAGAATTTGAATACCATAAAAGTCTGAAACAAATTTACATTCAACGCTAAAAGTTATGGATATCTATTTTGTTAATATAATAAAACTATTTATTTAGAACGATTTATTTCACAAACTTTAAAATATTTATTGAGCAATCTCAATATTTCAACCACTTCTCTTGCGGTGAGCTTCTTCAGGAGAAAACAGAGAATATAAAATATCATATGATTTTATAGTATATTATTTGAGTTTGTGAATCGATTCGGAGTCGTCCAAAATAAATAGTGCATTTTTATTTACATAATCCAAACTTATGATCGGGAAAGAAGAACTTACGTATATTAATTTTGTTTATCTCGTTATTTCTCAAAATAACCGTGACATTAAACGTGAATTTCTGAAAAGAGTCACTAACAATTCTTTCACGTTGTGAGTTCCCGTCATTGTTTACTAAAATAATTATAATTATGAACAAAATGGATCATAAGTTTCACAGATTGTTCCGTTAATCTCAGCCGATGTGAAAAGAACACAACTATGTGAAATAGCACCCATGAACGTAGCTAAAGGAATACACTGCAAATGAATTTCCCCAAGTTGATGACACAAAATCTTTTGTTTTGTTGCGCGACCTCAAAATGTTCTCTGCAGCCAAGAAGAGATTTGTAATATTCCATATTCAAGACCCAGAGGACAACAGTGCCACTAAGACAGAAGCAATTTCTCGTTCCCAACGAGAAAAGCAGATATTACTTCTGTGCTTTATTTTCCTCCTTTTGTGAGACGTTTGACTTAAATGTCAAGATCACTGCTTTGCTATATTGTGATTTCAATCCGGAGCAAAAACATCGTAAGTAGGGCAATGCACCATGTGGTATATTAAATTGAAAATAATATTAGAACTTCTTTCAAGTTTTTACTTCCCTATCAATGTTATTATTGGCACAGTAGGTAAGAAGGTAATTACGAAAAGTAATTGGAAAAGCTGCTTTTAAAAAGTTTTAAACTTGAGCTTGATTAATGTTTTAAAATTGCAACGCAGAATGGTAAACTTGAAATCAGACGAAAAACTTTTCCGAATAAAATGTTAAAACGAAAAGTTTTCAATGTAACCAATCGTTCTATTGAATAAACTGTTATAAGTTGATCATAGAGAACGGGGATCTATCAGCAATTCCACCCTCATCTTTAGAAAACAGCTTTCGACGACCGTTTGGAAGATAAGGTCAGCACAAACCCAGGAGTCTTATGAATACTGCATGGCGACTAACTGGGTAGCTTTTGACAACAGAGGATATGGATTAAGACCTCAGAACGATTCAAGGACGATCGATTGGAATTGTCACGAACAAGACGGTTGTGGCTGGCGTCGGGAATTGGAAGCATTTAAATATATATTTATGTGTCATTCACAACGAAGTTGTCAGGAAATGGGAATTGATTATTTTGAGTTATTAAAGTCGTCATTTATAGGAAGAGAACGTCATCTCAGAACTCGAACACATAATTGCTTCAATTTCACTTGTATTACTTGTAATCGATTATGAAAACAGGATATTCGGGGGAGAATTTTATTGAATACTCGTGAAAAGCAACAAAATCAACGACCTATAATCATGAGATTCTCATGGAAGTGCGAATTTAAATATCCCGCTCCTGACACCAAATGTCATATTGTATATATGAACTACGAAATACTCATTTAAGATGTGTATAAACATTCACTTGTGTTAAGATATACTTTGCATTGATGGCCATCACTTTAGGCTTGAGCCCTGAAATACGATTATAAAATAATCCCATTTCTGACACCAAATGTATTATCGTGAGAACTAACTGCTAATGTCCCTCTACGAATGTGTTGCAAGCATTTATAAAGAGCAAAAATAGAAGTTAACATTGACAATCATTCAACATCTCAGCCTTAAAGAAAACCGCAGAACAATATCCCACTTATGACACCAAATGTAAAATCATCAATTTCCCACCAAAACTCACTGCTTTCTTGAACTACCAATAGTGTCTCGATAACTTCGAACCTTTCTCTCCCCCAACATTATTCTCGCCACGCTTGTGCCCTGTATCCAGTACCGGTTCGATCACGCCTCCATTGCCAATCTGCGGGCATGAAAAGTGAGGTACACGACCTCGTGTCACATAGTAAATCACTTTCCGGCTTACTCGGCGTCAAGTTGGCAGCGCCAGTAAAGCCACCTCGTTAAAACAAAGATACCAACGTGATAAAATTCAAAAAACCGCTGTGGCGGCATAAAGCGCCTAGGGCAGAATGGGTCATGTACGGGTAAGGGGGTGATGGTGTGGGAGGGAATCTATTAAAATTAAGCTTTATGCGAGGATGTTAATTCTTTTGCTGAGCTTTGGACGCTTGGTTGCAGTAAGTCTCATTAAAAGTATGCCGAAAGCATAGTCAATTTTTTGAGTTTATTTTTTATGTTGGTATATAGATGTTGTAATGAGATGCTGCAATGATTGCTGATGGTCGTGTTACTCCCAAGGTGTTGTTAATTTACAATTAATGACACAGAAATGTTAACGTGTCTATCAACAGATTGAAATGATTGTCGGTTTGTATACAAGTATTGAGTCATAAGACGAAGTTTTAATGTAATATAAAGAACTCGATAAAATTCATTAATGAATGCTATAGGTCTCCATTTGGCTCAAATGTCAGTTTTTTGTGTTCTTTTCGAATAACAGGTCAAACGAAATAACAAATAAATTAAGTCCAATGTTTTTTAAAAAGATGTATTAATCTCAACTTATTTGATTTCTAACAAGATCTGGTAATTTGGTAAATGGCTTCACCGTAAAATTGATTTAAAGTTAAAACACCGCTTTTTCCGTCCCCGTTAGCCTCGTTGCAGAACAGTGCGTCGTTGTGCCCCAGAAAAAAATACGTCGCTTTACTTATGGATAATCTAAAAGAAAATCTGTGCCAAGGTTTTCCATGCATTTCAAATGCGCGTTTACCAACGCGTTCCCTCAGCGTTTACGTAGTTAGGTAGAGGATCACATACTCACTGTACTCAGAACTAATATCTACTTCCCATAGGAGAGGAAAACTTTCCAACTTTCCACCGTACATATTGTTTCCTTTATTCGCTGTTACTCGTTCAGTATAGAAAAACTTTTCGACTTTATCGTGTTTGTTTTCTGTCCCTTCTTTTTATGGCAAGAACGAAAGCGTGGTCGTAGTCCAGTGTCCACTCGGCCAATCTAAAAACGATTTCGGATAAATATGTTGACTGCGAATTATCCGTGCAAATAAGTACTTTTTTATTGCAGCTACCGGGTGATCAATTTCTTTGCAACCATTCAGACATTTAGCAATCAATTCTAAATCTATTAGATTGTCGATACAAGTCTATGTTATGTCTGTGTTCTCTGGTTGATACTTCGTCGGTGATTGTGTAGTTCATCGCGATAAACAATGTGTCATGAACAATTTGTCATGAAAAACGTTCCTTTTCAGAGCCAACACCACAAATACCTCATTGAGTATCAATCAAATAATCATATGACCAAGGCTCCTGAACCTCAGTCAATTTAACATTAATTATTTCTCAACATAACTTTCTTATGACAGTTAGTAGATAATGCCGTTTTCGGACAAAGTAGTTTTATATTTTTCTTGTTTTTTACATTTTTTTTATTTATATACGACTGATTGACATCTTTTACTTCTAATTGTGTGATAAGATACGTTATTTTATCATATATTTACAGTTTCGATATGAAAAATTGAAACTACTTCCAAGCAGTGCTGTGATTTATCTAGATAAAATTATCTACACAATTATCTAGAGAGATTATTATTATCTATTATCTTATCATGATAGAATTATAATATATTTATCATTATCTAGATAAAAAAATGTTATCTTTCGGCAATTATCTAGATAAAAAATATAAAATAAAAAATATGCATTTGTGTGTGTATGAACGAACAACAAATGTCAGATATTATATAAAGGGTTTTTATCTTATTCAATAATCTAGGTTATTTTTGTGGAAATAACCTATTACCATAAAAAACACTTCGTGTAAAAATACCAGCCAAGTCTCTTGTACTAAAAAAAATATATGAAATCTAAAAATTCTGCACTGAAAAGTAATGATATCAAAAAATTTGCCAAGTCAAAACTTTATTTGAAAATCAAAAAATACTTGGCGCATCGTGTATATTAATAGCTTAGAAGTATAGGCCAGATATAAAATACATAAAATATACAAACATATAGTATACCTAAAATGCCCTAAAAAATCGATGCGCCAAGTATTTTTTGATTTTCAAATAAAGTTTTGACTTGGCAAATTTTTTGATATCATTACTTTTCAGTGCAGAATTTTTAGATTTCATTTTTTTTTTAGTACAAGAGACTTGGCTGGTATTTTTACACGAAGTGTTTTTTATGGGGATATCACTCCTTTTTTTAGTTTATTCTAACAACTTGTGACACATATGAAATGAACAATTACTAAATTCTTTTAAAAAATCATCACCCTTTACAATTTGGTTACCACTAATGAATAGCAGTTTATGGTCCTAAATAATTGCTTTAAATGATCTTTCACGAAGAATAGCAAAGGTTTCATTCCAATCAGTCAACCCAGTTCCGAGATATGGCAACACTTCGGTTTTCAAAATGGCTGCTGAACTTTCTGCAATGCCACATAGAATTTATTTCTATAAATGATGTGTATCATTTTAAGCTTTCTGAATATGTATTTATTGTATAGGAGGGAATTATAATAATTTATAAATTTGAATGACGTCATTTCCGGTCTCATAAATAGGAAAATTCTATTTGTACTGTTCATATTCCATAGAGATGGCCTTCCGAATCGTTTGGCGCTAGTTTCACACCGATTTGTCTACCAGTTTTTAAAATATGACGTTACTTCCGGTTTAAAAATGGCGGCTGAAATCTCTGACCCCTTGAAGTATATTTTAAACATGATAACAATTTTATAAGCTGTCTCAAATAGTATATTTATTGCATCAAAATAAAAATTTGTGAGTTTATTAAAATGTGTGACGTCATTTCCGGTTTAGGTATGGGAAACTGCAAATATTATTGATGATAATACATAAAGTTGACCGTCTAAATTGTTTTGCGCTGGTTTCGTTGAAATCTACTTAGCCGTTATTGAGATATGATGTCACTTCCGGTTTCAAAATGGCGGCTTCCGGTTGGTTTTATAACAAGTCACATGAGACGTCAAAAGTACATACGTTACATAAGTAAATATCAAAATAATCGGTTAAACCTTTGTTGCCAAAAAGCCAATCGATGTATTTCAAATTTCATTACGTCATTTCCGGTTTCTTTAACATAATGTTCAGTCTTTTGCTACTTATCATGCATATAGATGACCGTCTGAATCGTTTGGCGCAATTTTTGTTCCAATCGGTCCAGCCGTTGACGAGATATGACGTCACTTCCGGTTTCAAAATGGCGGCACAAAAAATTAATGGGGTGAAGGTTAAATCAGACGCCAAAAGTGCACACGTGGTAAAAATGTGAGATCAATCGGTTCAGCCGTTGAGGCTGTGGCCATGTTACCGGATTTGAATTCCAGGAGACTACTACTACTACTACTGAGATTATTATTATTATGAAAACCGCCCTAAAACACTGTTTTCACGGCCCTCTAGCGCGCAAAGGGCGTAACCTATTGTTCCCAAATTTGGTATATGTTGTAGGGTGGGCCATAGCTGGAAATTAAGATATATCGCAACAATGTGAGATTTTCCAATTTTAAGATCCAGTAGGCCGAAAATGCCACTTTGATGCTTACAGTAAAAGTGGGTTTGCTCCAGCCTTTTTAAATGAGTGTGTGCGCGCGCCGTACGACTTGGCTGGCGTGGAGCGACCGCTCCACTAGATCTCTGTGGTATCTCTATTATCTCTGATATTATCTTATCTAGATACAATTTTGGGGAATGTTATATTTTATCTTTATCTAGATAAAAATAAAATTACCTATCTAATCACAACACTGCTTCCAAGACAACAAATATTTTTGTTTTTTCTTGCTTAGTTATTACTATCATTATAACGTACCACATATCATTATTAAACATTTCTCCCATTCTTTCCACTGTACCTATAACAACTTATTCCAGGTACTCACGTAATTTCGTATTTACTCTCAGTAATGAAACATCGACCGAGTGACAAATGAATGAAACTATTGTTTGCACAGATATTGTGTGATGCATTATGCAGTTGAGTCGTCGAGATGTCTCATCGGCACACAATTATAACCAGCAGCACTCGAGTTGATATCACGCATTGTTAAACCTTGCTTTAGTATCGGCAATTACTCAGACCTTGGTTATGAAAGTATGAGTTATTATTCAACAGAGTTGAGACGATCGAATGGAATGACTTTGTTGAACAGTTGAGTTGGATTGAAACTTCTAACTCTATCCCAAACCCATCCACAATAACAATGACTTGAAATATATGAAAGTTTCATCAGGACGTTTGAAAATGTTTCAGTGAAAATGTATGATTTGTAATAGAATTAGAGTGTTTTTTTCTTGTTATCAGTAGTAACATTTTGTTAACTAATTCGTACAGCTTATTTCAGTCATAACGCAACTGTTATATATGTCATATAATTTACCGACATCACACTAATGGATGGCTGATAATGGATCATACGAGGAACGCTGACTTGTAAAGCGTTAACAAAAAAAAAAGAAAAACAGCATTGAAATCAAACAAAATAAATTAAGGTCTGCGAACTTAAACGACCTTATTAAGTTGCTGGTTTCAACCGTATTTTCACACCAAAACAATAACTAGTATCAAGTTATGAATTAGAAGAAAAAAAATAGGGTTTTAGCACTAAATTCTGTACCTCAGAGGTAGAAGGCACGAAGTTCATTTCAATGATTTTTAAGTTAACTCAAAAACCAGAAATTCTGCCTTCATCCAATCAGATTTACAATGGTGGCATGAGTCATCGTGAAAGAGAATACTTAAATATAACTGTATTTGTTGTCATCAGTCAAAGGCAATTGAGAGCGCTTGATTACAATATTCTAAAAGTGTGCAACTCAAAATCGAGTAAATTGACTTCCTGCCTTCTACCTCTGAGATAAGAATTACGTGAAAGAATACATAAACCCTCATTACAAGTAACCTTGACCCCGAATAAATAGACATATAATATTTTGTTCCCATTACAAGTGGTGGCAGCGGTGGGATTACCAAAACGTTCAATTCAAACAACTCGACTAATCCAAACTAAACGCAACGAAGCAACACGCATCAATTGATAGACTAACAATGCGTCCTTAACAATACATTAGTAATTAACACACATTGTTAACTCCACGTCTTTGACTCGATGAAGTCTGTTTACCTACCCCTTGTGTTGTGCCTACTGTCGAATGCATACACAACCACGGGTTTATTTCTTTGTGCCGTGGATAAAGCGGAGCAGGAATGGTCATTAGCGACGTACAAACACTGCCGGCTCCGTTTCGGATTATTGCATACATCTTTTAGAGGGATTTGATCATTACCCTGCCGGTGGACTCCAATGGAGGCTTGGACTACGTATTGCTGGGTTTATGCTGGACACGGGAACAATAGGGGAAAGTACGAGCATTTTGTAGAGGATTTTACCGGTTAAGATCATTTGAAAGAGTGAAATATTGTTCAATTCGTTGTTTTATGACATAATAAAATATAATTAACTTTTATTTCAAGATATCCAGACTGATATAGTTGTAATAATTCAAATTGATCGTTTTTGGTTGGGAGTTTTCCTTTTCAGTACCTCTAGTTATGAAATGAATATTGAAAAGAAATTTTAAGTAGGAAAATTATTAAAAGCTCTGAAAGTCTTTTAAAACGAAACATTTAAATTTCGGATTACCGCATTTTTTCAAGAAAAAAAATATACCCGAATTTATGGATAAATTAACAAGTGAGATACCAGTAAGAATTGTGTATAATGTTTTTAACTATTGAGTAAATTTATAATAATTATGAAATAATTGTATTATCCAACATGATAGGGTTCATTGAAAAATCACCTGCTTTTTAACTGTCACATTTACCTTCAATTCAAGCTTACAACCCCAAAATTCTACCTTCTGTAAAACCTTCACTTTCCAGCATTCTCATTGGCTGATTCATGGACTCTTTGACGGTCATTAAATCTACCCTTACACTCGAATATTCGTCGTATTTATTCCTAATCTCACACGCTACCAGGGTGGAGAGTCATGTGATCTCTGGGGGTGGAATTGTTGTAATTTTCTCCGAGGTGTTCGTGTTTTGGAGGTGGCGCATTTGCTCCAGATCTCCCCGGCATTCGGTCAAGGTGCAGGTAGAGAAGTGGAGCAGTCAAAAGTTCGAAACTAGCAGCAGTTTTACTCAAATAACATGACATGTAGAACAGTTGACCAGCGCCAAGACAAATGTTCAAAATCGAACACAAGCTGCGACTTAAGTTTGGTGGATTTGAAAAAGTGTCAAAGCTTATCTCACAGAAAAAAACAATATTCACACATTTGTACTATTCATTGTTAAATGAAAATCATTGTGAAAATTACAATCATGTAAAGAACTTCGTTAAAAAACTCCTGCATATTTTTTTTACTGCCGTTAAAAATGTGATCCTTACCTTTCAAATTTGAAATTGAATTATATTTATTTGTGTATGAGTGTGATTTCTTTTCCTGTATTATTTTTTATAAATATCAACTGTACTGTATCATTAGGTATTAAATCCACAGATAAGACTATTTTAGGGACTTAGTGGAAGAGTGTTTATTGTATATTTATTATTTATAAAAGAAGTGTTCAAACAAAAACAAACAAAAACGTATATCTCTGATTTTAACAACTTTTACGCTGTCAAAAGTCTACTCTGGGCCCGATATTCTATAACTTTTAAATTTACGGATCTGATGGAATCCGATTCGGTGCAATGTTAATCCATATGGCTGTGAATCGGATTCCAGCAGAATCGGGAGTTTCAAAGTTATAGAATAGGATCCCTGAAGTCCGATATCTAATAAGTTGTTTTTATATTTTGCATCTAGCTAACTTCTAACAATCTGATAAAACTTATAGTTTGTCTATGCTCTGCTAAATTTAAACAGTTGATTAGGACTATTTTGTAACGGCAACAGCCAATTACATTTCTTGAACTAGTATTAACAGAGCATTCTTTAACGTTCCAAGAAATTGAACCACTTCGCTACTTCGCTATTCGCCTTCTTTCGTGGAATGTTTTACTGAAAGATTGTGTTTGAAATGTGAGGCATGTTCATTTAGAGAATTTGGTCCCACTAAAAAGGGTTTAACCGCCGCCACCAACCACACGCTGTCCCCACAACCACAACTCCAAACCATCCAGTAGTGACTTCATAACGTTTTAGTACATAGTTCCAACTGCATTTCCATCTGAAGGAAAATTATAAATACGATATATTCTGCAAACATATTCAATTCACATCATTTTATAATACACTTTGGTTCAGGAATTGAACTGTCTTACTGAGAATCGACCCCCGGTAAAAACCAGCTCGGTTATTTGCTCATATCAATTATCTCAGAGTTTGAAAAAGAAGCCGGTCTTAATTAATTTAGAGGCTTCCAGAATTATTCTACAAAACTGTACATCAGAGGTAGAAGGTCCGATGTTCATTTTCTCGATTATATTTTTTCGTTACACACTTTTGGAATAATGTAATCAAGCTCTCTCAATCAATTGACATTTGACTGATGCCAACAAATACAGTTTTATTGAAGTATTCTCTTACACAATAACTCATGACACCTTTGTATTGATTGGGCAGAAGGCAGAATTATTTGTGTCTAACTCACCTCAAGTACAATTGAAATATACATCGGGCATTCTACCTTTGAGGTACAGAAATCCATTTTTAAGTTTGCCGAATGTAATTTTATTCAAAATCGAATATCTTCCTACATGATCCTGAACCTGTCACATAACTCTAAACCAAAATATGGAAGTGTACATAAACTTTTCATCATCATCCCTTTTATTCCTATTTGTGTCTGACTGTACCTATCACTGAACATCAAAAACATCGTTTATAAACCTGCAGCCACTGCACTTTATTTCCAGCATGGAATCGAAGCCATACCTGATGATAAGGCGTCACAATTTCCCCTTCCCCTCCACTCCACTCCCTCCATTGCCAACGATAAACGGATAATCTTCATTAAAATGTGTCCTCTTTATATCAGTAGTGCCAGCAATGCCCGCCAGTGGCACCTCGATCGCGATATCAACTATTATTAATGTCGTCAACAAATCGATAAGTTGTATTGTCGTTTTCATTTCTCACTGTTTGATTCATTTATTATGGATGCTATTTGGAAATGTAGTAACAATAATGTGTTATTTTTATAGAAACACAGAATTACGCTTAAGTTTCTTATTCTTGTTGACACTTTGATAGGTAATTTTCTTTAACATTAATAGTAGTTTTGAAGTACATTCAGAAAACATTGATCAGATAAAGGAATAAGGCAAAACTTTCGACAAACATTTTGTGTTATTTGAATGGAAAATTATCTCTTAATGCTAACTTGTGAAGGGTTCTAAAAGTTCTGTAATTCAAATGAATAAAATTAAACCTCTATTTTATTCATATTATTAAACTAGAAATGAATAAATCATTTATAGAAACATACAGTTTATGCAACCCTACATTACACTCATAAAAACATCAAATTCAATTGGTAATTTTACTGTAACGAGGCAATGTATTAAACTGAAATTATCGAATTTGTATTTCCATTATAAATGAAAGTTATGCTGATTGTATAAGTATTGTATTCGTTGTGTAATTACATACTTAAAAATTCAATCACAAATCGATCCTAAATTGACGAATAGAGAGGAAATCCCACACCTCTTTCAAAATCATAATAAATAGCAATGTATTTAACAAGAGCGTATCCAGGATGACATTTCGGGGGGGGGGGGGCCGGACATTACTAATATTTTGAAAATGCACAGTGTAAAACAGGGGGTTCGGGGGCGCAGCCCCCGAGAAAATTTTGGACCAAGGTCATTTATTTAGGTGCAATTTTGAATCGCAGTGTATAGCTATTTTGGGGAATTCTAAATTACAGAGTATCCAAAAATTTATCTACTTTGAGGTACATTTATTAAAAGCATTAGAATATGCAAGCCCGGGGCGCACAGCCCCGGAATTTTTTTGGAATTTTAACTCAATTCTAATCATTTTGGAACGTTTTTGACATGATCTCTCTATTTTTAACTTTTTTTTTCACATAATAAATTAAATGTGCTTATTTTCTTAGATGAAATCCTGATTTCGGGGGGGGGGGGGGGGGGGGGGGCATGGCCCCCTCAGCCCCCCCCCCCCCCTGAATACGCCCTTGGTATTTAAATTGGAGACACCAAGAATTAAGTTGTGAGACAAAACGTCGTCTCAACTGTAAATATCTCGCTAGTAATTCAAACTTCCAAACAATCTCTCAACCGAAACAAAACTCTCAAAACTGGAACACTCGATCTTGTTAGGGAAACAACAAGAAGAAGAAGAAACATTATGATAATACGTCTTTCTTTCGCGTTTTTATAAACTGAATCTCTCGTAATTAAGTTCTCGGCATTTCATTTTGCCACAGACTGGAATTCTTGATGAAAGAGAAAAACTTCTCCAAACAATTCCAAATTGCCAACTTTAAAACTGGAAACTTAACTTAGACGTAGCACTCGTTTGGTATAAAATCTTGGTGTATTTCATGTTTATAATTTAACACGCTTTTCTAATATCAAATAACGAACGGAGCGAGTTTGTTTAGTTGTAACGCCTGATTTCGCAAACGGAAGCGAACGGGAATCGCACGGTTCGTCAGAGCTTTTTTTGAAATTTTGTTTTCCCACTAAATAATTTTAAAAAATCTGATAGTAACCTTAATAGACCTTAATAGCTTAATAGCTTAATAGACTAAATAATGCCACACACTGGAGTTCATTATGACCCCTTGTGCGACCTCAAAGTGTTAAATTCGATATTTTTTGTAAAATAATCGTATTTAACACTTTGAGGTCGTACCAGAGCTCATAATGAACTCCAGTGGGCGGCATTATTTAGTCTATAACGCTGTAATGGGTCGTTACTATCTGATTTTTTTAAATTATTTAGTGGGAAGACAAAATTTTAAAAAAACGCTCTGACGAACCGTGCGATTCCCGTTCGCTTCCATTTGCCTCTTAATGTTTTCTGTTAAGAATAATTTTAATTATTATGCCTAATCTATGATTCCCTATTTGAAACACAATTAAAATTGCTTTCTACAAAAAAAAACACTACCTACTACTATTCCCTCTTTCGACATTCCTGACTTTAGTTTGCTCGAGAGTTTCAGATGCAGGAAATTGGTTCACTACTATTAGGCCACGACCGCCTTCTCTCACCTCCACCCTACCCTATCATCCCTCCCAATCATCATAGAGAGCACTACGTAAAACACTATTATAAAGAAAATAACGGGCCAACCAGAGGTCATTTATGTTATTTAATTTTCATCCAGATCACTATGTTGATAATAATATATAATTAACATACACTTCCGTAACTCCATTGCGGCATTTTGATAGAAAATCAATAATCCTAATGACTGCCTTCCCCAGGCTTACTTTCAGTGTCAGTTTGAAAAATAGGTCAATAGAGGGTTCTTTAGAGCGGCGCTGCTTTTTGTTACCCTTCTGCTTTCGGGAGATTGAGTTTGATAAATGATCTACCACGTAGTGTTTCTTCAGAGGTTTCAACACGGAAGTGATGTCCCACTTTTGGAACTACCGTCGTGTTCAAATAACACCGCGTAATGAGTTACTAATGGCGATTAGTAAAGCTAGGTGCAAAGATTGTGAAACTTATTTGATAGTTAATCGATTGAGTATTTGAGTTCTGTGCAAACGATACAGAGGGGTTTGCTTCAGAAATGTAAAAACACGGATGGTTCTTCATTTCCAATATCTTCGGTTTCATAATATTTGTTTTTCCAATGTTTTTTTTTATCAATTCTTCCTCATACACAAACGTTGCGTCAATTTCTAATATTTTCTTAGTAATTCTATAATTATATTTTGCTCGTAAAACATTTAAATATTAATTATAATTATATCAAGCAGATGGATCGATTTTTGTAACTATACTTTTTGACAATTATTCGTCTTAATTCCTTATTTTATGTCTCTCGTAGGTCAGATTGTTGCTATCAACCTGATACTCAACAATTCCAGAATCCCCAATAACTAGTTTGACTGTTTCAAAAACGAAAAGTATTCTGAAATGTTTATTTGGCCCTTTACAAACAAAAGCAAATACTGTGTATCAATGTATTATCTCAAGCTACAGACACGTCTAATATTGTTTCGTATTTCCATGAAGTTGAATACAACTTCCCCTCACTTAATAACAGTTGACCAAGTCCATATCCAACAACTCAAACCCATCACGTGACCCCCTCCCCCTCCAATCACAACCCTCTGTACATTGCTACCCAACGAGCGCGTTCTTGTTTTTCTATTTAACAAAAACTATCACCATGACAACGGTTGACAAATTATAATATGGCGAACCCACGCATATTAAGTCACGACCTTTGACCTCACCTGATCGTGAAAGATCGTCAGTGACCTCTTGACCTTACATTGATCGATAACACCTTAAAACTAGGTCACCCTATTTAGAGTACGCTCCAAAGGTTTTGGATCGATTTGGTACAAAATGCGGTTAGCTGTGAACATGTAAGTGTATCTCTCCGTCTTCGGGGACCCGGGTTCGATTCCAACCACGTGGAGGTTTGACGTCTACGTTGCAACTAGCCCTTTATACTTATAAGCCAACCCATACAGAAAATCAATAGGGACTACTCATCGCGAATCTACTGACTTTCGCGAAAACATCGGGGTTGTGTTGCGAGTGACTGAGCAAAAGGCGATGTTATAATTACGTTTGGAATCTTTGTTAATCGTCATAACAATAGAATGTAATGGAACTGTTGTGGTTGGATGTTGAGGTGGAAAGGGGTTTGAATTATTGAACAATGCAGATGCGATAAACGGCGTTAGAGTAGAATGTCGATAATGCATTCGCTACTGCTTATGTAAATGATACGGCCCGTGGCAAACAGAGTTTGTTGGTATCAAAGACGATTATTGTTGGTAAACAAAGCTTACAATATTGCGTTGATGAGTGAGCTTTAGGCGTTTATGAAAATAGCACTAGGAAAACGCTATAAGTAACAAGCCAATTTCGTGTGAATTCATGTTCGTATGAAAGTTGCTGCTTTATAATTGACATTGGAAATAGGAAACAATCTATCCAAGAGTCAAAAAAGCTGATGGCTGACACACAAGTCGACTTTGGGCACCCTTGAAAGCTGTTCTCGAGTTAAAACCACATGCGAAAATGTTGGACTCTGCGATCAAAAAAACACTTTTATTTTCTTCAATACAAGTTTAGATGAATCCACTGTACAGATGGCGCTATTCCGCACTGTTAAAATTTTCTATATGAACTCGAGAAAAAGTAAAATAAAGAAAAATAAATTAGCTGAATTTAAGAAATATTTGACAATTACTAGGAAAACGCTCAACCGCGTTGATGAGCGAGCACGGGTACGTGCCAATTGTTGAACCGGAAATGCATACACAACGCACAGAAAACACATACATCCATATTGAATGGAAATATTATCCACTCAATCAACATCAAAGTATAATGCTTTTCATCGAAACTTGAAAATAGCATCTAAGCACCCTGGTACATATAGCAAATCAGATTTAATTCAATTGGCACTGGAAAACATTCATTGCGATACTTCATCTCTGACAGCTTTTAAAAATGTCAATAAGTTCATACGTTCTTAAGTAATTGGAATGAAAATTTGTAAAATAAGATACAATGTTGGTCTTAATGACCATGCAAAATATGAGTTTGATCATATTTATCGAAGACCATTTTCATTTTTCAACTTATCAGGAGATATTTATTTTACCAATGAACCAATGAATGGATTTCAAAAAAATTAGGGTTTGCAAACAGAGAAGGTTGCCTCTACATATGTGCAAAATTTCAGATCGATCGGTGAAACGGTGCAACTTCTATTGCTCCAGGTAGCAGCAAAAAAATAAATAAATAAGAGGTCCGTGTCAAAAGAGTCAAAAGAAGTCGCTCGCTTCGCTCGCTCAATCAATATATTTAAGTGTTTGTTATGCTCTTAAAAATATAGGATACGCCCTATAGGTAACATATTTTTATAACGATTTAATAACATATCCTCGCATCTTTGTGAATCTGATACTTGTTTTCATAACTGCAAACTTTGAGTCGATTTGCAACAAGTTCTCTACTTCCTCTTCATTGTTGCTCGTCACTTCTCTCAGCCCCTTGAACTCTCATGCAGCTCGGATGGCGCACAAAGTAGCGCGAGACACTCGAGTCTTCTTTATGAGACACTCCACGAGGTTAATGGCGTCGTCACGGTGGCTCGGTGATGGCGAACAGACAAAATGGCGATCAATCTTAAAGGGCCTTTTCTCTGCTTTGTGATATTTTGTTGTGATTTTACGTCGCACTGTTCTGCAGCGAGGCTAATGGCGCCGGATGAATGGTTATGATGATGATTGGGAGATGATGGTGAAGAGTAGGTAAGGATGGAAGGTGGGAAGGAGGCGTTCGTGGCCTATAAGTAGGGTACCTTCCCAGCATTTGCCTGTTGACTGAGGGAATAAAACCTCAGCCAGGAAGGACGGCCGCGGGAATCGGACCCGGGCCTCCGGAATACAAATTGTTGTGATGATTTTGATCATCAAGTCATCGTTTGAAAGTAAAATATCCCTTTCATGTCGGCTAGTACTACAACCCCCTTAGAGAGACTATAATATAAAGTGTAGTTTACAAGGTTCAATAATTCATTCATTACATTGAAATCTTTTAGTTAAACGAATTTTACCGTGTAGACGCGAAATTGAAGCAAAATAACTACTTTATAGTGGGTTCATTGTTGAGTTCAATGCATTTCATAATCTGTTCTAACTCAACGAATTTGAATCTTAAACAATGCTAGAAAATCGCTCAGTGAACGCGAAAATAAGAGATCTTCTTAATATGAATATGAAAATTAAATAATAGATTCATAATATTGATCAATATTGATTCATATTGATTCATTACGGAACAGGTTGGGTGAGTGGTTACCGCTTTGAACTTGTATTCTGGAGGCCCGGGTTCGATTCCCGCGGCCGTCGGGTTTTTTCGTGGTTTTCCCTCAGTCGACAGGCAAATGCTACCCTACTAATAGGCCACGACCGCCTCCTACCCACCTTCCATCCTCGCCTACTCTTCACCATCATCTCCCAATCATCAGCATGATCATTCATCCGTCGCCATTAGCCTCGCTGCAAAACAGTGCGACGTTAAGCCCCAGACAAAAAAAATAAAACGTATCTACATCTGTAAGACCTCTAACATGGACATTACTTTCAGGTTATCCATCAGTTAACCGTAGTATAAACTTTAAATCTATTTTCCTGTCACTTTTTAACCATTCAGAGAATTTTGTTTAAAATCTATGTACCTGACTTCTGTTATTATGTGTGTGTGAAGAATGTCAGATCGATTGTTTAAACGGCGGGACATAAAAAACAGATAAAGTTCTGTAAGAGTAGGTACCGTAGTTCGCCGTTCAAAAACAGATATTGTACTTGATAACGTGAAACACTGTGAAAATATAAAACAATAGCATAACAATGTACGCCTTTTCGTAAAGCAGAAAACGTACTGATTTTTCTATCTTCTTTGTTGAAATTTGTGTCGTAACTGAAAAAATATAAATTGAAAAAAAATTACATGACATTATCTCGAGTTTCATTCCCTAAACTTTTGTCGAAATGGACAAATAAAAACTTTGTCTCGTCATGAATAAAACTCCTTTCCGATTTTCCGATCGGCAGTTTCCTTAAAAACCCTCAAACTGATCTGACTTCTGATATTTAAACTTTATCTCCAGAAGAAGAGAGCTACGTCGTAAATCATTGAAATCCAAAAGCTCAGCATCTTTGATGAAACTTTGATCAAAAGCTCGGCGTCTTCTCAACGTTCTATTTCCGAAGCGTGGCACTTCGCTGCCGCTTTGAACGACTGTTGAGTTTATATAGGTTATGATAGTAGGGCATCGATCACGGAGTCCAGACCTGACATCAGCACGCATTGGGGGGGGGGGGGGGGTCCCCACGGGGGGTCCTAAGTGCTGGTCAACCGAATATTGCCCCCAGAATCAAGAATGTTCCAAGTCAAACAGTTTCCTCTTGTTTGCAGAGGAGGGAAACTGCGAGGGTGAACCGCAGAGCTGTGATAGAATTTAATTGGATTGGAAAAATAACAGTGTTGTATCGGCTTATATCAAGGGACTTTGGTTTTAGCTGCTTGGCTAGTATTTTAGCCAATACGATCATAAATACTTCGAAATTATATCTAAAAATAATTAATTCAAATCCCGTTTTATAATTCGATTGCCGGATGATTCGCCTGCGGAAGATTCGCCTGACCCTCGATTATACCTGTCGAATGAGAGGTTGGAAGATTCGCCTGCATGGGTTCAGGTAAACAGGAGGGTACACGGAAGATTCGCCTTACAGGAAGGGTCAGGCGAATCTTCCAACACAACTTGGAAGATTCGCCTGACCCTCTAATATACCTGTCTAATGATAGGTTGGAAGATTCGCCTGCTAGGGGATGTGAATCGGAAATGAAAATTAGGGGTCAGTCAGGGTGCACAAAATGGTCTGAAACGTGTCAGTTACGCGAATTGTTGGCGGGATATTTCAAACATGATGAGATCGTTTGATTTTGGTACTTTATTATAGACAAATTTTAATGGAACATATTTCATGCATCCTAGAATTTAGAAAATATCTTTATGGAATAAAAGTGGGTGAACTACTGTATTGAAGTATCTAGTGGAGCGGTCGCTCCACCCAGCCAAGTCGTACTGTACACTCACAGTCACTCAACGTACCGTAAATGCCTAATAAACCGAGGAGCAGACCAAACACTTTTACTGTAAGCAACAATATGGCATTTTCGGTCTACTGGATCATAAAATTGGAAAATCTCACATTGTTGTGAAATATCTTAATTTCGAGCTATGGCCCACCCCACCACATATACCAAATTTGGGAACAATAGGTTATGCCATTTGCGAGCTAGAGGGCCGTGAAAACAGTGAAATTACATCACTTTCATCTTCTTCTTCTTCTTCTTCTTCTTCTTCTTCTTCTTCTTCTTCTTCTTCTTCTTCTTTAGATGATGATGATGATTCAGATATCAGGAAACACCGCTATCACCGCCACAGCCTAAGCGGCTGAACCAATCGATCTGAAATTTTTACCACATGTGCACTTTTGGCGTCTGAGGTGCCTTTTTATAAAACCAACCGGAAGTCGCCATTTTGAAACCGGAAATGACGTCATATCTCGAAACCGGCTGAACCGATCGGAACGAAACTAGCGTCAAACTATTCGGACGGTCATATATATGAAAATACAATAGTCTAAACAGAAATGTACTATTACTGAAACCGGAAATGACGTCATAAAAATGAAAAATCAGACTTTAATCACCTCTTACTACAATAACTACTTATTCACAAGGTTTATAATGATACAAAACATTTATATAAACAAATTCTACGTGGAGTGTTTTCAGCCGCCATTTTGATAACCGGAAGTGATGCCATATCTCGAAAACGGCTGGACCGATTGGAACAAATCTTTCGCTTTTCTTCATGGAATATCACTTTAAGCATATTTTGGTACCAAACGCAACTTTTCTTAGTAACCAAATTGGAACTGGCTTATTTTTTTAAAGGAATTAGTCATTGTTGTTTCGATATGTGTTACAAATTGTTTATATAAACTTAAAAAAATTGTGATATCCCCATAAAAAACACTCCGTGTAAAAATACCAGCCAAGTCTCTTTAACTATAAAAAAAATAGAAGAAATCTAAAAATTCAGCACTGAAAAGTAGTGATATCAAAAAATTGGCCAAGTCAAACTTAATTTGAAAAACCAAAATATACTTGGCGCATCGTTTTTAAGGGCAATATAGGTATATTTTATATATTTAGGTACATATGATTTTTGGCATATACTTCTATACTAGATTAATACCCGATGCGCCAAGTATATTTTGGTTTTTCAAATTAAGTTTGACTTGGCCAATTTTTTGATATCACTACTTTTCAGTGCTGAATTTTTAGATTTCTTCTATTTTTTTTATAGTTAAAGAGACTTGGCTGGTATTTTTACACGGAGTGTTTTTATGGGGTTAATAATACAATACAGAAAACATTTATCAATTATTTTTAATAAACACATACCAAACTGCTCAATAAATTATAATTATATATAATCATTAAATTTATGACAATTCTTTGAACTTTTACGTTAACATCTTTATTATTCGATAGTGATGCAAATACAATACAATGCAATACCTGGGTTAGTCAATTTATAATTTGTTTTCTTTCATATAATTTTTAAAACAAACGCCCTGAAGAAGTCCTGTGAAACAGGACAAAATATTGTACATACACATAATAAAAATATGTGTATAAATAAAAAAGAAGTTAACGTAGAAGTTCAAAGAATTGTCATAAATTTAATAATTTATCGTGAACTAAGATCTGAATAAGTTGCAATATATTATCAGCAAAATTTTTAAAATATTGGAAATGGTGATGACAAAACTATAGTAGTGTCTGGACTCCAGACCAGATATTTGTCTAAAGGGCTGAGTAGTGAGCGTGGCCTTGAAGAGTTTTTTAATCTATTTTTATCAATATCTTTTATCTATATAATTGTTAACAAAATAAGGCTTTGTACTCGTCTTCAGAACTGTTCAATTAAAATAATTTCATAGCTTGGAATAAGTTATTAGTTTTCTTTTGTCCAACAGATGTTAAGTACCATAATTTACTAATTTTCGGGTACTAAACGTCAGTAGGACAAAGTAAATCTAATAAACCATTTCAAGCTATGAAATTATTTTCATTGAACTGTTCTGAATTCACGTCCATAGCCCTATTTTGTTAACAATTGCACTGGAAAAAGATATTGATAAAAATCGATTAAAAAACTCTTCAAGGTCAAACTCACTACCCAGCCGTCTTAACACTGAACATCAAATAATATTGAAGATTAAAATATAATGTTCGGACTTCACTACCTACTATACTTCAGTGGATCCATACATTTCAACATATTTCCTGTCAATCATTTATCAATCTTCAACTTCATACAAAATATCAGATAATTTCAGGTTTATTTCACAATTATCTTGAAAAGATCATGGTTTTCGAATTACATCAGAATTCTGGATTCATCAGTTTTAAAATTATAGATAGACTATTTAAATATCAACATTTCCGATCATTGTAAAATATGTTTTGATAATATATAATTATTAATCTGTACATCAGTGGTAGAAGGTCCGAAGTCTATTTCAATAATTATTCTTGATTGGATTTTTACAAAACCAGTAATTATGCCTTCATTCAATCATAACTTAGTTATGTGCCAGAGTCTTTACTTCAATAACCTAACCATATTTGTTGACATCAGTCAGATAGACCTCGACAAAAGTATAAGAGAAAATGGACTTAGGCCATTCTGCCTCGTATTTATAGAATTAATTGTACAGTTGTGTAGTAATTATTAATGAACAACATTGGTAAAGGACTTTGAAAGGAATACTATGTTTATCGACCAAATTAATACTTTACTTTTATTCCATAAAAGTTATTTTCTAACTCCTAGAATGCATTAAATTTGTTCGACTAAAATTTTAGAAGTACCAAAATCAAACGATCTCATCATGTTTGAAATATCCCGCCAACAATGCGCGTAACTGACACGTTTCAGACCATTTTGTGCACCCTGACTGACCCTTAATTTTCATTTCCGATTCACATCCCCTAGCAGGCGAATCTTCCAACCTATCATTAGACAGGTATATTAGAGGGTCAGGCGAATCTTCCAAGTTGTGTTGGAAGATTCGCCTGACCCTTCCTGTAAGGCGAATCTTCCGTGTACCCTCCTGTTTACCTGAACCCATGCAGGCGAATCTTCCAACCTCTCATTCGACAGGTATAATCGAGGGTCAGGCGAATCTTCCGCAGGCGAATCTTCCGCCGACCTTATAATTCAGTTCAGACGCACTTTTATTGTAATTTAATTGTTATGTTTTCCTGTTTTGTACAACTCTTTCGTTGTAGTAAATTACACTGCTTTTGAAAACGCTCTAATCTATACCGTAATTTTCAATTTTACAAGTTTTAGTTATTATAAGAACCGGTCATGGTTGAAGTCTTTGTAGCGAAATGCGATGATTTGTCATATTTATTTTGTCAAAAAGAATACCATTGTATAATAAATTAAAAAGTTACAAATTACAATAGAAAAGAATGTTACATTTATTAATACGAAATGCGTTTTATATTAAATTTTTGAAACCTATCCACAAAGTTAAAAGACTTAAAAATGCATTGTTGACAGCCCTGTATCTATACCGTAGTTAGATTTATTGATCGTAGAAATGTGGATATGGCTTATCCTCAAACATTGAGGAAAACGTTAAATTTGAACTGTTTTAGTTGTTTTTTATATGGTATGATCCAGATTAAAGAATCTGTACCAACAGCAGTGAATTTACCTTCAAGTAAAATAATCAAATAGTGAAACGGAAATACGTTTGGAATGCCCGATCAGCAATAATAACATTTGCTGTTATTGGTAAACATTTTCGTTCTAAAATAGACGCTAAGAAAAAAGTAATTCCTGCTTCCTGCTGATTACCTGCTAGTATTTGTTTACTTTGGAAACATCATTTTGAAACCTGTCTAGTTAATTTAAATGTAGATTTAGTTTATTTGCCAACGAAGTAGATAATGACATCACATCAAGTCAAACAAAACCAACAACTTTATTCAAATGAAATCGTCAAAGTTTCAAAATGAAAATAATTAAACTTTGTGAAAGCATCAGATGTCAAGTTAACTAAATATGACGATTCTCTTCGGATTTTCCTCAGTGACGGAAATAAAAAGTACTCCGCACTTGTTTGTTTTACGATCTGTCGTAAAAAAAACTCTATTTTTAGTGTATGACTATTTTTTTTTAGGTAAATGAAGATAAATTAGTGATGAGAGAACGCAAAACGCATGCACTTTTAATGTCTACATTTCGTGTGCCTCGTTCTATGGCCATTCAACAATACAATCTCCTGCTAATGCAGGAGCCACGGAACAATGTGACTGGAATTTTCCAGTCATTTCGTTGAGATTAAAGAGTAGAAGGTATTTCATGGAACTGCTCTTTGCATTCCATTTGTTGAAATTGATCCAAAAAATTATCACTATACATAACATAAATAATCGTTTTAAAAATTACTAACTACATAAAGGAGTCGCAAGATATTCACGACGAGATAATCCTGTGAAAATTCCAATTCCAAGTACGACAATTCCTGTAAGAATTCCATGCATCTATAATATACATGGTATAATCGTAGGAATAACGATTCCTGGCTTTAAACTAATTTTATTTCAATTTTAGGCCTAGAACTTCTGTTTCATCTCAAAACCCTCAAATTTCTTCTGAAAGTTTTTTAAAATGTAAAGTTGAAGTTTGTTGAGAATATGAGAATGGAATGAATTTCTAATGGTGTTAACAGACGAACAGCGTCGTGAATTCGTAAGAGGGCGAGAAATGTAATTTCAAGCAAGAAAATTACTTTCAGACTTCCTAATCCACGATATTTCCTAAGTGGGTTATGATTGGTATACTTAGTTGAATATTTTCAACCACGCAGTTATGTAAAAAAAATATTATGAAATTGCTGGCACAAAGGTAAAGTTTCTGCAAAGGCTAATGGCTACGAATGTATGATTATAATGGTGATGATGTTGATGAAAGGGTTTAGATGAAATGGAAGGTGAATGACCATCATGATCTACTGCAGGAAACTTTTCCAACATCAATCTTCTGACTTATAGAAACCTCTAAAAAATCTTAGTCAAAAGATCGGCGATGTTAATCGAACCCAGGTCTTCTAATAAATCCAAAGCTTTGAAGCCTGAGCCAACTTGCTCCGTACTAGGTTGCATTATGTACAGTCACCTCTATATGTCCTGATATAAGCCAGCGATGAAACAAGTCTTGCAAATCACCTCTCTGTATACAAATATCTGTATTTCAGGCAACTTATACTACGTCTGTGTACGACGGGTAGTCGCGATAGGGGTTAAGTTTTATCAAGTCATATAGAGGTGACTGTACTACACCCGCGGACTCATAAATTACTTGCGAAATTCTAAATCTACATACGAAAATACAGAGATGAACGCAGATGGTTAGCATGTGGCCCGTGGGGTTGGAGGGTTTGATTATAAGAACCAACCAATCACCTATAACACATTACCAATCTCCTTTACAATCACCTATAAATACCAAACAACAACACCATTCAACCTATGATTCAACAAAATTGATGGTAATCCGAGCTCCATAGTTTAGCCGATCACCGTCAATTAAGTCCGCCGGTATACGTATAGCATTGAAACGAGCATGGGCGACATGCAAATGATTGGTTTTTGAGCCCTGGATCAAAGTCATTATTACGGCAATGTTTACTTTAACTGTCATTACAGTGTAAAGATGTACATATTTATAAATTTTAATTCCTTCATCAATAACAGACCTTTTAGTGAAATCCCTTGGCCAATGGAAAATATTTAAATTTAATTGAACTGTAAAACGCCATGTGCTAACCCTGTGCTATTTGTTGAGAATAGAAGAAGATAAAAGTGTGATTGCAACGCTCGCTTCTCTCTTTCAGCGGACAGCAGCTTCCTATTGGCGAACGCGCAGATCGTGGACTTCCCCATCGTCTACTGCAACGAGTCCTTCTGCAAGATCTCTGGCTATAACCGAGCCGAGGTAAGACGTTCATTACTCCCCAGTCCAGACTAGAAGCAACCCGCAATACATAGAAGATAGTTGTGGTGCCTAACCTTCTGCACAGAGATCAATCAGTTTTGATAATGTTATAATTTGACATGATCTGGCTCACTGACCACAAAAGTGATATTTTCCATCTAATACTCGAATACTTGGACACATCATGAGGGGCCATAAATACAGGCTCTTGCAATTAGTCTTACAAGGGAAGATTGAGGGACAGCGTAGACCTGGCAGGAGGAGGACTTCATGGCTCAATAATCAAAGGGATTGGTTCGGGCAGAGCACGGGGTCCTTGTTCAGAGCTGAGGTATCCAAAGAGCTAGAAGTGATGATCGTCAACCATTCATTAGAAGAGGGCACACGAAGAAGAAGAGTGACTTTCCAGTTGAGCTATAAGGAAGGAGGGTAGTCAAAACAACTGCCATCTGTGCATTGCGGGCTGCGTGTCAGTCAGCGAGCTCATGAGTAACTGCAGCCACTACTCGTATAATCAAGGGTTTTAAAGATTTGGAACGGAAATTCCGGGATTTATCTTTACTCTCTGTTTCTTCATGTTTCATTAATATAAATTTAAAAATAAAATTAACTGTTCCCATTCTATTATACCTTAATACATTCTTATTTGCTAATCGTGACAGGAGTCATTGTGTAAGGGATACTTTAATGTAACTGTATTTGTCGACTTCGGTCAAATGGCAATTGATAGTTCTTGATTACATGATTCCAAAAGTGTGCAGAGTAAAAATAGCATATGGGCTTCGAACCATCTACCTACAGATTTACAATCGCGGTTCATGTACAGCCGCCTCTTTGTGTTGTGATAACAGCCAGCGATAAAACCAATCTTGCAAATCATCCCTTTGAATACAAATATCAATCAATCTAGGCAACTTATACTACGTCTGTGTACGACTGGTAGTCGATATTGGGGGTAAGTTTTATGACAACATAATGAGTTGAACGATTCTGTAGATCTCTTTCAGTAAAGAATAGCGCCATCTATGCCTTACAATGTGAGAGAGGGAGAAACTTGTCATTTTCACTCGCTTTTCTCTGGCCGAACGACAGTTTTATTGCGCACAAACATGTTTACGCCTTGAGCGTGAAACACGACACCGAAATCCTGTTACCTGACACTATGGCCACGAAAGATGGAGGCGATATTCAAAAACATGGGATTCCGTGTCGACAAGGAACATAACCAAACACTCTTTATTCAGATGTGAGGTGTATTTTATTCCGTTTGCATGATTTTTTGGTGTTCGTTTGTGATATTTTTTACAATAAAATTACTCGAATTTTCTTCAAGTGAATTATCTTTGAATTAGTTCTAGCATCTCGTGCAATGTAATTATAGTAATTGTGGAATACATTTTATTTATTAGGCAGATAAATTAAACTCGCGTTATGGTAATAATAAAAAATATAAATAACTTGACTTATTTTGTCGTTATTTTAACTGATCAGAAGTTCAAGCTTGAATAAAAGATTTAAATACCGAATTCGTTTCTATCTTTAACGATGCCTGGTTTCATGATGGTACGTAACTTTGGTGGATCGAACATTTTCATGGCCGATATAAAATTATCCTCTCTTAAATGTAATTCTGTATGAATGGAAGTTTTATGAAGAAACTTGACTTAGGATTGTATACAGCTCAATAGTTCCTTTCATAGAACCTGTATTTTTTTAATACGAGTCGCTTTTTCCTTGAAACACTTTTGCAATAGGTAATCAGTGAAAGAAAAGAAAATGCTTTTAGTGTTTTTCTCAGCTTCCAATTCTACTCTCAGTTTTTTTCATTCTACGTGTCTAAAATGATAAAACTGATCTCATTTCTTCGACCCGAAAAGCAACGTTTTTCACCTTTCACAACAATTGACTTCTTTATAGCAAGTAATGTTCAACAATATTACATTTCCTGTAATATTAAGAAAATGATAAGTGTTTTGCTATCTGATGTGCGAGAAAATGAATAGAATCTATGGCTCTATTCTTTGGATGTTTTAACGGCGTTAAGTATGAAGTACAACAAACCAAAGGGTTAAACATTTTTTCTGAGACAATTTTCGACAACTCATAGTTTTTAAAAAGTGGAATATCCCCAAAAATTGGAGCCTTATGTACAGGTTTCAAATGGCTTATTTTTTTGTACTACATGTGCTCTAACAGTTTTGTAGTAATCTATAGTCAATAAATCAATTTACGGACTTCATAGTGGATTTTAACAACTTACAAATTTAAATAGCGATGTTTCCTGATGATTTCTTATAGAGTGATTCCAAAAATTGATTTTGTGTAGACAAATTCTATCTCTCTTCACTCATGATGCAGAGATTAATACTTGGTATCAAGACAGAAACGAATTCACAGCCTTATATAATTGAATAATAGGTAATCGCACTCCATGCATTTAATTAACTGTATCTTTGATTTTGAGTGACGAGTATACCTAAATCTGATCGACCCTCTGCGGACAAACTATAAACTAGGAGATGACTACAATGCAATTGTTCAAATTTCAAATTGAAAATGACATTAGCGTGACAGATTTTGATTTTGAATATTATGTTTATAAATGCATCGAAATTGAGTGAAAAGATAGTAAATGCTCATACCTATATGTCGGTACCTACTTTAGTTCTCAAAATTGGAGTGGGACCACTATTCATGTGTGTAAACAAGGCTGTGATATCCATACATTCTGTCCCATGAAACATCTCTTCGTTCTCTCTTGGGGCCGAGTAAAAGGAGCCACCTGATTGGTCAGAACTTCGTCTAACTAGTTCCACTCTCTGCCGCAGGTGATGCAGAAGTCATGTCGCTGCACGTTCATGTTCGGTGAGTTGACGGACAAGGAGACTATCGTGCGGATAGACGAGGTCCTGGAGGCGCAAATCCACGATCAGTTCGAGATACTACTCTACAAGAAGAACAGTGAGTATCCGACAAGTGGCGCCATCTGTTTGGCGGGAAATTCAAAACCGGGGCACCCATTCTCAGAATAGATTCAGAGTGAGGTTAGGTAAACGTGATCAAAGTAATTTATTAAGGATCATGCCCTAAAGCGTCATTGAATATAATTGTGACCGTTGATTGAAGATAGAATATGCATTGAAGGGACAAAGCTTTGATTTATTGACAATTTATCATACGGAAGCAATTTTTGAGGTGCTCGCTTATCAACGCGTTACACAATGTAAGCGTTTCCCAAGATCAGTTTATATTACAAGCTATATTAACCTTTCTTTACTGTGGTCATTCGAGTAACAAATTCGAGTGTTCAAATTTCAACATTTGCTATATTTATTTTCGTCTCCTATAGGCCATTTACTTTTCTACTTTCTTCTACTTTTTTTCTTATACTAATTACTTCAGTACAAATTTCACTTATCGATACGTTTAAATGTCGGCTAAAATTGTAACAAAATCAAATTATATAAGTGTAAGAAAATTAAGAAAATTTTGTTATTAAATTATCAACAAATTGAAACATGATGTTCACGTAATTTCTGATTGATGAATCAAATCAATCATCTGCCAAGTGGAGCTGGGAATAAGTTTGACATTTGGGACATGAGCTAGAAATTGTCGTGAATGAAGACTTGTCAATCATTCGAAACTCTATTACTGTTTTACATTACGTAACACATGTTAAAAGTGTTTCTTGACATGAAATCTTTTCTGAACATCGGTTTTTCATGTTAAATCCGTCATAACAATGTTGCGATTTTATCGCAATAACACATTTTCAGTTTAAGTTCAGATCGAATCGAAATTTCCCTGATAAATACTGAAATCACATGCTTCGAAATCAAAATCAATCAAAATCTACGCTAATACATTATCACACAAACGCAAATCAAATGGGTGGAAAATTGTATTTCTTAAAACACACCCGCCTGGTTTCTTTGCACTTAGGTCCTTCTAATACTGGGCCTTTCATGTCAAATGAGAAAGTTTTTCAAGTTGAACGTGTCTGTAGACAAGGATAGAAAGAGTGAGGTTAGGTTCAGTTGAACGCACGAGCACTGCCTTCTTTATTAGTTCCGTTCACACTCGAAATTACTTCTAAAGAAGGCCGTGCGTATAAGAGAATGGGTGCCCAGATGCGGTTCTTTATCACTCCTCGACTCAATCACACTCTGCCACGGAATGCCACAAAATCTCCACCGTTGCGCTCTCAGTCCTCCACAAGAAAACACAAACAAACATTCTTGATTTAGGATAAGTTGAAGTAAAGTTTTCGTCCATCATCAGTGCTATTTTTTCATTATAAAATGATATGACCGTCTAAATTTTTTTATTATAAGCATATTATAGTTATATTTCCATGACGTATGTCGTAAAACCACGTGATTTCTTTTGACCAATCAGGGCGAGGGATATCTAGTTTCTGCGATATTCGTCATGGAAAGTCATCGTCCCTAATATCAAGTTTATAACACCACTCTTGTTTTACATTATTTCAACATTTGTAGATGGTAGATCACGTCAGATTACTATTTTTCATGATCTCACTGATATCTCACATGATATCATTTTTTCTCACATGATATCTCATGATATCTCAGTCTCACACAACACGGAATGGCGAATGTCTCATAATTATCAAAAGGAATGAGAGCCTTATATTAAACAACAACAACCATGAAGTAACAATTATAAAGCCTCATTTACAGCAACTGACTCATCAGTGTTCTAGGTTGCTCGTCGTAGCTAGACGCAACACTGCTACCTTGAGCCCTGATTGGTCTAACGCATTAACTCTAAGCCCTGATTGGTCTAACGCATTAACTCTGAGCTCTGATTGGTCAACGCAGTAACCTTGAGCACTGATTGGTCTAACGCATTAACTCTGAGCTCTGATTGGTCTAACGCAGTAACCTTGAGCCCTGATTGGTCTAACGCAGTAACCTTGATAACTGATTGGTCTGACGCAGTAACCCTGAGCCCTGATTGGTCTAACGCTATAATCTTCATCTCTGATTGGCTTAAGAGCTGTAAATGAGGCCTTAACGTCCTTCCGTCGGTTCATCAATATAACCGGAAGATCGTGTTCAATTTCCTCTATTATTAACTAACACTTCAGCACTGCTAATTTATAGTCTTTACCTTCAAACTTTTGTAAAAAAAATTACCATAACTAACCCTGTATATATTTCTCAATTATGTATTTTGTAGTTATTACCTAGCTTTAAGTGGAAAAGTTTTTCAATAGCTTTCACAGCTTTTGAAAATCTGTCCATTGTGGTTGAAAGTTAGCCCTTACTAAGTGTAAAACTCAAGTGAGGCTTTTCCTAAATGAAAATGCATTTACGGAAATGCTTACTTAGTTAAAGTAACACGCACTTGGCTCATGTGCGTGCTTTCGCCATAATAAATCTTGTTCTAATCTACTCTATGTATCTATTAGTCATTTTCGCTTATTAACTCTTTAGCTCTTGCCTGTTATAGGCAAATTGAATTGATCAACACGTCTTTTCCTTGTAAGTCTATTTAATATTGTATATTTAGACGCAATCTTATTTCAAATGTTATTTTTGAGAGGTTAAGAAAGGTCATTTTATGTTCCCCGCTCTACTGTCTTCTTCGTATTTTGATATTAAAATAATTTATTGGCGACGATGTAAAGAGAATTTTGATATTTATAACTCGAAACATTGCATGCGTTCCTGGCATGGAATAACGATTTAATAAAAGTAGACCTCTCTCGGATATTTTTGATGGGTCATTAATATTTTTGTGACCCGCTACTCCGCTACGAATTAGTAAAGAACTTCCAGCGAAGTACGAAGTTCGAAAAAAACACACGGAAAAGCAGTGTAATTTCTGTGATAATGTAGTGTTGTCACGAATGATGACAATCAATTATATTTTATTGCCTTAATTTAAACAAAAAAGTTCATAACAACGTAATCGTATTTTAATGGTGGATTGATCACGGATACTTTCTGTTATTTTATTACCAATTACTTGTAATGTTAATTATAAAGTTAATAATTTGCACTGATCGGTCTTTTTAATTACTTCCATGAAATGCCAACAGTATTCAACTAGTCGTTATTTAAGTCGTCCTTTTTACCTCCCTGTGTCATACATTACATTACTTTGAGTAAAAAAACATATCTTCGTCATAGATAAATATTTAAATTTCTCTGAGAAAGATTCTCAGTATACTTTTTAATTAAAATAAAATAAAAACAAAACTAATTACTTTTGAATCGGCTATTAATAAATGTTTGTTGTAAAAAATGTTCCTGTAAAGATACTATTTTTTGAAAATACGAACACAGACGAAAATCGAAATTAGGTCTTATTTTCCAACACACATAACTAACGTTAAACATGTTATATTCCCACACCGAGTTGCACACTTTGACTCCCCCTCCAGTCTTCAATTAATTTCCAAGATCATCTAACAAACACATTTGTGTCTACTCGAGTGCATAACCGCAGCTCTCATCCGAGTCATCCCATTTCACATATCGATCTTAGTTCGCTCGTTGTCTCCTGGTATTTAGGTCGAAGAGTGGACTAAATTTAGACAGTGTTATAGGACTCTTGAGGAAAGTTTCAAGTTGGGACATAATGGAAAGTCAGCCCACTCAACTTCGGGGGAATATCAAGTTGACAGTGACAAGAACAAATGCTAACTTGTGATTTAAGTTTAATGTTAAAGATAACTTAAGATCAATAGTGGGCTACAACTGTACCAGAAGAGAAATGTATCCAAAGAAAATGCTACATTTCCTAGGAAAAATATTAATTGTTACATGTTACAAGTATACAATCCAGAAGTGAGTGATCACTAAATTCCAATCTTTATCAGCTTTGTTTAAAATCCTGTATAGCTGAGCTTTTTCCAAAGTGGACTTTTGTCAACTTAAAATCTCGTAAAGTAAATACGTTTTCCAAAGCAATTTGTCTTTTGTGTGGATAACTTTCATCTTGTCTTGTGTAGTAGAAAATGTTGGAATTCAAATTTAAATATAAATAGTTTGTATTGATTTTAAAAATACTGCATTCTCAACCAAAAATATATAAAAGACCGTAAATATGCCTAGAAATTTAGTGCTTTTTGAGATAGAATCTTCCTTCACTTGGATGGTATTGGAGGTGTAATATTTTTGCATTATTGACAGGTACAAACTCTTCTGTCAATGAAACAATTACACAAACGACGCGGTTAAACAAATGTCCAGTTCCATATTAAATGGCTACTAAATCTTCATAGAACCACTTAATAACCACTAAGTAACTACATAAAGTTCGAATATGATGCAAAGAATGTCTTTGTTTCATTTGACCTAGTGAACACTATACTCGACCCTGCTGCCACCTAGTGCTGAGGTCGCGCAGCATATGCAAGTGTCAGTTATTTTCACTATCACTAATATAACGCCCCAGCTGGTGCATTTTATACCTGAAAATTAAATTAGTTCCAGCTTAAAATCAGTTTGCCAGTTCAGATTAAATTGCACATACGTGAGGAAAATTCAATGATTGCTTGAAAGGAACTTTCAGTTAGTTTATACTTGCCAGTAGAATGTAGGTTAACATTCAAACCGTGTAAAATACCGACTGCTTTAGTTTTCATGGTGAAAAAAACTCTTCGAGAAAACCACCTCAGGGCCAACCTAATCTTTTAAAAATTCAAATTATCTCATATCTCCTTTGTTCTGTAACAAAAAAGATTTATGTCTTTGCCAACCTGGAAAGCTTTGTTCACCGTAATATCGTTTCGCAGCCACTTTGTATCCAACCCGGGCCACTTTATCTAGCGTGGGTTGATTTACGACGTTTTAAAAATATAACCAATTAACAATATCGAATCACATAGCTTTCATGGATGATATAATAACCAAGGGGGTAGTTTACCCCTTCTACTGGCTTGTTTACCGCGTTGACTATGTCCATCGGTATCGAATGAACAAGACATTGATGTGATGTAGGGGAGAGGGGGCTGTAATGATCCACCAATACTGTATCGGGTTCATGTCGTGGTTAATTGCTGGCTATACGGAACGGGTTATGGCGTGCTAGCTCTAGAGCAACATGGGTAATATATAACGGGATAATGCGATCTAAAGTTTCTATGTGGGTCGTATTTTGCACGGCACCTCTTTAGGATTGATCGTAACAATTCTGTCAATGTTTAAATTTTAATTCAGAACATTTGGTATTATGACGTCTGTAAGTTTTGATTGAGGTATGTATAAGAATATGACGGAAGTTTGTTATACGGACTGTAGGGAAATGTGATTTTTAAGTTATTTAAAGCGAATGAAATAATAATATATCATAAAAATAGATGTTTTGACGTTTGTAGTTTTTAAGGTAGTGCATTATAATCCGATGCAGTATAGTTTCTATTGCCAAGAATTTCAGGAAAACATTAAAATGTTTCAGATATTTCGTGCTCAGATCGTCTATTTCTAAACGTCAATAATGCCTTTATTATAACCAACCATGAAAATGACGTGAAATTCTTGACAGTGAACCGTTTCGTGTGTATCATTGAGCGTTTCCTTGTCTTCTAAGAAGCACACGAGGGCTGTAAATACCCCCTCTCCCCTTATGCCCCCGTCTCCCCTGCCATTCAACTATTGACAGCTTTGCAACACTGTTGTCTATTTGGAAGCTCGGTGTATTAGTTACACCGAGGTGAACAGTGTTGTCATATCTCTGATAGCTTAATTAATTAATGGGTATGTGGGAACTGAGATGGCGGCAAATTCAAATTGGGGGGTTTCATTTTACGTCGATATTCTTGTCACATAATAGAAAGTTGATAAGATACTCTGAAATACTCTTAAAATACGAGATTATATTGACCATTTAAGAAAGTAAAGAGACATCTGTTGGTGACATATGGGTACTTAGTATAGCATGCTGGGAGAAGACTGTTGGCATACAACTTCTGGTACAAAACGAAAAGCGAAAAAGTTTTGTTTATAATTTAAATATACGTTTTCGTGTCTTAATTATTAAATAATCATTTAAATTAAATATACTTAATAGTAGGTTAAAACTTTCAAACAACATGGCGGCGGTTAGACATTGTCATTTGGCATTCGTTACCCAAAAATGCAATGCAAGCTGACTTTCTTAAATGCCCTATTTGTAAAAAAAAAAAAAAAAAAAAAAAAAAAAAATGAAATCTTTTATCACGAGCACAAAAACTAACTCTTATCAATCATTAGAGATGCAAATTAAACGATATTGTTAAAGAATTTGTTCCAAAAGACGAGAAATACTTAGCTTTTACGAGAACATTGTCTAATCTGTAGGACAGTAACATAAGGTATGCAGACTCATTGTAACAAATATGTCAGGTTTCATGAATCACATTGAAACTTGTCTACATTGAATTGTTAGAAGTTTATCTATGGGAAGTTTGTTTGATAATAGTGCAGTGTATCACCATTCTCCAGTGTATTCGGGAATAACTTATCTCCGAGTCAAGTTTCTGTACATGACGAACTTGATCAATAACTGCTGTTTGTGAAAACTCTATTTTCTTTTACGAGGTAAAATAACTTCCTTGTTCAGTCAAACTGTTACATGTTCAATAATTTCCTCTTTCCCCATTTTATAATTAAATCTTCGGTATTTGTGTTCTTTTGTACTTATTATTAGTGACGCTTTGCTAAGAATGAAAGTATATTTATGACTTCAAAACTTTTAAAAGATCATTGATTACAACCTACAAATAATTAACGAAGCTGTCATTATTAAAACATAAAACAAACTTAGTTTGTTTGAAATTGAGTTCAATTAACTTAGTTTGAGATCTATCTAAGGTCATTAGAAAAAAACATATTTCTAACTAAGTTTTATCAACACTAACAAATAAGTACAACTTTTATGACCCAACCCAATGTGAGAAATTTCTTACATTCTATTTAACGAGGAGTGACACGAAATGTGAATTCCAAGTAATGTAAACACTCCCATTCTGACTCAGCCATGTTCATTATTTTATCAAATCTTAAATTATTCGAATTCTTTGACGACGATAGTCAAACAAAAATCTACAGAATTTTCCTCGAGGATTTAACATTCCCTTTTAAGGTGATGCAAGCGCGAGCGATTTTGCCGCTTGTTGCAGGCACTTTTTTGGATACGATTGGAGACAAAATGGGTTGACGAAATTATTACAATTTAAATCATGATTACAATAAAAAAAACTCAGGGTTATCACTTGGTAATTTTTTTATTTTTGGTTTGTTAATTAGTAATAATTGATTGATTTTTGGTGAAAAATTGATTATTTCTTGTCTCGCTAGGTGCCGTATGAAATTTAATTTAAAAATGTGCCAAGTAATAACCCTAAATTTGTCTTATCTAATCATGATTAAAATTTGAGATCGGATTTGGTCTCCAATCGTATCGGAAATTTCATAGTTTTGCGCGGTTTTGTTGAATAACCGGCGCCTAATTAACAAGGCGCGAAGCAAAAATGAAAAAGTGCTACTAATAAAAAATTATGCTGAACATACTTTCAAATTCACACCCAATTATGAAACAATTTTTCTATAACAATTTGCTAAAACGGCCGAGCGCTTGCACCACCGTTCGTGAATGTCCACGGTAAAACCATTAAACAAAAAAACTATTTTTCACTTAATAACACCGCTTTGAAAGTAGACCGATGCAAATCTTCCATACCGTGCATAATCCATCCTTCTGTAGTAAAACTTAAAACCGGAAGCTGGAGGTAATGAGTCGGTAGAGCTATTATTGCCGAGTACATACGTCATTTCCACCTGTTATTATCCACCAGCTTCCCAGATAATGAACTTGATGTACGAATTATGCAAGCCGACACAAGCGTTTGCAAAACTGTCAACAGCAAATATAATTCCATCGAGAGTTTCGATCCCTAGCCCGGATGACGATAACCGATTCGCGGAATTACATTTCGCCACAGAGCAACGGGTAATAATTCCCACCCACATGGTGTTAGTTGAAACATGGGAAAGCGATCATGACCACTGGGGAATTGAGTTGTATATCCGTTCGGAACGAGTTGTGATCCTTTGACAGTGGTGTGGCATAGAAGCATGTATTCATTTACAAGGATGATGAGCAAGATGAAGTTTAATGTCACCCACTTACTTGAGGTGAAATACTTTTGCTTCTAAGTCGACCTACTAGATGTCGATGATTTTTACTTTCCATAAGATGGAGAATAATAAACGTCCACCAAATAGTACACTGAGATTTTGCCTCCAAGAATCCATTTTGGATGAACATTAAAAATTAAATGTCAATTTATTTCTGACACAGTTATTTTACTTGACCATTAGCTATTGATCATTTATTTTCACAATGGGTGGAAATATAATCAGTTTAGGTTAATAAAAATGTTACGTTATAAAGAACCATACAAATTAATTTTAATTTTTTTATTTTTTCGAAAACTACATTTGGTGGCATATGTGGGATTATACATTAAACTTATTAGCTCTCTTTTAACGCTTCATAGTTTGACAAATTGCGTGTTTTGGGACTATTCTATGAAGTTTTTACATGAGTTTTGCATTTGATACTTGTCACGTCGGTAGGTTTTGTTACAACATTAGTATTTTTATGTTTACCTCTGCGTTATTAGAAATAAACACGGATTATGTATTAATTTTTTGTTAGAAAAAGAAGATGAATATTTTTTAATGGATCTGAGTAAATTGAAACAGGATTTCGGCATTATAATGGTAGAATTAAATTACAATGGTGGCATCGGTAGGAGTTTTAATATATTTGTGGCATCTGTAGGATTTTAACAAGACAAGGAATATTGACAAGATTCTGATGTTTCATGCTCAATAGGATTATGAAATCTACTGTTTTATTTCTATGATCTTACTTTTTATGAAATTTATTGTAACCTCTTCTTCTCTTCTACTTTCTCTTTCTCTTTCTCCGTGGCTCTTCTTTCTTCAGCACCGCATCCTACAGTAGAAATAAAAGTCAGTTGTAAGGCGGTCTTCAAACTAAGGTCTTTTCAACAATTCTCTTTTGTTATGAGAAATCACCACAAAATTCTTTATTAATCAAAGATAATTGAACGATCAAGGAGTTGAATTTAACTCATTGTCAGCTAACTCTCTAAAAGTTTCCGATATGAGTTCAAATATTTATAATTCGATTGCGTAAGAATGTGACGCGAAAACATTTTGTTCGATCTACGACTCAACCGTTTTGATTCCATTTTTATTGCTTTTCGTCTGAATATTTAACTGTTCAAACATTTTAAATCAAAATATTATTTATCTAGCGTTCAAATTAACTAAGCACCTACTTCAACTGACTTTTCTTTGTTTAACGCTGTATTCTAAAAGTAAGTCCGAACAATCCATAGTTTTGATCAACTCCCACTCTATGCTGTGTGGGTGGGTCGTGATCATATTGTGGCACGCTCTTCATTTATGAAGCAACCTCTGTTCCGAGGGGGTGGGGGGGTGCGGGCGGGGGGAGGGGATTTCCACCCCCACCCCCCCAAACACCATCTTCCCGTGTCATTGATCCACAACAGCCGACTCGCGACGAAAAACGAACCCGCAAAAACTAGTACATTTTGTAATAGTTTAAAGCTGTATTACAGTGGCCAATTTAAATTGACTCATCGAAAAAGTCCGACTTTAAAATTGGCAGCTGCGGTTGATTTGAGATATGAAGTCGGTAAAACGAAGTCTTAAACAATATAGAACATCGAGATAAACTTCCTGGAGACAGTAAAATGCTGTGTTGTGACCTAAATATTGCAATCTATTGGCTCAATGTTAGTGGGAAGTCTGTAATCGTTTTTCGATTGAATTGTATTCTAGTAACTGTCATCCCGTTGTAAGATACAAGATTACGATTGATTTTAGCAGAAGAATTCTATCGCCTGATCTACAGTTTAAACAGCGCAGTAGCAATATGTTATAACGTTGTCTTTGAGTGGCCCGGAACCAATTTCCGTTCGAGTTTTTCTGTCCTTTTCGAAGTGTTCTATATTTTGTGAACGGTTATACGAAATTAAAATAAATATTTGCGTCATATATAGACTTTCAAACTCTCTCAATGGTGTATTGTTGGTTTAACCTTATTTGGCGAATAGAGTAAAGTTAGAAGTTTAATAGGAAAGCCGTACTACTTCCAATATTCATCGACTACATTCAGCTCCCCAAAATGTACACTCTATATTTTATCCAAAAAAATATACTTGCAAAATTACGTATAGGACGTGCCCAAATACTCCTTTCATCGGTATGATTCTCATATGTTCATGTTTGTTTTGACTTAAGTATGCAGTTACCAAAAACACCCTTCATAACCTCAAAAGCAAGACGTCAAAATAAGAATAGGAACGAAAATAAAACCGATGAATTCATAATTCAGTCACGTTCTTAGTTTACTATGTTTTCACATGGCAATAAGAGCAAGAAAGCATCGGAATAAATTTAAAACTATGTATTTTTTCTTGAGAAAATAGTAATAATACTATAGAGTACCTAATAATAGTTGACTTCACTAGCTAAACTACTATGATAACTGTTTCTTTAAATTGGCCATCGTAGTACAAAACCTTAAAATCTCTGGACTTCGCCAAAGAAAACACTCGCGTCTTCTAATCAGCTAATTCCTCTCGCAAATCTTCATTACGCGGATGTTGTTTTGGCTTCTCTCTCCGTGTTAAGATTCTGTGAAGAGGTTGCTTCTGAACGCATGTATCACGGTGCTAGGCCATATGCATGTGGTGTGGATGTAGTGGACGCTTGCATGTCAGTAGCAATTGCATGACGAATACACATACAGCTTAATGGCACTCACACAAGCTCTGTGCAAATTCACTTTAATTGATGTGTGTTTTTTTTAAAGTGCTGTTAAAAGAGAATATGAAAAATGACTCGTGGAAGTTTTGTTGGAATTTCAGCTGATGTTAATCGCATACTTTATTCTAAATGGGTAAAGTCGGTTAAAAACACGTTTCGATATTTTTATGAAGACACATGATGTCCCCTTTGATAATTTATGTGTAATTAGTATTACTAATGAAATTCTGTTTAAGGCGACTTTATCCTTTAATAACTGTGTTTTAAGGCCGATTTTTACAAATAAACGTATAAAAAGATTTACTGTTGTCTGAAGAACCAAAAATTTTGTTATTTTACCGAACATATTTTAAATTTCTAACTGAAATTAAATGGAATAAATTGTCTTGAGAGAGATAACTTTATTGAAAAACACTGTCATTATAAATGGATGCCTCAAAGACACAATATAACATTATTATAAAGTGTAAATATAATGATTGATAGGCAAAAATTACTTGATACAGGTGTTAAAAACATAATATCAAACCATTTTGCTTCTAAGCCCGCGAGGTTGTTATTAGAAACCTCAGTCAACTGATTCAAATATATACAATTATCCAGAATTGAATCTAATATTTGCTTTGCAAGTGACACTTTATCTAATGACACTATACTCCTGACATCCGCCCATGATTACAAAGTCAGTGTCATGTATCAATAATGAATGAGATTGACTTAATGAGAGCAACTCGATCGATATGGGTGACAATATTCAAATATAGAACACCCTGAATAACTAAGTGGCACTTGATTTTAGCCTCATGAATAAAATAATATGATAATACGAATATTGACAATAAAAAATTGCCGAAAATAGTACTGATATTGATCATGCAAGTACCTTTCAAAGACGGTGTCATTCATCATGGGATAATGTATGATTGCTGCTATCACAATTTGATAAATATTAGTCATTTTTTCGTATAAATAACGTCATTTGAAGGAAAATTCACATAGAGGGTTGGAAAAAATCCCTGGATTGATTTAAAAGAACTTTGGTGTTCTTAAACTCATAAAGCTAACTGTTGAAACGAAAATGAAAATGAAGTGCATATATTTACTTTTCATATTATGTTTTTATATAACAAAATCATTGTGTTCAATGTGCAAATTCAATGTGTGATCCACTTAAAAAAGTGCAACATATGTGAAACTTTTAAGCAAATTGTGCATAGAATTTTTAATTAGTTAACACACAAATTTATAATCTCACGTTTGAAACTCATGTTAATCTTAATAATTAGCTATCAGAGTAAAAATGTAATGGATTTATCTCGTTTGTTTTGTTTCATCACCATCGTTGATAATTTAGTAGATAGTTACAATATTTTTAAAGCCATATGCTGATTTTAAACACCCATGAATATATTAAACTATTATTAATCAAAAACCCAGTACTAGGAAGATTTATCTCATGGATTTCATTATTCTGTAACAATATTGTCGTGACCTTTAAATCTTTTGTAACATATTTGTAAAACTCGGTCTGACAGCTATCAATGTGCAATGTTTGTTGATCATTGTTTGAATGTTGGCAACTTGTAGTTGATCGCTTTTGTTGTTGTTTTTGTCCGACAGGCACCCCGAGAGGTATGTACCCATCACGTTGTACCCAACACGACAAGCAAGGTAACATTCGGCTGCGAAAGCTCTTTCCTTGTTCAGCTTCTATTTGTAGCTACCTCTCTCTTTTCATCCTTCACTTCTTGTACATTAACGTTACACGTGCGAAATTCGAGCTGCTGAAATCACGTTTTGGAATGCAAGCATTTCTCCCTATTATGATTTTAATGATGTGTTGACTTAATAAGCAAGTATTATGAAAATGATCAATGTTTGTATAATTCTGGCTGTCAAAATTTGCACTGGCGTAATTTGTCGAGTTTGGTATTTAGAAAAATGAGGGACCATATAATTGCGAGCGACCTTTTTTGGTGCTAATAATTATTAAATAGTCAACACTTTACTATAAAATGTAATAACATTGATAATGGCGGTCACATTACCTGATAGAAATTTGTTATTATTCTGAAGTTTACACTCTAGTATGAAATTGTAACATTTTCAAAAGATTTTATTATAATGCCTCATGAAAGTTTTACTGGATCGTATTATCAATAAAAATTATATATGCAAACATCATAGCGGTACAGCACAATATATTAAAGTTTTGAATCTTAGCGGAAAATACTTAAACGTCATCTTTAGAATCTTAAGCTGTTTGTCATTCTTTGGAGAAATACTTGAATCGTAATTTCTTGCACACTAAACTAATTTCACTAGTGTAACCCTTCTTTTCTGTCCACAATTTATATTTTCAAGCAATTTCGTTTACATGTTGGTAATCTAGGTTAGCTTTTGCTTAGAGAGAAAAGAGCATGCATTCTAATTATCTTGGTGGTTTGAAAAAGATGTTTAAGCTAGAATCTCTCGAGAATAGGATCTAGCTGCATTGAGGTATTCTAGTGATAACCAAGTTAGAGAGTAGTGCGATAAGGGGGAGCTGAGAGAAGAATGTTGAGTTGGCTATGGCGCCTCTACCCGTGTGCTTGGCGCCTCTACAGGGCAATGCAAACGACAGATCGCGATAATCTCTGAGAACATTTGTGTCACAGGTAAGATCTGGATTTAATTGTCACATGCATGAAGGCAAATTTCAACATTTTATCAAAACTTTTGAAACTTGCGTCAATTTGAAAACAAGTCCTGTATTTCAGTTTCAAAGTCGACCTCTACTAAAACTGAATTTGTTTTCAGTTTTTACACAAATTTTGCTCAATTTTATTCTGTGAAATGTTGACCTAAAAAGACTTCTTGGTGAAAATTGGTTATGTTTTCCTTCGTGCATAAAATTACTTTTATCTACTTTATGTATCTCCAGTCTCAACCAGGAAGAGTTTACATAATTTGTTTTCGGATGTTGAGCAATGTTTTGAAGAGAAATGAAAATGTAGTTGGAAAGCTGCCTCCGGCGATGCATACGACTTTTAAATATGACTTTCCATTAAGTTTAGCAATTTGGACAAATTGCATCATTCGTAACCTGCTTATAAATAACACGGTGTGGTTTTGGATTTAGTTCTACTTGAAATTTTGATGCAATCGCAGAATTCATAACATCGATAGTACTTCGTATTTTGGAAGAAATTTAGATGTGAAATGTGAAAGACATCTTGATTTGCTATACATTCTTTTTAGATTATGCATAAAATTACTTTAACGTATATTTTTCTTTCTCTCGTCTTTCAACCACGAAAATATTTTACATAATTATTTCGGATGTCTTTAATCCAGGAAAGACTTTATATTATCAAAATGTTATTATCGCTTTATACCCCGAGTTTGGTTTTGCCATTGTCATTTTCCATTAACCCATTAACTAATTCCAGAGAAATGTGTACTCACTTGTCGATGATACATATAGAACCACTCTAGTAGCTTGAAACAAAATGGTAATCACCAATCACATTAACAAGTTGCCTAGAGTTTAATCACATCAGACGGCAAAGCATCCACCAAATGCAATCAACAAACCCTAATCAATAATCAATACAAACAGGAAACATACAATAATAAACAGTGCGAATAGGACACCTTGATCCAAATGCCATTATCCTGACATCACAGTAGAATGATGCTGTTTTAGTACCCTTATATATTTAAAATTAGTATCAAAAAGTAACACCTGTACCGAGTCTATATAAACTATACATAATAGGTTCCATTTGTTGGGTTTATGAGTTTGAAAAGCTTTTAAAATATCAAAAGACAGCAAGAAGTAAACAAATTCAACACTTCATGTACCTGACTTCAAAATGGACTTAAAAAGCTGTTGTAGCGTGGACATATCTCACGAAATGCAGCCGATTTGAGTTGATACTTTTCTCATTCCATCATGATTGTGACAGATTTTCATGAACTATTTTCATTCAGTGACATGATCAATAGATCTTAATTAAAAATTCACTCAACAACTTCAATTCTTCCATTTGGATTTTACAAACATTTGCATCAAATATTATATTCAAAAAAGCTTGTAACAAATTCAATAGATCATTATTAAAAATGCAATAAAAAAAAACATCATCCAATCATCCACACATCAGAGAAAACTGTTTCTATTCTTGGCTAAACCCTTTCCTATAGTGTCCAAATAACTCTACTGCCCTGTCGAATAATCAATCATCTTCTGGCAGCCAATCAACTGGTCAGGTGTCACGTCCGCCGTGTAGGATGTCGGCTTGATTAGAGACACACGTGTGGCCAGCACGTGGTGCCATTGTCAGAGCTGATATATGCAACCAATCAAGAGAATTGCACTCCTCTTCGATGAATGCACAAGTGTGCAATGCCATTTGTATGCAGTCACGTGTTTCAATATTTTTATTTTATTTCAGCTGTGATTGAAAATGATATCGAAAGGGCAGAGTGCGCTCGTGCATATGATTTATTAAAAATAAAAGTGATTGCATTGTTAAGCGAGAGAAGCGATCGTGTCAGTTTGACTATTTTGGCTAGGGTCTTTTCACTTTTGATATCGTTTTTTTCGGGTTGTTGATGCTGTAATGGTCACACAGTTTTTTCTAATTGAGCTAAAATTTTTCATATTCTGTTTTGCTAGGTTTGGAAAAAATTATATTGTTGAGTGATAAGTGAAAATGTTTTGATCAGTTGAAACTTTTGCAATTTACAAGACCAATTTTATATCATATTTTTAAGATTTGTAAGGAAATCGGTCAATATCTTAAAAGAGTAACTGACATTCTAAGCGTTTTTATGTGTTTTTTTTTAAATATTCAATTTTTACAATCCAATATCAATCTGAATTGTTATAAACGTTTTCTTGGATATTCTTGTTTCACTGTAGTTTGTTTGAAAAGATTTAAGTTGAATTTGATTCTAAATTAATATTTAAAGTTTACTGATGCCTGTTGATGTAGGCCCTGAAAAGGGCAACTGTCTCGTTGTTTTGACAGACTTGGTTCTGCCATCTTCCGCTTGGCGACTGCATCTTGAGACAATTTCCAGACTTGGCGGAACCAAGTTCAGAGAATCTTCAGACAATACAACAAAAACCTCCCAACGCATCAACAGCGGAAAAAACCATATCGGAAAGCTTTTTCGCTTTCGTAATATTTCAACATAGTTTACGTTTATGGATTTAGTCAAAATTACACATGAGCTCTGTAAATAAACGGACTCCGAAACACCTGAGCCCTAAAGTATCCAATTTATTTGCTTGCCAATCGAAAGCACAGCTTTATGTCCACGTTTTTAGCGGCACTTTAAAATCTATGTCACTTTATGAGTTACGTAACATTTTCATACAAAAAAAATACATATGGTTTTAATGAAGTTTTCCAAAACTTTTATAAAGGGATAAGGGGACATTGATAAGTCTTATCATCCCTTTTTCAGTGGACTAGTAACAATCCTTTTTTATCACATTGCAATGTCACATTTATCGAGAGTGGGGCCGACGTAACTGGGACGTTTTGCTTGCTATTCCCGCGTGAGTCGTCGCACGTAGCGCGGCCCGTGGCAAGTTGTACTGTCGAGGGGGTTGGGGCCCGACTCCCCGCGGACATATCGACGTAGGCGTCGGCGTCCCGACGCCACAGAGAACATGTCCACGAAGAGATGATTAATTAAACCAGGCCTTGTTCTTGCCACGATTGTTCCGAGGAGGAATGTTCTGGAATGATTGGGAGGTGTTACGGAGTTTATTAAACAAAAAACTGATGAAGTTAAAATCTCTCGCTCTCCAGGGGCTTGGGTCAATTAAATTTTGATTAATTAGCTAATATTTGAAGACTTGACAGGTTTACTGGACATTGGCAAACAGAAAAGTTTGATTGCTTTCGGAAAATTTCGGATCGAATTATAATTTTTATATTCGTCCAGGTTGATATTGGATGTGTAACTATGTTTTTTAGATTGCATTGTTTACCTTAACTTTACGAAATTTAACAGGAAAATAACAGTTTAACTTTTCCTGAAATTCTGTTATGCGTGTTATCATTTTTGATAAATTATACATTTTCTAATTAGATGATGTATTACTACGAGTATATATTTTATTCATTTTCTTACCAACTAACTTGTGATAAGTGATGATTTGTTATATAAGCAATAAACGTTTCCTTTTCTCTATTAAAATTGTAATGAAAGCGATCGATAAAGAAAGTGTGGCTTGGCTTGAACTGTTAAATACATTATAAAGCATCATTATCACGATTGCTTACATGCAATAGATTTTCATTTTTTTCTTCCGTCGTAAGTTAACAATCTACGCCCTTATTCGTTAACAACATGGGGATAAACGTTTACCGGACCATCAATCGTTCGTTCCTAAGATGAAAATAAGTGCAAGTGTTACGGTAGACCCAGGTTCATGTTGTTGGCATGCAATAGAAGCATGATTGATTACACCCCTACTCCAACCCCTCAACCACATCCCACCCTACTTTGACTAAGTATACAGCCGAAGAACGTTGGTTGATTAATAATTCAAAGGTTAACTTCATTACTATTTCAACAACGAAAAAATTGATGAAACTTTATGGCGTTTCGCATGCACAAGTGGTAAGGTTAGAAACCTCAAATCCAATATTATGTCACTTTCTCTCCGGAAAATGTGGTTAAATTCAAAACACAATAAGGGGGCGGTCGCGATAAAAATGTCTTAAGGGGTATATTTTGCTTTCGTAATAAGCCATTGTTACTGAATAGCTTATTTTTACGCGATGATATTTTCGTGACGAGACTGAAAAATAAAAAAAAGCAATCCACATTGAAAATCGTCCTGAATGTTAATAATTTCTCGTGAGAACTTTTCATCCCCTCTGACCTTCTTTAATAATCGGAACTCGTGTCTTAGCGTCGTGAAGAAAACATCGGCGCGCAATAAATCGCGTCTGGATACCATGTCTCACGAGCATTAGGTCAAAAGGGTGTAACCCATAACGATCGACACTTGTCTATTTCTGAAGCCACTCTCGACCGTTCATTTTCACTTTCAATCTAAACATCAATCGAATGGGTGCGTCTCGACTTCGATGGTCAGTCGCGGGCTCGCAAACTTTCAAACTCAATCCATTCCACCTACGTAATTACTTTCCAAAGCGCCGACCAAGTCAGGTCAAAGGTTACGAAACTCCGTGGAGAGATGGAGAAAATGCGCAACCACGCTCCACGCCCTTTTTTGGTCTAAAAATAATTCTGCCCGAAAGAATCATCTATAAACCTTTCCACCCTGAATATTTCACTAGAAAATCACCCCTCTATCTTCCCGTCTTGACAAGAATGGACGGCCACGTCTTACAAACACAGTCGTACACAAGTCTTTCTCTGACTAGAACAGAACGGTGTTAAATTATGTACGTGGATGAAGTGATCCAACATTGGACGTTTGTCAAAGACGACGCACGCCATGGGCGTCGTTAATGGACGCCCAACGACGTCGCTCAACTGCCATATTAGGCGTCGATGTGACGGTGAGGGCAGGAAATGTAATTAAAATGATTCTGACATTAGGATTGTTTGATTGTTGGGCATTTAGCGGCTGGGCTCTTTTTAGAAGTTAAGTTACATCGCTATTATCATGTCAAAAAAATATTTAGAAACTGAAATTGAGTCATGAATCATAATGCAATTTTATCGATTTTTTTTCATTATACTTTACTCTATAATTTTAATAAAAAAAAGAAAGAAATAACTTTATATTTTAAAATGTATAGGAAAGAATTTGAAATATTGAAATTATTAAAATCCAAATTAACATAATATTTTGCAATATTCACATCATCTTCTATTTTTTCTTCCATTTTCTGGCAAACTCTTGATAAAATTTTTCGTGATTAATTTTCAAATACATCTTTCTTTATCATCTTCAAGATTCATATCTATAACGTTAATTAAAGCTGGAACGTTACACTTATTGATATCTTCTATTAATATCCCTTGGCAGATTTTAAAGTCAACTTCTAACCCTACGCTAACGTATTGCGTCTACGAAATACACAATATCAAAGATGATAAAAACGCTTCACTTCAAACAATCTAAAGTCTCGTCCTAAAAGCTAACCTCACATAATGAAATCATCACATATATCAAGTTGTATCGGTTAACATTTAATACCTCCCTAGCTCAGTGGATAACTTTTATGATTACGCCTCGTACATAAAGTTATCGACATAAAAAGCAGGTCAAACTCTCGAGCAAATCGTTTCAAACAACTTCAAGACGACATTCGCATCTGGACCAAGAACTTCGAGATCAAACTCCGCGTTTTGACGCTGTTAATACATACATCTTCATTTCTGTTATGCTCTGTACTCCTTTATCAGCTATGTAGAGGTTGAATTGTAAACTATATTAATAATGTATCACTAGAAGGGACAGAAAAGAATGTTCACATTAAATTACATTTCGTCAGACCTGGGGACTCGAACCCAAGACGTTTGAACATAATGTATTAATTGATAAGTAGTTGAGGTAGTAGTTAGGTAGTGATTAATTTTGTCTCTTAGCTAGTTGGTAGAATACTCATCACGAACGCTTGGGTTCGATTCTTAGTCGACGAGAAATGTTACTTGTTTTACTTCAGAGCCCATTCGAAGATTCCAAGAAAATATGTATGTAGTCTTTGTTCTATTTTATGTAAAGTTTCAACATGAAAGAGTTGTGATAAATGAAGAGATTGTAGGCAATGGTCATTTTCTCCTACAATGTAGAGATTCGATGTAGAGCTTCTCTTACCCGATTAGCTCCTTCCTTTAACATCAACTTGTACCACATACATGTTTAATTGCCTACTAACATGTCTGTGCTTTTACATTACAAATCACCCACCAGTGCTTTTATGTAACGTATCCATTAATTAAGAAACTTTCTCACTGCACATGAGAAAAATTTTGTTTCAAACGTAACCTCTAAATAAGTGTCCAGGAATCACTGGGAGGAGCTTTAACCGAGTATAAGGTAATAAAGCAGGAGTTCTGGATCACTTCTTTTTCTCCCCTAGATATGAGGGATTTCCTAACATATAAGGAAGGGTTATATCGGGCCTCTAAGAGTATATGCCATGTGTGGTGTGCAGGGTATGCCGGGTGTGTAGGGTGTGTAGGGTGTGTAGGGTGTGTAGGGTGTGTAGGGCTCCTCTAAGAGTGCGTGCTATGTCGGGTGTGTAGGGTGTGTAGGGCGCCTCTAAGAGTGTGTGCTATGCCGGGTGTGTAGGGTGTGTAGGGCTCCTCTAAGAGTGTGTGCTATGCCGGGTGTGTGTTGCAGAAACTCCGCTATGGCTGCTGCTTCAGATCGCCCCCATCAAGAACGAGCGGGACCTCGTCGTCCTCTTCCTGCTCACCTTCCGCGACATCACCGCGCTCAAGCAGCCCATCGAGTCGGAGGACGCCAAGGGAGGCACCATGGGTGAGTAGCGCCGTTCCAGTGTCTTTAGACCCGTTCCAGGGGTGAGTAGTGCCGTTCCAGTGTAATTAGACCCGTTTCATGGGTGAGTAGCGCGTTCCAGTGCACTTTGACCCGGTCCAGGGGTGAGTAGCACCGTTCCAGTGTCTTTAGACCCGTTCCAGGGGTGAGTAGCGCCGTTCCAGTGTCTTTAGACCCGTTCCAGGGGTGAGTAGCGCCGTTCTAGTGCCCTGTGACCCATTCCATGGGTGCGTAGCGCCGTTCCAGTGTCTTTAGACCCGGTCCATGGGTGAGTAGCACGTTCCTGTGCTCTGTGACCCGTTCCATGGGTGAGTAGCGCCGTTCCAGAGCCCTTTGACCCGTTCCATGGGTGAGTAGCGCCGTTCCAGTGTCTTTAGACCCGATCCATGGGTGATAGCGCCGTTCCAGTGTATTAATACAAGTTCCAGGGGTGAGTAGCGCCGTTCCAGTGTCTTTAGACCCGATCCATGGGTGAGTAGCGCCGTTCCAGTGCGCTTTGACAAGTTCCAGGGATGAGTAGCGCCGTTTCAGTGTCTTTAGACCCGGTCCATGGGTGAGTATAGCGCCGTTCCAGTGCCCATTGACCCGTTCCATGGGTGAGTAGCGCCGTTCAAGTGTCTTTAGACCCGGTCCATGGGTGAGTAGTGCCTTTCCAGTGCCCTTTGACCCGTTCCATGGGTGAGTAGCGACGTTCCAGTGTCTTTAGACCCCCACTCCCGGTGAGTTACCCCGGTCTAGGTCTCTGAATCCCGTCTTGACCAGTACCCTGAGACCCACGCCAAGGGTGAGTGACCAGGAACCCTAAGGACCCTGGGGAGGATTGGACACGCGAGTGGGATCAAGTCCAAAGAAAATCGACGAAATTATACTTTTTTCGTAAGTTATTTTTGATACGGCTCGTGCCTAATCGTTCAGTAATCTCGTCATACATCAATGTCCACTCGAGGGAGGTGGATTTCCATCTACGAACATTGCGTTTCGAACAATGAACGATGCATAAAGACGAATAACGCGTTGCTCACGCATGGAAATATAGCTTGAAAGTATTGATATTCAGTAGACTTATTCTTGCCACCAGAATATACGATTTTCAATAATCAATCCAAATTGGTTCACTATAATTGTCCTTTTTTCATCTTAATTAAATGAATCAGTAAATTCGCTTAAATTAATAACATTTCTAAATTGATGCAATACGTGTCTGTATTTTGACATACACTGTCCTTTTTATTGACACAAGAAATGAACAAACTACTTTAATATAAAGTATGGCCACAAAGAAAAAAGATATTTGATTTTATGTCTAGGAATAATGGAAGTTTCAAGAAATATTGACCGTTGTAGTTCAAAGTTTCGTTAAATTGCGTATTACAAATGGTGGCATAAGTGGTACTTGAATATTCTCGCTCGTTTTCGACGTAGCGATCGAAATCTCGTAAATTAAAGATTAAAATCGTTTATTCAAATGATCTGGCCTTGGCCTGATTTTTCCCTCAGATTTCAAAGTCAATGTAAAGGTCATTGTTTAATTGCTAACAGACCATTTAGTTGCCAACAGACCTCTCTCCATGCAAATCTTTAATGCCTTAAAAAACGTCAAGAAAAGTAATTCGACGAGGTTTAATCAGGTAAATTGCACATTTACCTATTGGCATTTCTCTCAACTTCGAATCATATAATTTAAGTACTCGTTCATTTTAGATTTTTTTTAAATAATTTTATTTGTAGTAAATACCATGCTATTCGCTAGACTAAAACCTTTAGTTAGTAAAATACTTTTTTTTTTAACTATTTTATCCTTTAACTCAAGCTGTAAATACGTCTTATATTCATGCAAAATGATACAAAATTTACTATGCATCAAAAATTTTACAATTGTCAAAAATTTAAATGAAGGCTTTATACCAACCTAGAATACAAAAAAAAAATCACGTAAAAAATAACACTAAACATGACAGTACTGAACATATCTTATGTTGAAAGGACATACGACTAGGTACTTGAACTTTAACTTGAACCGCGTAGTCTTGCTAATCTACACACCTTGATCGCGTGCTCAGCCATCCAGCGGGCCGTGAAGTCACGTGATATGCTAATCTTCCACATGAGATAGGATTCAAAGCACTTAGCATTGATCGCTCTCGAAATTAACATTACGTGGAAATGTTTTATGCTAATTAAATAGCGACCGTTCGAGTATTTTATTACTAGAAATTAAGTTTAAAGTATTTTCTCTACGAGTCGTTGTGGTAGTGTTGAGCTATTAGCCTCAATATGATCAGTAACGCTTGCGAGAGGTCAACCGATTGTGTGACCTCTAGGGGTTAATTGTTTTCGGTTACGAAGGGTGTGGTCACACGACGTTACGGATTTGGAATTTGGAATTTGATTTCTGAGAATTGTAGCGTTGTTCGAGTTCTCCGTAGTAAATTCCGTTCTTCTGAATTTAATTCTCGGAAATTAGCGAATATTTGCGATCTTTTGGCGTGACTGGATTGAGCAGAAGATTTTCGGTTTTGACAGTTGTTGCAAATAAACGCTGGTGATTGGTGAAGCCGAGTCACGATGGGTTATTTTCAAAACATAATTTAGTCAATAGAGGACAAAACTTACTTTGTTACGCGTTTACTGGACTAGTTTTCATGTCATGTCAAACTGTTTCGCCACTTTAATATTACTAAATAAAGATCCGATTTCTCTTTGTTTCTTAATTTTAGAGTTAAAATAGCGATCTTATTGTATTTGTCTTCAATAATTTTAACTCAACTTGATACTAATCTAATGTATACGAAGAATGATTTCAAATTTTTTTTTAATAAAACAGCACTCTAATATACTTTTTTAGTAGGATTATTTTGAAGTATATTTTAAACTATATAGATTTAATAATGAATGTAAAGCCACGTATTCAAAATCCTACTTCTGCCACCATTTGTAAAAATCGACAGGATTTGCATTCATGCTTGGTGTTTATTGAGCAGGTGTTAACTAGATAAATTATCAAATACTCCTTGTTTCAATGGTTTCTATTGGCAGCTTAGTCGAGATTGAGATAGGACGAGGAAGAAAGAGATAAAAGCTGATGTCCACTCCGGTGTTCCATCAATTATTCTCCAAACATGACTTCTTCCGAGCGGTTCGTCCTACATTAATAGCCACGTTGATTTGATTTCAGGATTCCAATCCTCTTAGTTTTCTTCCAGGAATCAATGAAGAGGGCACAACAGGAAGTTTGTCCTTGTAACAAGCAAAATTAAAAGACATAACCCGATTTCGTCAAAATAGTCGAACGGTAAATACTAAATATTGTTTAAAATAATGATGAGATTATTATGAAATTCTGAAGCAAAGATAATTCTAAAGAGTTATTTTTCCTTTTATATTTCTCTAATTCACGCAAGGTACGTTATCCGAAAGTCGTATTTTGTTAGGGAGGAATGACGCGGCAGGAAATGTGATCCACCCTATTCTAAGAATACACAAACTAAATGCACAGTCTGAAATTCAGTACTTCACAGACAAGTGAAAGGGCCTCAATCTGTCAGTGCTGATATGTTTTAATAATTCAAATCAAATTTAGTTAAATTTATGCAATAAGATTTTTATTTAGCAGAGCTGAAACATTTCAATTTACTACACTTACATAATTTAATGTGACGTATTTCATAAAATAAATGCATTTTAATATGTTGTTTCCAATTTTAAAACGAATCCCATGTATTCTGTCATGCATAAAACAGCTAAGACGAATTGACATGGCATGTAATAGTACAAGAAATACTATCGTTATTTTTAATATTCATTTTTCTAAAAGGAATATTGATTGACCCAAAATGTAAATTATTACCTCCGGTATTTTCGTTTATGAATCGCATTTCTTATGGCTTGGATTAATACATTATCTTTGACAAGGTCTTATTACAATGGTGGCATGAATAGGATATTAATTTTGTGTTATTGTTTCACGTATAGATCACGATATCATCTTTTGCGATTCTTTGCTCTATAAATTTAAATCCTTGGCCTCAAGTCACGATAGCTAACATTCTCAACAGAAAGACAGGGTTGTAAATACAAATGTACAACCTTGGACAGATATATTCATGTTTTATTTACTACTGGAAGTCGTTAAAAAATAAATTAAGAAACGTTATGTGTTAGCAATATACACGATAAAAGATTTGTGGAGAAAAGTATTTTAAAACATCTTGGGTGTAATCAATTCGATAAATAAATAGTTATTCAAAGTGTCTTATCACTTACTTTGCTTATTCTTTTGAAACTGCATGATGAATTAGATCTATTCAAAGCTTATGATACCTAATTTAAAAGTAGGTATAGGTCTTTAAATGAAGAGTAGCGACAGATAAAAAAAATACATACATAATGTATAACTTCCAAATTGAGTAATAGTGACAATTGGATCTAAACGCATACTGTACTGGCTTATCCAACAACAGGCGACCATCTTTCTTCTGTCATTGGTCTGTTATGGCATGACGTCACGGGGCGGGTACTTCAAGGCGGGCGGGATATTTGAATGATGGTCTAAAGCGTCTCACACTAGATGGCTTCTCTACTGGAAAATCAAACGTTTCCATCCGGGAAATATATCTAACTGAATGTTTCTTGAATCTAGTTGCCTAGATTCAAAACAGGCTATCTCAATAAAAAAAAAAGGTTTTTATTCCTCTATTTTGTAAAATACGACATAAAGTGCAAGACAAAAATTCTTCCCTAATTCCCCCGTCTATCAGTATAGGAATTACGACTGGTCTTGAACTACAGAAGTGGAGATGGTCTGTCCGTCACCTTGTACTTGTGTCTAATTCCGTGCTGTGCTTCCTCAGGCCTGAGCAAGTTCGCGAAGCTGGCGCGCTCTGTGACGCGGAGTCGCTCGGTGATCGTGCAACAGTTCTCGTCGCACATCCCTAACCTCAAGGAGCCGGGCAAGCAGTCCAACCTCGCTCATGTGAGTCGCACTTCACTGCACGCATACGCCATCTGTAGCACGACACACACACTATCACATCCAGCAGGGGTACCAACTTAGTGACACACAAGCCCGTTGACAATAGCTCGGTGTCAGGGATAGGCAATCACATCTGACGTCTTAGATGGCAGAATCTAATTGGGTGGCAGATGCTTTCAGTGAATAAGTAAAGTAATCTTGATATTATATCCGTATTTCATTTGATACTATTGATGTATTTATTTTTGTTATTTTCATTCACAACTGTATTTAAAATACGATTAAATTATTTAAAAAATCGTCAGTCGCCCAGCAAAACAAACAAGATTCATTGCCAAATCTGGCTTAATAACTCACATTATTCAATCTGTTTATGTACTTCTGGCATTTCTATAGTACTTTAAATATGTCAAAAAATGAACTATATTTTCGTACTCGGTCAGGTTTACCTGCAATATTTAAAATTGTTTGATGTCTTCAGCCATCGCGCTAGGTTGACCTTGGCCTATTACGTAATCACGGGCCAGCGCGCTTTGTCTTAGACATCGACGAAAGAGCTTCGTATCCCTAACAGAAGTGATTGTCAATAGATTAACAGAACAACCGCTGAGGGTTATCTGCCAAACTGGATGACTGTCCAAACGTTGTTTATTAAATATTTAAGAAGAACACTATATAGAGAAAATGAATTCAATAGGTCAACAATAGCCACCTCATGGGTTTATTTCTTCATAGAAGGATTATGTTCGTTCTATAAATTGCTTAAATTCTGATGGCATTCTTTTCACTGTGTATTAGGTTGGTAGCCCTGCACACTCATGAAAATCCACACACGAATAGAGTCCAGAAATTTACGACAGTGTCTCTGGAATACTTGGAATTCCTCGGGCATTTGAAACACACTTTATCATGAAGTTAAAGAGGCCCTTGCATCAAGATTAAAGTTCAGTTTTATCTTGTGCCAAGGATGGGTTGATCGTTCGTTTCGTAATAATCCTAACTGAATGTCCTAACTCAGTCATATTAAATTAATATTCATAAAAGTTTCAGTTTTTTAAACGGACGAATACCTAATAATACCATTTATTTATTTTTTTATGTTGGTAATCGGCCGTTCAAGTTAAGATACTCCCAAATACTATATTTCAAATAAACTTAGTAAATATCAAAAGACATTAACGATTATTGACAATATATTCTTTGAATATTAATTACAAGGTAATACAGTACAATACAGTAATGTTTAGCGGTCTTGATGGTTGTATTTCATTGGCTGTTGCCAATCCTACCCTTAACTTAATCGGTACATATCATAGAGTCTACTTTATCATACTTTATCATAGAGTTGAGCATAGAAATTATCAACTCAATGGGAGCATCTTAATTTGTATGGACTCGATTTAAGTGTACTTCTTTTAGTACGCAAAAATTACCCAAAGTTATTTTAAGATTTTGTTAACATTTTCTTCATAACGGTCATGTGACTAAAGATAATTCCAGCTAATCAATGAATTCGTCGACATACACTCTTTTCCTCTGTGTCTCTACAAAAGTTGATACTCGAGAGCGGGACGTGAGTGCATAAATTAGGTTATTCTTTTTTATTATACGATCACTTATTTTCCATCTTATCTACACCATAGTACTGTACATATTCATTGTAGACGCTTCCTTAGACACTCAGCTAGTTTGCGTATATAGCGTGAACACGATTGGAGACAGTGCGACACCTTGCGGGACTCCATTTGACCTTGATGTGTATCCCACAGCGCAGTGGCGGATGAATACAAGAAGACCGGTGATTGGTGAAGTGAATTCTACTAATATTGTGTCTGTTCTCCTCTCTTTTCTCGGTGGCAATCTTCTCTCTCGGATTGATGCACTTTTTCAAATTGGATGTGCACTTTGGATGTGATGCGACTTGACTCTGATGACGATGTCTTCCTCAACAATGCCGGTATAATATTATTACTCAAATTCCCTTGGTGTTTATCATTTAACTTTGAAATGCTTGAAAATCTCAATAATGTTTTTTTATTTATCTTTTTTTCATGCTACGACTGTTCTATGGTGAACCCACAACCGCCTTATATCTTAATTTTATTTCCTACCCTCATTCTTCGTCAACCATTCCCAACACGCCTGCTTCTCACTCTGTCTGTCTCTCTCTCTCTCTAACTATCTCTAACTATCTGTCTCTTTCTCTTTAATGTCTCGGTGTTTCTGTGTGAATCCCGGCTGTCTCTCTCACACTATCTCTCTCTCTCTTCTGTCTCTTCTCTATCTTCTATCTCTACGGTGTGCACATGCGCAGATGATGAGTCTGAACTCTGACGTCATGCCTCAGTATCGCCAGGAAGCCCCAAAGACTCCCCCTCACATCCTCCTCCACTACTGCGCGTTCAAGGCCATCTGGGATTGGATCATCCTCTGTCTGACCTTCTACACGGCGATCATGGTGCCGTACAACGTGGCCTTCAAGAACAAGACCTCCGAAGACGTCTCGTTGCTCGTCGTCGACTCCATCGTCGACGTCATCTTCTTCATCGATATCGTGCTCAACTTTCATACGACTTTCGTCGGACCTGGTGGTGAAGTCGTCTCCGATCCGAAGGTCATCCGTATGAACTACTTGAAGAGTTGGTTCCTGATTGACCTGCTCTCATGTTTGCCTTATGACGTGTTCAACGCGTTTGATCACGACGAAGATGTAAGTACTGGTAGCGCCGCTGCGGTCGCTTGTGAGAACTCTGCCGACGACGCCAGTGCTGTACTCGGTGACAATGTAAGTATCATGACGGAAGTGCTACGTTTCATGGGCACCTTCTTCACGGTTTTACTCATCAACGTTCGAGCTTCTTTACCTTCTAGGTGATGTCACTTCCTTATTGATATCATTTGATCACTCTGAAAATATTCCCTGTCGTTTATTTGCTGATGATTTTCTATGGCATTGATTTGAAGTAGTTTCTCTTCACACGTTTTTTGTGTTTTTCACTTTAGAAACGTGTAATTAAATAGCACTGGTGATAAACCTGATCCTTGAGAAACCCCGGAGTTTCTTTGCACTCATTTAGAATTAGCTCTGATGTAGTTGTTCCATGAAACACTCCCTTGTGCCACTTTCTACTTACATCTAACCGACCAAAAAAACACGATTTAATCTGATTTACCATGAAGAAATTTGGCACCAAGTTTCACTCTAAAGGACACTACTTTCGACAAATTAGAAAACCATCCGGTTTATTTATTTTTTAGTTAAAATACTAATATCGAGACACATATTAAATCATAATTTAAATATTATAACACACTCATCAAGGTTTCATCATCGTAACTTTTACTCAGATACTCGCTAAACTATTTTGGAAGTGACATCATTTTTCGCAGCAGTGAATTACGGTCAACTTTTGGACACCGATCAGAAATGACAGGTAAGAACTCAACGACGAATCAGTCTACTATTTTTTGATGTTATTATATCTCGATGTCACTAAATGTTCGGTAAACTCTCTGACAAATGCTTCTCGTGGTGTATCTTGGAACATTGCATGAGCTGTACAACTTGCCTGCTATCTGCTTGTATAGTTCGTACCAATAGAACAAGGACTGCGTAGGTAGCTCTCTGTCTCCATAGCACTCACGCATGATTCACTAATAAAAAAATTTAAAATAACACGTCTAGAATCTTTTATTTTTTTCCAATCAATAGATATATCTCTTTAATTATTGAAAATAACTAGAATGTAGTTAGATAAAAATTTATTAAAAATTCTCTTTCCGTGGACAGATTCTTAAAAAAGATGCAAAGAAGTGGAGCAATATCAACTTGTCGACTACTGTATTGCGCATCTTGAACTAATATGTATGACGTCACTCGTTTCCTGGACACTTGGGAAATCTGTGACGTCATTCTAAACTTGGGACAGTCGAGGAGCGAACCTAAATAGATTTAGTGAAACTAGAAACCCCAACAAATTAGCTAAACATTATAGTATTTTGTTGTAGCTTGGAGTAGGAGGTTATTTAAAATCTAAACGATATTACGTAAATCCGCACCTTTAAGATGGAAATTAAATAATACCCTTTTAGAGTTTGGTTGTTGCTAGTTTGTCAGTTCAATTTGTGAACACAGTTGACGTTTAACACCCCCCCCCCCCCCCCCCCCCTAACCCGTGCACCGCTAGAGTGTTCTTGGAAACCAATTGTTATTTGCCGTGAGATTGTGCACTAAATAGATGTTCGATGTTAGATGTTTGTATGAAAATAATTGATGTTGTAAAACATGCTTGAGATTATGATTATTATTGGCTCTTAGATTATTGAACCGTCGAAGTTTTAAGACACTTCCGGTTAATGTCTTTGAGTCTGTATGTAAACCAACACAGCACCCTTAAAGAACCACGTACCTCGGTTAATATGCAAGGTAGGAACTAAAACCATTCCTAATAATCAGTTTGGTGAATACACTGTAATTTTGGGGTAGTACAGTACTAGCATGGAATCCACTGTAAATGGTTAGATTAATGTAAAGTTGTGAGGAACTGTGATGGTTGTGGTGGAAATCGAACCAGGGGTTAAAGATAGAACTTTTGAAGTGGAAGGGATGATAAGTGTTTGACCGCAAGTGTAGGCGAGAAACTTTGCTATTTTTAAGATTTAAATAGTTAGTTTACTTTATTTTTTTACTGACAAGTAGATTTTTTTTAAATACATTCCCAACATAATTGAATTAAATTAAAATATAATTTACAGTATAAATATTGATGTAGGAATAATAATTGATAAAAATTTACATTTTGTCTCTTACACTATCGTATTTTTATTTTAAATTTGGAAATCGGGATGATCATAATAATTCTCTTGTGATTCACAATGTTGTGTTTGATTTTTACGAATAAATCTATTTATGTCGGGAAAAAGTCCGCGGTTTTCGTGAAATTAAATAAAATATTAAACAAGTCATTAAACCATATTAAACAAGTTGTTAACCCAAGAGTTAATTGGTTCTTGAGGGAAGCTTCGGTTCTGACAGATAAACTATGTTCTGACAGATAAAATTATGTTCTGAGATCTGTGTTCTTGATCCTTATAAGGATTTAGGTCAGGTCCCTGATTAATTAGTGTAAGTCATGACAAATTTAAAAAATTTACTGAACAGCCGTATAAAATACTGTTGACTGAACGTGCCATCTGTGATTTATTTTGTTTCTCTAACGTTTACAAGCTTAAATACTTAGGAATTAAAACTGTATTGAATTGAAGTACTGTTTTTTACTTGAAAGAAGTAAACATAATTTTAATTTCAAAAAGTTTAAAATATTTTTTACTCCAAAAAGACAAAAATTATTTTTCATTTAAAAGTAAATTTAGAGTAAAAATCATATGTATTTATTTTCAGACAGTTTTCATGCCAGAAGTGAGTTTGTATGGCTAAAACAGAACTTAACAAATCTTGCACATACTTCAGCAATTTAGGTTTTCTGTTACTATTAGCTAGGTCAGATCAATAACACATTTGTGGAGGAATTTACCCCTGGAATAGGTCAGGAATTAGTTCCATTAGCATAAGTACAAGGATTTTTGAAAAATAGTTTATCAAAGACTAAAACAATTGATATTAGGTAAGCAATTTATCTTCAAATGTTTTAATCAATGATAACGGAAGTGTTCCAGGTATCCAAGCTATGCGAGTGGCCCTTCTTAAAGGACATCAAAATATTATTTCAGGTTCAATGACATGACAGTTTCTCTGAACCGTAAATATCTCTCTATGAACTAAAATAACCATTATTGGTTAATTTTATAATTAAATTGTGTAAAGAAGTAATTTCGTATTTGAGCGAATTCACACTTTATGACGTCATTACATCTTTGAATGTTCGGCTTTGTTCGGCTTTGTTCGGCTTTGTTCGGCAAACGAAAGCCAAACATAATCAAATACATACGTGCCCAGTTGTCTGCCATGTAGAAAACCACACAAACTACATAATGCTAATAATATGAAACAGATGAGTCAAATAAGATCAGCTGTATCACTGTTCAGTTCAGTTTCAGTTTTATTTCCAATTGATACATTTTTACATGTCATGACCCTTGAGGAGCATTTAAAACTGCAATTAAAACAATTAAAACTGATAAACATAACAAAACATAGCCATCCCACATAAACATAGCAAAACGTGTTTACGAATGTGCCTCAAGATCGTAATGGCGGCTTCATCGAGTCCAAATTGTTAAGTATATGTTAAACTATGGGTGATAATAATCAAATTATCATTTCCAAAAATAATTCAACTTCAACTAGTTCAAGAAAATAAACCAAATGATAGCCTTGTAACGTTAATCTTCAATATAAATAAATCTACTACAAAAATGCAAAAATGGCAGCCGTCGCACACAATCCGACTGGAGCCAACGAGCCAATTTTTTAGTTTCATCCATCGAATCTGAACCTTTTTGATGTTCTTTAAGATTCCAACTAACAATCCAACCGACGTAGGTCCCTTAAACATCAATAAGAACACCGACCTCGGCTGTTACAGGGTATTGGCAGCCTGTTCAGTGCGCTGAAGGTTGTCCGACTCCTCCGCTTGGGGCGCGTCGTACGCAAGTTGGACCGCTATTTGGAATACGGTGCCGCCATGTTGATATTGCTACTATGCTTCTATATGCTCGTCGCGCATTGGTTAGCTTGCATCTGGTATTCTATCGGTCGAGCCGATGCCGACAACGGTGTCCAATACAGCTGGCTATGGAAGTTGGCAAATGTCACGCAGAGTCCCTACAGTTACGTGTTGGTGAACGAGAGTCAAACGCCGGAGTTGATCAACGGACCGTCGAGGAAGACGATGTACGTGACGGCGTTGTACTTCACGATGACGTGCATGACGAGCGTCGGGTTTGGCAACGTCGCAGCTGAGACTGACAACGAGAAGATATTCACGATCTGTATGATGATCATTGCCGGTGAGTTGGCGGGGGATGTTTTGATTGTCGTTTGGTCCTGGCAGCGATTGCAGACTCCTGATGTAAAACTTACTCACGAGCTAGAGTATATGGAACTAGAACACGCAATTTTGAATCAAGACATTCATGTGTCAAGGCACGTTAGGGACAACTATAGTCCCTTATGCCACATTTGCACCACATTTAGTAAGAACGTTTTATTTTAAAGGAGATAGGAACTATGTAACGCACTGTTCAATCAGTATAGTGTTTGTTTTCACAACAGCATCCTGTCAGCTATTAGCACCGCATGGTTATAGCTATATGACGTCACATTTGGATCGCAAAAGTGCTCGTATCTCAGAAAGTTGAACACTTACGACAATAATTTAGATCACAATATAATACAAGTTGATTATAGATATAAGTACCAGACACTTAAAATCTAAAGTTCCGTTCTCCTTTAACTTAAGCTTAGTACTTATTACTGCTTTACACCTATTTAGTTGAAGATGTGCATACAACTGATGTCTAAGTAATGTTGTAGAGCATAAAACCGTTATAATTTGAACTCTGCTTTAGCACTGACGTACCAAGTGTATGATGGAACAATATCGTGTATTTCAAGACGTTAAATACATGTTATTGTACATTATTCCGGTTGTTTCTAAATTTGATAACTCAACATTGTAGTAAAATTATTATTGAGATTCTCGTATATTCTAGCTCGATATGTGATGCTTTCGGTTGCTACTTCTAGCTGCTGGAGAGAATTGAGCAGTCTTGTTTATTTAAATGTCTTGTGAGGCGAGGAGCAGAGAGTCTGGAAGCTGCAAGGAGCAAATGACGATCAAGCAAGAGGATGTAGAATAGATGTTCTGAGTATAGAGACTCGAGTGAACCGGCGTATTACAGCATGTCTTTAGTTGTCAACAAATTTGATAGTTTATTTGGACTAATTGATATGCTTAATTTTACAACAAACTTTAAATTTTATACCAAGTATTAAAATATGGTGTTAAAATGTGTTTAATTTTTACTAAGCTCACTTTAGTTATTAAATAACAAGATCGACGTAATTTTAACACATTTTTATACAAGTATATGCACCAAGCTTGTTCCTAATAGATTAAATTTTCAACAAGCTTGCTTTTCGTTTGTTCTAATGTGCTATAGAACGCATACATTTTCATATATTTAGTAAGCATATTTAGCATATTTATTTTCAGTTGGTTTAAAGTGTTAAATAGCAAACTCGAAGAATATTGTACAAATTATGTTACACATATTTTCACCAAGCTTGCCATGTAGCACCAAATGAATAGCAAGATGAATAGAACATTAGCAACCATCTACACCAATAGTTCACCATCACGGACGACTAATAAGTAATAGGGGTAGATTTTTTTATGTAGACATCATGTAGAGCACATGGTCATGTGCTCATGTGACAGTCATGAGTCATTTGACACTATCACAGACATGTGACACTACTACACACAGTCATGTGGCACTACTACACACAGTCATCCTCCACCTTGTTGTCTTCTTTAACCTCACTCTCTCCCACAGCTCTCCTGTACGCCAACATCTTCGACCACGTTCCAACATATAAGGCTATATCATTCGCCTTGTTGTCTTCTTTAACCTCATTCTCTCCCACAGCTCTCCTGTACGCCACCATCTTCGGCCACGTTCCAACATATAACGCTATATCCTTCGCCTTGTTGTCTTCTTTAACCTCACTCTCTTCACAGCTCTCCTGTAAGCCACCATCTTCGGCCACGTTCCAACATATAACGCTATATCCTTCGCCTTGTTGTCTTCTTTAACCTCACTCTCTCCCACAGCTCTCCTGTACGCCACCATCTTCGACCACGTTCCAGCATATGACGCTAGCCTTGTTGTCATCTTTAACCTCACTTTCTCCCACAGCTCTCCTGTACGCCACCATCTTCGGCCACGTGACGACGATCATCCAACAGATGACGTCGGCGACGGCGAAGTACCACGACATGTTGAACAACGTCCGCGAGTTCATGAAGCTCCACGAAGTCCCCAAGGCGTTGAGCGAGAGGGTGATGGACTATGTCGTCTCCACCTGGGCCATGACCAAAGGGCTGGATACGGACAAGGTAAATCAGGTCAGGACCCGATCCATGGCTCTAAGACTGCCCGCATAAACTCACAGGTCTTGGCTTTTACGTTTTCTTCATATTTATATTCTCTTCTATCTATTATTATACTCTTTAGATGACTACTACTTTCGTAAAAGGCTCAAGCGAATATGACAGATTTTCGAACGTTTTCGAATCGATTTTCTTTCGTCTGGAGAGTATTATTTCTGTTTCTGGATGACGTCCAGCTCCAGAAACTTTTCACATCACGTTTTGAAATTAGCTTTTCCGAAAGTTTTTTTCGGAAGTAATCAAGTTATATTTCTGATCAGATCATGAATCAATTATTGAAGCATAAATCAAACTTTTCACTGTCCAATTTTCCTCTTTTCCACTTTTCCTCTCAACGATTCTTGATACAATCATGCTCAGAATCACTCCTGACATTTGCATCATCGAGAATAATTCAGAATTATGTTATAAACCGCCATCAAATGAGAGTTTAAATGTACTTTGAAAATCTACAGAAGAAATTTGACTGTTTGCCATATTCGATTGAGCTTCTTGATACTATATAATTTAGACGATTGGGAATGACATATCTGGTGTTTGTTTATATAATGTCTCATTTATATACGCATTTTCGTTGTCAAATTATCTTACTGCGTACATGAATAAGACCCAGAGTTGTAACTACCCGACTCAGTTTTCTCTGAGAGTAATTATGTCAACATTTAAAATTCTCAATGAAAACTGAGCTGAAATCTGTATTAAACAGGCTGTGGATGATTCATCATTCTATCATTCGACAATTATACTTTCATCTTCTACTTCTTCTTCTTTCACATTAGAGGAAATGCCAAGGCACTCGAATGAAATAACATAGATTATAGAAATGGGTAGATAGTTCACGGCGATTCCTTTATCCTCTGTGTTATTAGTACCGCTGCTCGCCACAACGGCGCTGCAAGAACGGATGGTGGCGCTCTTGTAGCTGGCAGCGGTACTAATTTAGTGTTGGTATTACTGAGCATTTATGCACGCCATGGATATCTATCTACTCTATGATTTTAGTTATTGTATAGTACGTCTTCTCGTAACAAATTAGTAATTTTTCGATATTGTTATTTACTATAATCTACAAAATAAGGTGCCTAACCCTCTTAGAGGTCCACAGCTGATATTGAACTCTAATTAGCCCACATTTTCTTATGTCTACGATTTTGCCAGTTCTTAAAATGCTAAGCTTGAACCAAATGCTTTTCAGACATCACCCTTTTAGAGGAAGATAACTGTTTCTTCTAGAAGAACTAACTGAAGAAGCGATCACTGAGTAGAAAAAAAATCTAGAATAATTTTTCATAACAAAACTAATTCACATATATTATTAGCTTTTATCCACAATTTTCGGTCGAATCTTTCACAATTTTCTCTCAAGCAAGAACTTTTAGCTTACAATCCAGTTTTCACGAAGTAGAAAAATTCTAGATTTATGACAAAACTAATTTCACTTATATTCTCAGCTTTTAACCACAATTTTCGGTCAAATCTTTCACAATTTTCTCTCCTGCAAGACATTGTAGCTTGCATTTATAATACCTAGATCAAACTTTCACACCGCTTATCACTTAGGCTGAAGTTTTGACTCGTAAATTGTATCTGATTGCGTCGCATAGAACCTGACAAAGAAAATAATATTGTAAATAGTGCTATAGCCATAGGTACATGAACGGGGCTCTACAAAAGACATTCTGCAAAGTATTTTCCTGTACAGATTTTGAACGATTATGAAAATAATGTTTTATATAAATGTCGGCATGTCAAGTAGAGGCATGGTCGGACAAGGTATTAACAACCGAGCCAACATCATAGTTGTTTAGACAAAACTTTAGACATAAACGGTATTTCATGGTGATATGGGGGACATAGAATCTACATAAATAGGCTCCATTATTGAGGTAGATTCATTTTAACAGCTTTTAAGTTGATACTCTCATATTCAGTAACGTCTGATAGTTGAGCATTTTGTTGCTCTGTTGACTTTGACATCTTACAAGCTGTAAAAACATATAAAACCCCGATTAATGGAACCTTTTATAGTATATATTCAATTGCTCATAGTAGGTATAGATTCTATGTATGAAACACCGGAGTAATCGTTGATTTTATATTTCGTCTGGACCAACTCTTACTAGAGTCAGTAGCAATTGACATTTTACGTTTGTACGAATGTTCAAAACTTTGATCGTTCGTCGATGTCTAGCTAGAATTGTACAGTCAATAACATATTTACTTGTTTTAATGAATTTACAGAATAATAAGGTATTATTATGTCAGGTAAATGCATTATATAGGTCTAAATAAATAAAAGCAAGAGGTGATTTATTCGCCCTAAACTCGACGTTTGTGAAGGGTAGAGTTGATTATAGGGGAAGGTTCTCGATATTGGATCGACGCTTTAAATGGACATGGATTATTTTCGTCTGAAAATCGGAGAGTGCCTATGTTCAATGTCTGCGGCACTATCCACGACTGCTCAGAAAGAAATCAGAAAATTCGTAAATTTTAAGACGCCGGGCCGAAATCGACAACATTTCCCTACGTCATTTTGATAATCGAATCTTCGTATCCTTTACAATATGAAGTCAGGAATTTGTTAATTCTTTACTGACTCCGAGCAGAGGGTGTCAACATCGCTCCTCTCGCCGATTCCAGCATTCAGAGTCGACACCATGATGGCAGCACCATCGCTCTATCTCTACCTCATGTTAATCGCACCTAGTACCGCAACCCGCCACCAGTCTCGTCCCGCTACTCGCTAGCACCATGTCTCTGACTCTCAGGTGCTCAACTACTGTCCGAAAGACATGAAGGCGGACATCTGCGTCCACCTGAATCGCAAGGTGTTCAACGAGCACCCCGCCTTCCGGTTAGCGTCGGACGGATGTCTGCGGGCGCTGGCGATGCACTTCACGATGTCGCACTCCGCCCCCGGCGATCTCCTCTACCACACCGGCGAGAGTATCGACTCTCTCTGCTTCATCGTCACCGGATCGCTGGAGGTCATACAGGACGACGAGGTGGTCGCCATACTGGGTGAGGCAGGACGAGAAACAAATGGAACATCAGGCGCGTAGGAAGAGGGGGGGGGGATGGGGAATGATTCAATTCAATTCCGATTCAATTCTGATTCAATTCCCTCCCTAAAATGCATGCCTGAAATTCAAACATTTTCCGGGGCTGTGGCGCCCCGGACCCGCATTTTGCTAGAGGGCCCTCCCCCCAGACCCCCCATTGTCTTCGTACACACTAGTATCTCCAGCTCCAGTTCTTTTACAATATTATTCCCCCCCCCCCCTTAGATACCGGCGTGACGTGAAACAGCAATAAGAAAATTTGCTGCCATTCTTTTATATTTGCCAATGCATCCTCAAATAAACAGTATTCCAAATGTGTACATCTTCACTTTTAAATAAACAGACGATGGAACGCTAGAATTATATCTGAACATTAGAGATAGAAGGCCGGGAGTCCGCTACTAAGATACAGAAATATATATTTAAAAACAAACTTTCTTTGTATGATTTCATTCGTAAGAATGGTCTCACTGAAATGTCCAGCTTACTATTATAAAGTAGTTCTTGTGGTACCACCATGCTGATGATCATTTGAACATATCAATGGCATGAAGATTGATTCAACCCAATAACAAAGTTCTGGACGAAATAATTTGACATTTGAAATTATTAATGTGGTCGTAATTTTTAGAGAGCAATGTTGGAGCAATGTCCAACTGTAGCTTCCAATCCCTGTCCCCCTAGCTAGTGTGGATTGTGCTGACGCCTCCTCTGATCCCCAGGGAAGGGCGACGTGTTCGGGGACTCTTTCTGGAAGGACTCTGCCATCGGGCAGTCAGCGGCCAATGTGCGCGCGCTGACCTACTGCGACCTGCACACGATCAAGCGCGACAAACTCCTGGAGGTCCTCGACTTCTACCAGGCGTTCGCCAACTCATTCGCGCGCAACCTCATTCTCACGTACAACCTCAGACATAGGGTGAGTAGCGCCAGACATAGGGTGAGTAGCCTCAGACATAGGGTGAGTAGCCTCACACATAGGGTGAGTAGCGCCAGACATAGGGTGAGTAGCGGCAGACATAGGGTGAGTAGCCTCAGACATAGGGTGAGTAGCGTCAGCCAATGGACGAGTAGCGTAAGCCATAGGGTGAGTAGCGTCTGTGTTTTATTGGCGCTGAAAGGGGGAGGGTGTCAAAGAGTACGTATAAATTTGTTTTGTGTACATAACACGTCAAAAATTTAATTTCAAAGTAAAAAAAAATATCCCTCAAAAGGTCTCAAATCTGATTTCCCGTGGCAAAGTGTTTTCCTTGCCTGCCCCCCCCCCCCCCCCTCCCCCCCCCCCCCTCCACACAGGCATAAATCCTGCCTGCGCTAATGGCAATTACCTTATATTCGGCGATGTTTCTCAGCTGATCTTCCGCAAAGTGGCCGACGTGCGACGGGAGAAGGAGCTGGCGGAGAGACGCAAGAACGAGCCCCAGCTGGACCAGAACCAAGACCATCTGGTGCGCAAGATCTTCTCTAAGTTCCGTCGAGACCGCACTCCAGCCGTCCAGGCGCCGCCGCCGCTCCCGCTGCCCGACATCGAGAGGGGAGGCGACGGCGACAACGACTCCTGCGGCTCGTCCAAGGTGAGGCGTCGACTCTGTAGGGGTTGCTATGGTAACAGAACTCAAGCGTGTTTATTGGGGGACAGGCAATTTTAAAAAAAGTATTTTAGATGTGATAAAAAATAATAAACAGAAATGCAGAAATTATATAAAATAAAATAAGGAAATCATATCAAATCAAGAAAGATAATGATTTCTTATTATTTATAAACTGAAAATATCAGTCCCCTGTCAGATTTTGGTCAACTGTGACACCAGTGAAAAATGAGAATCAGTTTCATGTAGTGGCTATTTAATAATGTTATTGTTTATTTTACTGCAAAACTACTTATTTAATTACATTTCATTTTAATCACCAACAGAATAAAAAGATTCCATAAGTAAGATTTAAAACTATTATAAAAACAACACATTAACATAAGACAACAATGCGACCTGGATATGATGGCACTCGGGAGCAAGTAGACAGTGGGGCAACTCGGCATAAAACTTCTAGTAGAATGTGTGGCATTTCGGCACTACAAATGACATTCAGTTCTTGTTTTACAAGACAGATTAACTCCAGTTATTTGTTTATTGTTTCATTCTATAATTTTGCGTTTTACAATCATCAATATCAGTTTGTAATATTGCTCAAAGGAAAGGAAATACCAGAACTTATCGGCATTGCTAAGAAAGAAGGGTAGATATTGCATTGCTGTAATCTTATTTGAATCGAAAGAGGCTGAACACGAATTTAATATGACGCCTTTGTAAGTTGGGAGCACTCAGTTGAATATAATCTGGATTGCGTCAAATAGGTGACAGGAAGAGATTTCGCGAAAGACATTTTCACAAAAGAACATTTTCGTGTCCCGAAAGAAAATCTATTTTCTGCGTGTACAATATCCGTTGTAAAGTGGACTTTGACTATTGAAAGATATTACCTTACTTTATGATATTACCATCATAATAACCAATTTGTTGTACCGCTAACTTTAATGGGATGAAGTAGTTCAGCAGGGCCTATATAATATTCATGCATTAATATCGCCTCCTCCTGTTCCAAGTCCGTGGTGCGCGTGATGTCGACGACGAAGTTGTCGAGCGTCGCGGAGAAAGACGACGTCTGCAGCGGCAGCGGCGCCGTGGTGGCCGTGACGACGTCGAAGCACCGTCCGACGACGATCCGCGCCAGCAAGTGGGGCCGCCTCCTCGGCTCCAGCTCCCTGGACTCGGGCAGCGACTCCACCGGCCACGCCGCCTCCAACAACGCCGCCATCCAGCGCTCCCTCTCGGCGCCTCAGACCAAGGACAAGCCGCAGCCGGGATCGAGTAGCGGCTCGGGGAACGGAAGCGGGAACAAAGTCTTCCCGAAACTCCAGAAACTACCGCCGCAGATCCAGCCGCTCCAGGTGTCTCGCCAGGACACCATCGAGGAGATCGTCGAGATGGACGAGGGTCCGAGTCGTGTGACGAACCTCCGCAAGATCGACAGCAACGACTCCGGCATCATCCGCAGCTGCGACCCTCGTCCCAGCTCGGCGACGGCGACCGCGGCGGTGGAGACCGTGTTCACGCCGCCCACGCCGCCCGTCGTCGCCGCCGACTACAAGGAGCTCCTCGGCAACATCATGGACTTCAAGGTCGACGTCAAGCTGGAGGTGCAGAAGCTGAACCAGAAGGTGGGGAAGTTGGAAGACCTTCTCACCGAGGTTCTGCAGCGACTGACGCCGACACCGCAGTCCGGGAGCAGCCTCGCCTCTCAGAGTCCTCCTCAAGAGGAGCCACCGGACCCACTGGGGACCAAGAAGAACCGTGCCGCGTCCGCCCTGGCCTTGGGCAACGTCAAGGAGGCGGTGGAACGTCCGGGCACGGCGGGGGACACGAGTCGAGGGGAGCTGATCCTGAGGAAGCGGCGGAGTAAATCCAGGACGAAACCCGCCGCCCCCGCTGCCCCGCCTCTCACCTCCCCCACTGAGACGAAAGAGGAGGAGGAGGGGGCGGGCGCCTCACCGCCTCCCGGACCGTCCACATCGCGTGATGAAGAAGGAGCTAAGAGAACATTCAGAAGGCCGAGAGAGTTTCTATAACTGTTGGCAAGCCTGATAATGTGAGTGTTGTGGTTGGTAAACATGAATGAACATTATGCTGGGATGACGAACAGTAATTGGCAACACTGCGTCCGGAAGTTGATCTTACGGCAATGCTACCAATATTCTAATCTTTGAATTATTAAGAGTTATAAGAAAGTTGACAACAGCGCAGTCTTATGTTGGTTGGACCAATTTGACTCTAGTTTCCGGAGAACATTATTCTTGCTAAGTAGATTTTAAATTTGTATCTCCTTGCGGTACGAGAAGTCGGACACTCTCTTGTTTCCAATAACTGAACGGGGAAATGGCACGGTGTCAGATCGTGCCAGATCGTGCCAGAGTCTTCTCGTGCCACGAGACGTGGCGTTTTAGCTTTTATTCAAGTTTTAATTCGATCGTAGATCGTCGTATGAAGGATTGACTCGACTAGGATAACGTATAATGAACATTATAGCAATACATGAATAGTATTATTAAAATTATTCGAAACAATTTTCTGGCAAAGTAATAATATTATAATAATAATATAAACACATATTTTTCAACGCATTTCATTCCATTGGTACTATTAATTACTAATCTAGAGAGCACAGAGTTAGCTCACTATTTCATTCCATAAGTACATAAATAATAATTATTATAAATTAACAATCTTCCATTTACACGCATTGTTATTTTATTTTTAAGACACACGATATCCATCGAAAACACATAAAAAATAATGGACCATTGTAAAAAAAAAACGAAAAGTGGACGGTATATAAAAATGTAATACTTGTTAAAAAGGGCCTTCTCTTGCTGCTGTGAGCATTGTTGTTATGATTTCTACTCTATTGTTGTTAAATACAATAATTCTAACTAACACTACAGCTGGAAACAATCTTGTATATTTAAGCGCTTTGCAATTATTCAAAACATATCAACTGAACGATATAATTAAACATAATGGGATGATGATAATAATTAATTGATTATTATATTAATGAGAGATAAATGTGTGATTTGCTGCCTTCGTAGGATCTATATTTTAAGTTTGACAACTTTCAAAATTTATAAATAAAACGGGGGTTTTTTGCTAATAATTAGAACCCTGTTTTATTAAACACAAAACAACATTCCACTTTGTGGTTATGTTTTTTTGTTCAAACAACGAACTTGTTTACTCATTCGGCCATAAGCCTTAGTGAAGTGATTAATTAAAAATCTTTAAAAATGCGTGCAGAGTTGTAAATATAATGACAAATGTAAATAATAATTGGATTTCAGCTCAATGTCAATTTAAGTAAGTGGATGTCAACAACAAAATTCGCATCACATTTCTATTGTTATTTACAATACTGTAACGCATTTCACCATTTTCATGCATCCAGTCGCTAGCTTATGTAAAGATATTATTATTGATATAATAGGCCATACTTATTATTATTACTTAAAATAAATAAAATTATATTGTTATATTGTATGTGTTCTCATCAACCTATTTCTGCTGACAAATCCTTGCATGTTCAAATAAAATAAATTGATCTATAGTAGAAAAAGGATGACTCTCAAAAAACAGTAAGTATACGTATGAGTTTGACCACATAGAAGTTATTCAACAATAAAAATATTTGTTTGCATATCTAGTGGAGCGGTCGCTCCACGCCAGCCAAGTCGTACGGCGCGCACACTCTCAAATAAAGGCTGGAGCAAACCCACTTTTACTGTAAGCATCAAAGTGGCATTTTCGGCCTACTGGATCTTAAAATTGGGAAATCTCACATTGTTGCGATATATCTTAATTTCGAGCTATGGCCCACCCTACAACATATACCAAATTTGGGAACAATAGGTTACGCCCTTTGCACGCTAGAGGGCCGTGAAAACAGTGTTTTAGGGCGGTTTTCATAATAATAATCAGTAATAATCTCAGTAGTAGTAGTAGTAGGCTGGAGCTAAAATCCGGTAAACAGGCCACAGCCTAAACGGCTGAACCGATTGATCTCACATTTTTACCACGTGTGCACTTTTGGCGTCTGATTTAACCTTCACCCCATGAATTTTTTGTGCCGCCATTTTGAAACCGGAAGTGACGTCGTATCTCAACAACGGCTAGACCGATTGGAACGAAAATAGCGCCAAACGATTCGGACGGTCATCTATATGGATAATCAATAGCAACAGACTAAAATTTATGTTAACGAAACCGGAAATGACGTCATGAAATTTAATTCATCGATTGGCATTTCGGCAACAAATTTGATCCAATTATTTTGATATTTATGTAACGTATGTTCTTTTGTGATATTATTTGACTTGATATAAAACCAACCGGAAGCCGCCATTTTGAAACCAGAAATGACATCATATCTTAATAACGTCTTAATAGATTTAAACGAAACCAACGCTAAACAATTTAGACGGTCAACTTTATGTATTATCATCAATAATATTTGCAGTTTCCCATACTGAAACCGGAAATGACGTCACACATTTTAAAAATCGCACAAATTTACATTTTGATGCAATAAATATACTATCCCCATAAAAAACACTCCGTGTAAAAATACCAGCCAAGTCTCTTCAACTTAAAAAAAATAATGAAATCTAAAAATTCTGCACTGAAAAGTAGTGATATCAAAAAATTAGCCAAGTCAAAACTTTATTTGAAAATCAAAAAATACTTGGCGCATCGTGTACATAAATAGCTTGGAAGTATAAGCCAATTATGAATTATACATGAAATATACATATACATAGTATACCTATAATGCCCTAAAAAAACGATGCGCCAAGTATTTTTTGATTTTCAAATAAAGTTTTGACTTGGCTAATTTTTTGATATCACTACTTTTCAGTGCAGAATTTTTAGATTTCATTATTTTTTTTAAGTTGAAGAGACTTGGCTGGTATTTTTACACGGAGTGTTTTTTATGGGTTTTATTTATTTGACAAGTGAACAAAAGTTCACCAAATATAATTATTATTAGACTACTTAATAAAGTAGTATTTTACTTTATTTTCACAATGTACGATAGCTTGGAATTGAATGCTGCCAAGTCCAATATTCTCTACGTTTTCCCATTTTGTGAAAATAAAATGTTTGTACCGTGTTCTTTGGTACAGTTTTATCTGTTCTATTTTTTGTTTCTTCTCGTAGTGCTGGAAATTGGAAAGCAAAAATGATTTGTGAAACGCGTTGATAAGCGAGCACCGTTAAGTGCAGCATTCGAACTAATCGAACTATTCAGGTCAATCGGACGGAAAGCATAAAGCTGCGTTCCCATACTTCGCTTTCGCTTCGCATTCGGTTCGCTTTCGCAAAATGGCTACCTTTTAACACAGAAAATCGTCCATGTTTAATTTCGTCTCCGAAATGCAAAAATGTTGGACCAACTTCAACTTCGACGAAACCGAAACGCTCGAAATCCGGAAGTGATGCGATGTATCGAATCTCCATTTCCGGTCGACCTCGAGCTTATATTTGATATTCGAACATATGTTTTGACGTTTTGACGTTTCAACTTTCAAGTTTCACTTTTTCCGCATTTTCTTGCCTTTCTTGCTTATTATCTGATTATTATCCGTCATTTTGTTTTTAACTTTTGGCAGAATACTATTTATGTTTCGCGTATCCATGGATATGCGAAACAGAAATTATGGAAACGACTACAAACTTCGCGACGCGAAAGCGAACCGAATGAGAAACGAAAGCGAAGTATGGGAACCCAGCTTAACTCGATCCAATCAATCAATATATTAACTTCATTATAATCCGATTTTCAATGCAATTTTTAAGAGAAATCTTTACTCTAAGGAGAATTTATTGGCGTGGGTACCTACCTACCTTTGGTATTTATAGCTATGTATTTTTGAAAACTAATAACTAGTAAGCTTAACAAAAAGAAGCAAATGTATATCAAAGAATAATTATTGGACGAATTTAAGCAGTACATTGTACAAACAGTACAACAGTAACAAATTAGTACAAATAAATAGTTTGCTGATATCTATCTTCTTCTTTTTCTTTCATTGGCCAGAAAGACGACGCTTATTTCAGCCAGCAGCAAGATAGGTAGAATAGCCAGCAGTAATTGATAACTATCCAAGTAATTTTAAAAAGTGAATTTAAAAACTTCTCATTGATTTGTATTGATTGTATTGTTTATTAATTTAGCCATCGGCTATTTTAGTAGAACATGTTACATTTACCTTTGGGAAACAAATAAAATAATTCTACGGCGATTCATAAATAAATTATATAAAAAAATAATAATTGAAGAATGCTTTGAATGAATGAAAAAAGAGGAATTCTGCTCTTCCCGCGTTAATTTTTAAAAGCGACAGGAGGTGCACTCTGGTTGACGAAGAACGAAGTACTCCTGTTTCGGTAGCTCAAACGATAAAATTGAAGTGAAGGACTTCGTAAAATGCAATATGGCATCCAGTCAGTTGAATAGTTTGTAAAGTGTCAGTCAGGAAGCCGCATTAATTATAATTTCATGTTGTGTTTACATTTACCGGACGTGTGAGCTCGTGATTATTGATTAATTATATTAATGAATATTTAACATACGCAGGTACTTTTCTCACAAACTAATTATAACGACAGGAATGTAAAGTTATTACAATGGGGTCCTTATCTCATTTGCAAACAATTTTTGTGTCAATTTTTTAACATTATTATCAGTGGAAATGATGTAGTAATATACTTGAACCTCGTGAGTAGATCTGCCCATATTTTCCTCTGCTATGATAATTGCGCAAGAGAAGTGAAGCCACACCTGCCTATGCTCGAGGTTAACATGTTAGGTCACGCTGATGAACATTCACACAGTGATGGAGTTTTGGACCTCTTGTCAGATTGGACCAGGATATTAAGGGTTATCTCGACAATTCTCTTATCTTTCAATATGAGTTCCAGTGTCGAGGATTTTCATTCTAGTCAAATTTAGCATTTGCTTTTTATTTAGTTCAGCAAAACTCTTTGCTCACAATGTCTACTCTTTTTTTAGGTCCTAACCATCAAATGTGCGTTTATGTCGCATTTGCTAATTACGTATCGCATAGGACATCAATTTAGTTGTCTCAAAAGCTAGTCATGGATACTCTCAAGATCGTTCATTGCAAGTAAGTTCTTAAAACATCTTGGTTAAACAACTACAAACAACAGGCTAGTTCATCAACTTATCGCTACGTACATGAATTCCTCTGTTTTAGCGTTTAGACAATAAGTCTTCTGTATGCCATCATCCATCGCCACAGCAATTCACAATGCATCAATACTTAATCATGGCGTTACGAATGTTAGTATTACCTCGATTAAATATTTTTACTCATAACGGAAAGTTACGTATGTTAATGAGTGTAAATTGGTTTACAGTGTTGCGTATGTTTGTCGTTGCTTCCTACGAACACTGTTGATCATACTGAACAATGCGTACTGCATTCCGACGTACGTCGTGTGGATGGTGATGATCTTCCCGCTGAAGCGTTACAGTCCGGACCTGTTTTGGCGGATAGAAGGACACTTCTTTCATTGGCTGCTAGCGATGGTCAGCATGTGGTCATGGTCGGCGGGATACGATGGTAAGTTGCAAACATCTTCCATTTTATTGTAGTCCTATGCAATGCTCATCGAAGGAAAATGTGCAGGTATGCAGATGTTGAATAGGGGGGAGGGGGGGAGGGGGTCCCATGGGGAATCAGTTCCATCCATCCATGTCTAATTTGTCCACTTCATCGATCTAGGTAAGTTACCTCTTTAAAATAAAAAATAATATTTTCCCGAGAATTTGTCTATTATAATTTGTCGAGGTAAAACTAGGATTAAACTAAACCCCATCGTTTGATTGGCTGTTGTGCGTAAGTTTATTGTTCTCAAATTGTCCGTACTGTTAGGCTGCAAACACACGGGGCGTTTTTTTCATGCCCAGTCGCGAGGTTTTTTGCCGTGGGGACTTTAACACGCGCGTCTTTTGCGCGTCCCATGTGTTCGCTCCCATAAGACTCAATGATACCCATCTGCTTGGCGTACAAACGCTTCGGCAAGGGCATGAGAAAAACCGCCCCGTGTGTTTGCACTGCATTCTAATGAGAATCTTGTAATGAGAGGTTACCTCTGTACACTCTAATTAATTTTTGGTTAATTTTAATATCAAATTTTTGATATGTCTTTTGTACATGTTCTGGTAGATGTTCCCATAGATCCTAGTAGGCTACCGTCTACTAATCATCTATTTGCAATAATTGAAAGTTCTCATAAAAATTATCAATTTTCATAAAACTTTTTATTATGATTGGAAATTACCACTTTTGTTCTGAAGTCAGTGAAAGTGAAAAGGAAAATATAATTGAGTTTAGGCAACTACTGTTTTGTAGGTGTATCTACATTTTAAAATCTTTTCATGTCTCTTTAATTTTGCCTAAATTCTATAAATGATTGACAAAGCCCAAAAAACTTGATCTTGTTCTTGCCTAAATTTATAGCAGCTCTTCACAAGATGTCTCATCCAACCGCCAACATTTCAATGGAATTCGGTATTGCATTTCCAATCACTATTTGATTAGAATAACAAAACTCAAATTAAGCCTTCCCCTCACCTCCCTTCGCCTGGACCAAGAAAATTAGTTTTTCAATATTTTATAAAAAATAATATTTACTAGTACCTACCTGTTCTGTGTAGGTTACTACTTAAGGTAGAACCACCATTTGTACTTGTACTAGGTACATGCCCTTACACTTCACCACTTAACAGTTGTTACCTACTCGGCTTTGAACATTAGCCGAATGTTGACATGGTAACTCTGTGTCATACTCAACTCATGACAAGTAGGTAGGTAGGCCTATAAACTGGACTGCACCTTGATTTTTATTGTTTTTTTTCAATACTGTCATTCTAGGAATGTAATTTGTTGCCATGGCAAACGGTAGTACCTATAGTCCTTGAGTATGGACGTCCTAATCAATTGTTTAAAATTTAACAGAGCATTGAAAACTAGGATATTTTTAATCATTTGCTTTTTGGATGCCCGAAGTAATATGACGCCAGATTTGCTTTGAAACTCATAGAGGTAGTGACATCAAACTTCTACTTTTGTATAAAAGTTACCACTGTTGCAACTTGGTAGGAAAAATGAAAACAATACTCTGCCTAATGACAACAACCAATGACATTCCTTGAATGAAAAAAACCGGCGCTAACAAATCTACTTTCTTCGTAATTTTAGAATATTCTATTTGAATTGGCTGACCTTATTCTTATTACGTAATGGAAGATATTCTAATCCCCGCTATATATTGATTACTAAGCATATTCAAATATTTCACACTGCCAACAGTTTGTTTGTTCAGTCCCCTATTTGTGTCTATAGAGTATTGGTAATCAATTATGACGCTTTTTCCTGTAATCCAATGGCATCATCGCACATCAGAATGTGCTGCTTATCTTTCCCGTCATGTAGCATTACTTCCCAAGGTCATCATCACCCATTCACCCACGCAATGCAGTGCACGATTCTTTATTGTCTGTCCTACCTTAGACGTTATCAGTCGAAGAGTTTGTTTCCGTTTTTATCTACCTAGTGGAGCGGTCGCTACACGCTAGCCAAGCCAAGTCGTAAAATGTCAAACTGAAGTATAAATGGCTGAGGAGCTGACAACACACTTTTGTACACCAAGCATCAAAATGGTATTTTCGGCCTACTGGATCTTAAAAATGGGAAATCTCAAATTTTGCGAAATATTTGCCGTGAAAATCGTGAAAGTGCCTACACCCCTTTCATCTTCAGATGAATATTCTTCCAAGACGTTCTGGTGACCTGAAATTTTCACCACGTATCCGTGTTCTCTACCTAATGATACCTGTGCTGTGCCCTTTCAAATTTTTGAATTTGCGCCAATCGATTCAGATGGTCATCTACCAATGAGGTAGATAAACTAAGTTTCCCAATTTTCCTGAGGAAATCTTCGCTAATCTACATTGAGCATCAGGAGCATCAGTTGTCATTCTTTCTCCGATGTGTTACAAGTTGTTTGCATAAATTAAAAATGAGCGTTATCCCCGCCATCCTTATAATAAACACTCCGTGTAAAAACATGAGCCAAGTCTCTCCAAATAAAAAAATAAAAATTAGAAGACATTTCTAAAAATTCAGCTGTAACTTCAGCAGTGAAGTAAGTGATATCAAAAAAAGGGACAAGTCAAAACTTTATTTTAAAAATAAATACAAAAATTTAAAACCTGGCTCATCGTTTTCATTACCTATGTAATGCTTTTGATTTCTTGCATACTTCAATTACACAATGCGCCAAGTATTTCTTTGATTTTCTTTAAAAATTAAAAATAGAAAACTGACGAATCGTTTTCATTAGTAGGAATAGCAATGCTTTTGATTTCTTGCATAGGTAGTACTTCTGTACACAATGCGCCAAGTATTTCTTTGATTTTTTAAATAAAGTTTTGACTTTACCCTATTTTAATAATGGTATCATTACTACTTTTCATTGCTGAATTTTTAGAAATGTCTTCATTTTTATTTTATTTTTTTAGTTGGAGAGACTTGGCTGGTATTTTTACACGGAGTGTTTTTTTATGGGGATCAAACCACTTCCACACAGCATTTATCTACCTATACTAAAAGCACTGATTATACACCTAGAGATCTGCTACCTGCTCTATCTGTGGTATTGGTGTGATCGTGACCTTTCCTTCAATTTATTGCTAGAGAGTAACTAGGTATAGATTATAATTGAATGCCTCAGTTAGGTACTGTAGTGGATGTCTGTGAACAATTTGTAGTAGGTAGGCTACTTACGGTTTTTACTTTTTTCGTAAAAACTATTGATAATAAAATAAGGAAAATACCAAGGTGGTAGGTATATGAAAAACAATTTCCAACACAATTGATGTAATTGTGTGTATTGATGTGTGTGTTTTTATCTATATTAAAATACTTCTAGCAGTCGTTTTCCTTTAAGGATTTAATATTCAAGGCTGCTATAAATATTGAATGCATGCTGCAATGATTACCTACGGTATTGCATTGTATTACCATATCACTGCATTTATGTCACTATATGAATGTGATAGTGTTATCAAAAGTGTAAGTGAAACTAGTAATTTGTATTATCGGCAAGGTTTCTGTTGTGGTTTACTTATACTAGAATTATAGAATGAGATGGTACATGTGTTTTTATTGGTCAGTATCCAGAGAACGAATTTGTAGACCAAAATTAGTTTTTTTGGACAAAGCTCACTACAGAGTAGGTACCACAGAGTTCAGTTTCACAGAATCCCTTCAATTACAATGAATCACAACAGAAACGAACTTGGAGAAAGTGACAAAAATAGATGTGTGTTTCTCAAGAAGCCTGGGATGTGGAGAAATCTAGGCCTAGTTTTTAAAGGAAATTATAGGATTGAAACATAATTAGACTTTTATGTAACATGGGAGATGGTTTAGTTTTGTTGAAGAAGTCTTAACAATTTATAAGCAATTACCCACCATGCCCAGGTATTTACTTAGCCTAGGTACATTAAATTACAATAAAATAGAAATCTATAGTAACACCATCATCAGCTAATCTAACAGTTGTAGAGACCCTGAAAATGGTTTCAAGGGATAGTGATTTTTTCCTTCGAATCAAAAAATGTACAACCACCAATCAATATTCAAATTGTAAGAATGAAGTAGTATGGCCAAAGCTAAGTAACTGAATGGAACTAAACATTTTTTTAAATCTTAATTTGAAAAATAAGTTAAGTTAATGAATCATTTACGTAAAATAAGTGTAATTTTATTTCAAATGTCAATTGTATTGGAAAATATGAATATTGAATAAACTCGGTACAGCTCATAACAGCGCCTGCAAAGACTGTAGGTCTCCAAACGCCAGCCTACTAAATCTTGGAATATTCGCACACTCCTAATATTTTTACTGAAAATTTACATATCATACATTAAACTTTAACATACATGACGAAACAGGTTTGGCTCGGAGGTAATTCTCCAAACTTGTAGGTATTCCGGAGGTCCGGGATTCAATTCCCGTGGCCGTCCTTCCTGACTTGGTTTTTTTTGTGATATTTCCTCAGTTGACAGGCAAATGCCGAGAAGTTACCCTACTAATAGGTCAAGACCGCCTCCTTCCCACCTTCCATCCTTTTCTCTTCACCATCATCATTCATCCGTTGCCATTATCCTCGCTGCAGAACAGTGTGACGTTAAACACTAAAACAAATAAATCTCATATGTTACGAAGAGTTCAATGCGATCAATTTGTTACAGTGGTTGAGATGGGTGACGACATCCGAACCTGCCTGGACGAACGTACGCTCGTGATCGCCAACCACCAGTCGACGGCGGACGTTCCTCTGCTCATGGCCGTCTTCAACACCAAGCCCAACGTCCTGCCCAATCTCATGTGGATCATGGACCGCATCTTCAAGTACACCAACTTCGGAATCGTCTCCATCCTCCACCAGGACTTCTTCATTGTTTCGGTGAGATTACGAGGATCATAGTTTACGTCGGAGCAAAGCCGCTGGTCGGTCTATCGTCTTTCTGTGCAAATTGCAATACGGCAACAATTTATTGCTCACATTAGTGTTTTATTTTATTTTTGCCTTTTTATTTAGATGGAGAAGTAGACACTTTCATTATTATAATCATCTTCCTCATCATTATCATAGGCAAAGCCTTGCTCCTCAATTTTTAAGCCATCTTAATTTCAGACTACTGATGTCTCCTCTTCCTTATAGGTCAAGATTGTTTTTGGTATCTCATCATCGTCCATCTATCTAGATTAGATATAATACGATTGCAGAGATAAGGATAACTTTATTACAAACAATCGGCCTAAGTATATTTCTTAGAAATGGTTTGTTAGAATCACAATTATGTGGGGGAAAAGTTCCCGATATATATTCGTGTCTATCTTATTATGAGTTATGATGATGGAAACGCTTAGTATTCGGCTCAGGTTGTAAGCACAATTTATGAAACATAAATCTGGAAATTCTCTTCTTTTCCTAACAACCACTCTCAGCATATGCAGAGGAAATCTCTCCTTTTGGCTTTACAAATTAACACTTACCATTGTCAATGATACAATTAAAATGTGTGTCAATTGACCCCAATACGTCCTTGCATTACGTGTGAGGTTCCTGACCATGTCGTGCCCCAGGGTCGCGACCGGCGCGGCGACTCGCTCAAGGAGCTGGTCGCGCACCTGCAGAACTCGTACATCCCGCGCCAGCGCAACTGGATGGTGCTGTTCCCCGAGGGGGGCTTCCTGCGCAAGCGCCGTGAGACCAGTCAGCGCTACGCGGCCAAGAACAACCTCCCCGTGTTGCAGTACGTGTCGCTGCCGCGCGTCGGCGCTTTGCAGACGATCATCGACCAGCTCACCGCAAGCAAGGTGAGCGCAAGAGCCTTAGTCACAGACACGAGGGAGCATTATTCAAACTCTGTTTCTACTTCTAGCCAAAGTTCTTATTATCTTAACTACCAGGGTGGGTGGTTATTCTAAATTACCTTGTCGTCTTACGGTCTTGCAATGATTAATACGGCATCACTTCCATTTGAAAAAGATAGCACTCCATTGTGCAGTGAGCCCGTATCACGTGAAACGAGATGACAAGGAAGTTTAGAACAGCCCTCCAGACATAGTTCTTTATAGTGTTAGTGTTAGCTAGAAAATGAAATCAATAGCAATTTTGGCGCTAGCTAACTTATTCGTTAGCTATCCATCCAGAACCTTGGCTAGAGAGGTACAAAGATCAATCTTAGCATTCCTCTTGGGCTATTGTTCTATGAAAACAGTCATCCTTGCCAAACCAACAAAATGAAAACAATACTGAACAAACAAACAAATTAATGTTTGTTGAGTTTGTTTATTTTGTTGGTTTGGTGTGGACACTTCATTACGGCGTGTTCATTGATAATTTTATTGTTCTGATTTTTTACTTTTGTTCTCATTTTAATGTTATGAAGGTTGTGTAATCAACTGCACTTACTAAGACTTGATTTCTCAATCTAAATCATGAACTATAGTAAGGAAAATGATAATAATAATAATAATGAGCATTCGGTTGTGACATGGCTTAGTATGCATTATGCAGGCCATGGAACTAGGATACCGTCTAAATGGGATCCCCAAAATGTACAGAGTTTAAGTAAGATGATTGATTTTAATTTTTAAAGTTCTAGAGGACTCAACATCTTGTCTTTGGAAATGATGTTGATTATTGTGATGCGAAGAATGTGTTGTGAGGTTGTTGTAACAAGGAAGTTGGAGTGAGGATATTTTCTTGATGAGGACCGATGATTGTAATTCCACAAGAAAACTTCGGCCTGGTACATAGCTGGAGAAATTGAATCGAGTCTTTCAGTGTCAAGATCATTCATATCTGCAAATAATTATTCAACTTTTAACTAATGCAATGCACAATACATACACACATCCGGAACAAATGTGTGCATTGTGATGTCATAATCAGATTGTGATAGCTCTATGCAATTCGAGAAAACAAGGAACTTGACTGCACTCTGGTGGCTATTTACTAGTAAATGGCGTCTATCAAGCGCTCATTTGCATATAAATATAAATATATGCTATAGTAGTTGTTTGCTATGGATAAAAAGGGAAATTTATAACTAACTTTCAATTTCAATTGATTCTCCTTTTTCACTGCACTATGGAAACACGAAATGTAAAAACAAATAAATTAATCTGTAGACTGATAGTAGCCATCTTGCCAGAAGTGGCTCCTTCACGTATATCGCTTATTTGCGGCGCAGGAATAGACAATTCCTAAAAGTATCAGAGATACTATGGTTTTTAAAGAAAATTTCACTTGCAGTTTGATTTCCATGTGTGTCAACAATGGGTTACATATATGTAGTCAATACTCAATAGATATCTGGAAGCAAAACTGCATAATGAATTATTTCAGAAACCAGAGCCACTCAGATACTTTTAGAAATCGTCTATTATGTTTAGGTTTGATTTCTGGGTCTGTATTAATTAGATGCAGTGTTTTGATCATTACATCATTTGGATGCTGTCACTGTTTAGTGTTTTGTATAAATCAAACTGTAAATGAGTTAGGTCACCACACGTGGTTCACGAGTCCAATGAACTCTGTATTTTGGCAGATAAGGGAATTACTTTGACCTTGAACTTCTGGGTACACGATGTTTATTTTGTGAGATGAGTAAAAGATTTGAAACTCTGCGTGCTCCGATAACCTCTGTTTATACATCATCTTGTATACATAGTAGCCAGCATTCATATGGAACATGGCCAAAATATTAATTTTATTTAGTTATTAGTCATTTTAGTTTTATTTCTTCATTATTGGAAATATAAAATGTCTTGTTTTGTTACACTTTCGTTGTTGTAATTGGCTCCATTCTGTGATATTTAACCTTTAACAAGTATACCCATGTCTGGTACCTACTTTAGACATATTCAACCAAGCGTTCTGTATTTTGCACATATGAAATATTTATTATGGTCTTACTTGACTAGATAGAAAGGATAATTCAAAACTTCAACAGGAAATAATATGTTTTCTGTTGGTACCTACAAATAACCCAGTAATAACTCACTATTCAAAATTCAAATGATCAATAACCTCCAATGCCTCCATTTGAAAAAGAAAAAAGATGGAGATAATTTACAAATCAAGTCTCCTTATTCCCTTATTTTGGTGGACTCGACTCTGTCTAACGTCGCCGATGTTTGCATGTTCCAGATGAACAAATCGAACAACAACTTGCACCACATGGGCGCGCAGAACGTGGAGCTGAACTGGGTGCTGGACATCACGATAGCGTACCCCGAGGGCAAGCCCCTGGACCTGTGCACCATCGTGACCGGGCATCGCGCGCCGTGCACCACGCTGCTCTTCTACCGTCTCTATCCCTGCGACAAGGTACCACCGAACTTCTGCTTCTCAAAAGACAGTATAACGCATGAGACTCGCACGACTAGACTGAAGTCACTTTGCGCATAGCGGTGCCTTTCTATATTCACGGAAAAGCCGCCGACACAATTTCAATGAGTTTTTTATTTAATTTTTACTGTTACACAATGTTACCGTGTAAATCAATGGAGCTGCTTGCGCGGGGTCAATCAGGTATTTATGTATTTGTTTGGGAGGAAAACAATTTTCTGGAATTGGATCACCTCCCTTCTTGCCCCAACTTGGCACTTGCCAACCTCAACTTCTTCTACGACTTTAAAAGTGGTTCCTCTGTGGGCAGTGTTTTGTTGATGATGACAAACATTGATGGATGAGAATATAATTGTTTGATTTTTTTGAGTAATAATGCAATAATAATGAAAAAGGACCAGCTAGGAACATTTTAAAGTAGTACTAATAGAAGAGGTAAATCCTTCGAAACGTCGCCCATGCCCCTTTTCAGGGCCACCAGCATACTCAATGGAACAAGCCGTCTTGACAACTGCCTTGCAGGTTGAAGTTGCTATGTGCCAAGTCATTATGCACATTCTTTCAGCCAATTAACTTTTTACTGTCTTCATTTTAGGTTAGATTACACACAAAAAAAATTCTTGCAAATATTTGTACTTTTAAAAACAATTTGTATGTCCTTAGGTGTACCATCCAAGTGGATGGAAGTATAAACGTGTCTGTTTGTCGCAGGTGCCGCGCGACCACGAGGCGATGACGGCGTGGCTGTACGAGCGGTTCTACGAGAAGGAGCGCATGCTCGAGCTGTACTACAAGACGGGGGAGTTCCCGACGCAGGACTACAGCTCGTCGCCCGTCCCGCCGCAGCTCGTCTCGCAGGACTGTCTGCGCTTCGCCATCCTCCACCTGTTCTTCATCACATCGTCCTACCTGCACTTCCGCATGTTCTCCTACCTCTGGAACTACGACCTCTGGCAGTACCCCGACATGGCCGTGTGGCCGTGGCACTTTCCGTACTAGCGCGCGCAATGCGGACTCTTGTTCCTACGTTTGTTGTCTACACTTTTCAAGATTAGTTAGACGGGGAGACACTTTTTTAAAGTTAAAAATAAAATCACTGAAATATAAATATCGTTCAATCACTTTGATTTTTATTGGTGATAAGAGGTTGCGGTTTGGTATGGGGATGCATGCGGTTCTTAAAACTGTTTTTTGGATTTTGTCTTCACAATAAGGAAATTTTAAATAGAGCGCGTACGCAAAATCATTCTCATTATAGTAAATAATACCACGTACTGGAGTACGTTTTGTCCTCTGGTACGACTCCAAAAGCGTTATACAATTTTCTATTTAAATTAATAATTTTATAACGCCTTGAAGACTTACCAAATGACATTACTTACTACAATGTGTTATTTAAAGAGCGAGATTGAATTGTGCACAATCATTAAATTTTTTGAAGTTTCCTCGTTGTGAGTACAAAATTCAAAACATCACTTTATAAGAATCACGTTTGTTCTATTACCTCAACACTTCCTCTTAAAATAACTGGCACGATATTTATTTGCAGTGAATTTTGTATTTTTCATGTATATTTTTCTTCGTCTTAACATCGTCTTGGTGTCTCACTCAGTCGTTTCCTCCCTAATGTCATTTAATCTTTGACGCCTTTTCATTGACGGTAGAACAGGGTGAAGAGAAACTCTTGCTATTACAGACAATTTCTGCACCAACAAATCATCCATGTCAGCCAGTGCCCAGTAGATAGGTACCTAGTACTTATTAGATCTCTTGAATTGTATATCGAGATTTTCAATAGAATACATTTTGTTTGATCATTATTGCGTGGAAATGGTTAGCGTTTGCTGTTTATGCACATCTGGTTTCATAGTTTCCTGCTCTAGATGCACTGTTATACTTGTTTCACATGGGCAAATAGATAGTATCTTTTGTCCATGCGATTTCACCTGCCACGTAAATGTGTCCATGGCTGTACATGGCTACTTGGCATGGGTAAGGTAACAGATGTATCTACAACATATTGTTTTTGAGTGGTTCTTCACACTAATAGAATTTTAAAAATCAGGGAGTAACGTACAGTTCCAGCTCACTGTATTGAATGATTCCACACTGGCGTATATTTAGACGTCTGGTATCCTCAAATAGTTAAAGACAATATTTTACAGTTAATTTTGTAGCAGTCGAAGGTCGTAATGTGTTTCATCAGACTTGGGTAGTAACGTAACGAAAGTAATGCGTTACTGTAACGAAATTACTTTTTTGGGTAACGAGCCAGTAATTTCATTACATATTTTTCCAAGTAATAAGTAATATAATCTCACTACTTTTATCAGAGTAATTTGACGTTTGTAACGCGTTACCGTGAGACTCGCCCACACTTTTCCGCTTGTATGTAATTTTCAAAAATATGGACTGATGACAGCACTCACCAGGCTTATTTTTTAATTTCCACTTCGCAAAGTCACACAAAGTACAAAATAATAGTAATAAATTGTCAAACGGAAACAGTTCAAAATTACTTCGCTCTTAATGTGACTTCTTAGACATTCTTATTTGTATCCCCTTCCAATAATTTTCCCTTTGGTTAAAAATTTCTGAAAAAAGTAATTTTTGAGAGTAATTTTACTACTTTTTATCTTAAAAAGTAAAGTAATTTCATTACATTTCTGAAGTAGTAATTACCCAGTAATTTTATTACAATTTTTTCGAAGTAATAAGTAATATAATCTCACTACTTTTAAAAAGTAATTTACCCAAGTCTGTGTTTCATTATATCTCCTTGTGACCTTCAAGTGTGCTTTACTCCTTACTTTTTAAAAATTGTGTTAGTGGGAAGAAAAATTTATAAATATACCTACTTCGAAGAACTGGTTGGCTTTACCTTACCAAGTCCTCGTAAGAGTAAGGTAGAAGTTGCAAGAGAAGATTGTTTTTCTTTTCTTGAGATTCCACCGATATCATGCGGTTTTTACTATGGCAATCAGAATGGAAAAAGACAGCCAGTCTTGATGTCAATTGTTGGAAAGCAAAACTTTTTAGGAATTAAATAAGAGAATGAAATTGTGATTAGCAATATGAAAAAATCTAGATGGGAAAGAAAGACCGAATTGAGAGACTTACCTATATGATTTGAAGAATGCCGAAAGTGTCTCCCAAAGTGGATGGATCTTTTTGATAATGAGTGAGCACCGTTAATTACTTGAAGAGATGTCCCCTTGCTCTGGTCCAGCCTTGTACCCCGACCTTCGAACCATAACCTCAAAGCTTCACGAACAGTCCGTCGAAGCGAGAGCGAAGTTACCGCCGATCTATTTATTGCTTGAACGTATGAAGACGTAGGTAAGCTGGGTGATTAGATCTCGGATGACTGTGTATATATTATAAATAGCGTTATCTCTAGCGGCGAGTTCCGTACGCCCGCGAGGCAGTTATTTGCTTCAGCATCACATTTTACAAGATGGCGGCAGAATCTATTGACAAAATTATTAGGGGAGTGGGATATATGATTGTTATGTACATATTTAATGAATTGTTGAGATAGGAAAAGGGAGTAGCTAATATTTTTGTTGATACACATGTTGTTATAATAAGTTTGCCCAGTATATTATTATAAAATGTTTCAAACTAATTATTTCATTTGCTAAAATTAACAGAATGAATACATTGTATGTTTGAAGGTAAGGTATCTATATTTATATTGTAAGTAAAGATGTTATAATAACAATGTTAAAATATTTTTTAGAACAAAATTAACATGTGTTACATATAATACTTAAAATGGTGAACTTAGCTAGAACTGCCGATTACTAATGTGTAGCTAGACATTGTTTTGTTTGACTGGGATTCTGCCGCTTATGCTAAAGCTGTCTAATTCTGAGATTACCCACCCGAGTATGATTTTTAGAGAAGATGATTTAGTATGCATTTCTACAATTATTGATGTAATTTATTTTGTAATGGATTTCGAAGCGGCTGAAAGAACAAGCTTTTAACTTCGCTAGAATGTCTACGTTAATTTTTGTGATTTGATTGGAGTGGCGCTGCTTTAGTTCATTCCTTTACAAAACAGCATCAGCTTTATTGTGCGCCTTTTGCTTCACTTGACTGCCACAGTTGTGTGCCAGCTCATTTTCAATATTATTTATGAAATATGCTTTACTGTCAACCAAAAGTCAGCTTCAAAAGAAATGGTAAAGAATTCAGACATATCATAAACTTGTCTGTACCTATTGAATTATTTGTAGGTACCTAACTTAAATTTCTTTGCTTTCTGCTGTGCAGTGTTTTACTTCAATTTAAATTAATTTTTTACCCATCAGTATTTATTTGTGGGACAATGAGTCATAGTTTATTTAATTCTTGCATTTCATATTAATAGTTAAGTCTGAATTTGTGATTTTTATTTTGCTATGTGAGATTTTTTAATACTATTAATTTACCAATATTAATATTATTTTTAAATATTACCTAATAATATCATATTCCCAATTCTTCTCACCTAATTTTTAATCAAATTGCAATTTTCTTGTGACTAACTGATGTTCATAATGTAATATTAATGGTATGTGGAACAAAGAATCGAAATTTGTCAAAATTATTTTGGCGTCGTTTTGTGCCAGTTGGCGAGGTAAATGCAGTGGGAAAATGTCCAATGCCTCTGTACATCTTTTCCCTGCAAATGCCTCCAAATGTGTCCTTCAACAGATGATTCGGCTGTGAAAAAGATAATTGTTGATGAGATTTTAAGCATAACTGAATTATTTCGTGCGGCAAAGTCGGCGATTATGAAATTATAGCACGAAGCTGTCACATTGTGTGAATTTCTTTGTCTCCAACCGACCATGCAAAAGTGTTTTTTTCTTCAAGTGGTTGTAATTTACGTATGAGTTATGATGATACTCTGCCAAAGTGACAGACAATTATCTCTTGCTCTCAGAAAAGGCAGCACTTTACTCAAGTGTCGTTTTCAAACTGAGTTTATGAAAAAACGAAAACGTGGGCACATGTGAATGAACTTGTCAAAAAAAAGATTAATTACGTAATTTAAAATAATGGCAAAGACATTTTTTTCTGTTTTTTCTTACTATACTCATCTTTCAAACTGTAAATCATAAACATTTAAATTGTTGTCAACGGTTTTTTTTAAATCACGAATTCCAATATTAATCTTCTTTTTTCTTGTCTATTTTCTGGGTCATTCCCGTTACACAATTGGAAGTTCACATGAATTTGGCGTGCAGTTCAGTTTGACTTGACCATGTTTTTACTCCGAACACTTAATTTACGAAATAAAACATAATTTTTTATAATCAAGAGATCTTTGTGTTTCGCTGCAATGCATTTCTAACAACACTATTGTGATGTAATAATTTCATCTTTTTCCCGCAATTCTACCTGTTTCTCTCAACATTTGTGTCCATGTATCTTGTGTGAAAGATTATTTATCTGGGTTGTCTTGGCAAGCAACGGCGTGTCTTGTTTTGCCAAATTGCGTTCATTGTTGCAATTGACTGCTGTAAAGTTGGGTAGCGAATGCTGTGCAATTCTGTGCATAGCGAAATATATTGTACATTCCATTTTCAGTTTACTGTTGTTTTTTAACCCCTTTATAAGTAGGTACCTACTTACTTTGGTTCCTTTTCCTGTGACAGGTCCTGTTTTCCACTTCGGCGTCAAGAATGTTTCTAATTCTGTCGTCGTGATTTCTAAAAATGATTTTGGTTACAAATAAATCTGCACTTACTTAATCTTAATTTGACTTGAAGTGCAAGTTCACAAATCAAAAACAGATATGTTAGCAAGTTGAAGGTTCCAACACAATTTTAAAAAAAGCATTGCAAAATCAGTTTCAAAAGAATTGAAATGATCTCTAAATGCAAAATGTTATGGTCTTCTTCGCAAATATCACATTTTTCAAAACTTAGAAATGTATAACTTGTGGAAAATTAGTTCACCACATTTTCTATGGTCATACACAATAAAAACCCATCCAAAACTAGGGGATTTATATAATATATGCCTTCGTAGGTACTCGTTGAAAAATACATTTACGTACATATTTAGTGCTTTTCATCATAGTTTAATTAATGGGTATTTCAAAAAATACTTTCAAGTGAGTCGATGAGGGTTATTTTTGCCCTCTGAATTAAATAAGTAACAATTTCGTAACCAGACATAAGACTTTAAGTCTTATGTCTGGTTACAAAAAAAATCAAAAGAAACTCTTTACCTACCGACTATTTTACACATAGTTTCTTGCCAAGAGGGGTAAACCAACAACATCTACAGTTAAGTTCAGTCCCAACGCAGAGAAGCGAGCAACACTGACATGTTATTCACCACGGATGAGGAAGCCTTGCACAGCTTCACCACGACACTCGCGGAAGAGCGTTCGCCATTGCCGGGTCAAATGTGATCTCGTCGCGAGGCAGCAAGCACGGCGCACAAGATCATCGGGTGATATCTGTTTTGTGATTGTGAGGGTTGATTTGTTATGAAGATCGTGCGTGATGCGTGAGTGCGATGCGTGATGCGTGCATGATCACGCACTGGCGTCGCGACGTTATGGGCTGCTGGACGCCGGGATCGGGCGTCGGGATGCCGGGGTAGGTAGCGTCGTTTACTACCTCTTATTAGTAGATACTGAGAGTATCACTTGATAGAACACATTCAGAATATCGTTATTTGAACATAAAAATAAAGTTTATACATACGCTTCTAATTTTTATTCACGATATTGATAAAATAATAAAAAATAAATATATATTTGCGTGTAAATTACGTAAATTTGGGGCCAGTTTTTCAATGCCTTGCGTTTAAAACTTAATTACTGGTTTAGCAGACCGGCCCTTAAAAACATAAAAAAATAAAAATCCTCGTTAAATTTTTAAATTAAGTTTTAATCGTCGAGTTGTGCGGATCCCGCCATTCTTTTAACAGTCACTTGAGCTGTTTGATATTATTTCAACATAACTGAAGCAGTTATCTGACCGATAATGAAAATGAAGAGGGATGTTTCCTAGATAAGAAGATTTGTTATGTACTCATATGTTTATCAGCAGAGATAGGGCGCCATTTTCAAACAACTATTGATGTTAAGGCTTGACCATATCAAATGTATCCTTACATTTGATCCAGAACAAATTTGGATTGAAGTCGTTCCCAGAAGACAGGCATGTTTTATGAAACTTCTAATTGACGGAAAATTAGATATTACAATGGAGATACAATCGCATCGAAATTAGTTCTGTAAAATCTTTTATTTACATCCTATTCATAATTTCACGTGACATCATCTCATTGTTGCGACCATCTTGATGGCACCATTCATTCAGAAGATTGAATGGTTCAGATTCTATTTTTTTGGCGATATTAGAAGTTGTAATGGGCAATAATTGTAGGCCCCAGATAAACTATAACATTTATAAATAATAATCACTTCACTTTATAAAAAATCCTCGGTTTACATCCAATAAGTTACACCTGACCCGTCATGTGCCAGCATAATAATGTCCGTCCTCTCGGAAGAAAACTTTAATTTTCTGCTCATTGCTGATAAAAAAAAATAAGTAGTCCGTTCAAGCTATGAAGAGATAACTTTTCTATTAACAAGACTTTGGCTTCAAATACAAAATGGCACCGTTATTGAAGACTAATTCGTTCCTTTTTCTCGTAAAGTATAGATATTTAATAAAATTATTATTTTTCATACGTCCAATACATTTTTTTCTCCCTCCAATAGCACCACAATTTACCACACAAAGTTTCCTAATTTCAAAAATATTGTAGCGATACTTAAAATAAAATAAAATAAAAAATATGCTGGGTGGTTTGCTTGTAAAAATAATACACTTACACATAATTCACATAGTAAACTTCCTAAAGCCCCATTTACACGGTGCAATTTCCTGAACAACTTCCTGTGCCACAGTAGTTCTGCACATGTGCAGAGTCACTTTTGAGATGATAAAGGGAATTTGTACATGGGCAGAACTTCTGTGACACAGAAGTCGTTCAAGAAATTGCACCGTGTAAATGGGGCTTTAGTAGCTAAAGTTTTTGAGCTTTTGAGATGTTCCTGCAGTAATTGGGATTTGTGTTAGGGGTTGAATAAATAAAATCATCTACCCAGCAGACGAAAGCTTTGCATATCTCTCTGCACGTGTTATCAAGGCTAAGCAGAAGAGACGATGTAAGGCCAAGTTCGCAACTTCACACGGTTCGAATCCCACGAAATTATTCCGATCTTGCCAAACAGTTCTCTTACATTCAGGAAATCCTTGATTGCAGAACAAAGAATATTTAGTAAGTCGTTGCGAGGTCCCGCCTCTTCTCCCACCCACAAGCCATTGCCAAGGATAATGGCAAACTTATCTCAGACAGACGTATCATCATTACTTTCTAACACAAACTATTAAAACTAGATTTTTCATTTTTTCACTTGTATCCTCTTCGATAATTGGCCAGTGATCTGGAAATCCGAAATCCCGAATTCCTGAAAAATCTTGGAATCCGATTCCCGGCCATTAGGATTAACATTGCGTGAAGTCGAATTCCAGTGTAATTTGGGAATTTAAAAATTCTAGAATATGGCCCTTCGTGACCACTGTCCACTGCCATTGCGTCATTCCATTCACCTTCATTCCTTCCTCCTTGTGGATTTCTAACCCTCTTCAGTGCACTGCATCTTATGCTCGTCCGTCAGGCCGAGTAGCTCAGTTGGTAGAGATTCCGTCCGGAATGTGATAGGTACCAGGTTCGAGCTCCGGTTCGGCGCCGGACATATTTCGCTTTACACTTTATCTTCCTATATCAAGGCTAGATACAAAACTTTTGTTTAATTCATTTATTCCAACCTTTCCAACAATTATATCGGGTAAGGGGTTTATCTTACTTATACCTTATACCTATACCAACATCTACATCTTTGCCTATACCTACTAATAATTTGAAAACTACGTATACCAATTCAATAGCATTTTAATCAGCGCCGGTTTGCCAGCTGAATCATGTCTTTTTCAATATTCTCCTCCTCTCCAGTATCAATTTCTCTCCCTCTCCTTCTTCCCACCACTTCTACCTCCCGACTTCTTCCCATATATCTTTCCCTCTTCTGCATCCCTTTTAATTCATCTCTCCACCTCTCTATGGGGATTTCTACTCTTAATTGTTTGCATCTCTTCATGTAATTTTCCGTGATCTTTCGTATCCTGTTCATACACCCATCTTGAATACCCTTACCTACACCATTTCAGCCTTTCTCTTCCAATCCCCCCAACTTTTTTTATTAAATTAAAATTTTACAACATAAGTTTAAAAAATGTTTGAAAAATGTTCAAAATGTTTTAAAATTTAAATTTAAAAAGAAACACCATACCTACTTTAATAACATATAAATGTTATTTCTATACAATGTTTTTATATAACATATTATAACAAACTTTCATCTACATACTAAGCTATGACGTGTAGATCAAAGTGCATCTCGACTGCACTCCGATGCATCGATTACCGTTGCATCTAAGTAACAGTTCTAAGTACATCAGCTGGCATCGCATTGTCACGCATCGTTAGCTTTCGTGACAGTGACAACTAATATAAACGTGTCTCTCATGAGATGGCATCATCGTATTATTTTATAGCTGTAATTCAAACTTAACACTTTCGGAATATATAATTATCCACGCTAATTATTGTGTAGTGTTTTACGGTTTTATCATAATAGCAAATGAAATTTAAGTTCTTGGAAATATTGGAAATTCTCTAGAAAGTACCTAGCTATCACGAGAGCAGGGCAATGACATCAAAATGTCTGAATTCAAAATACCAAAATCAAAATGCTGAATCAAAATGTGAAATCAAAATTCGAAATGTGGAAAATGCTGATTTCAAAGTGCTGAATCAAAATCGAAATGCTGTGTTTAGTGGGGTATTCATACATTATAAGAGCTTTTTGTTGTCAAAAGTTTGATTTAAAGTGTAATAGCTGAACCCCATTCAGGTTTATGCATTTGACAGCTTTCTGTTAAAATGTATTTCTGTACTTTAGAGGTAAAAGGCCCGATGCAATTTCAACTATTTTATAGGCGAGAGTAAAATCCGTTCATCCAATCATTAATTGTAATGGTGACACCTGAAGATAATACTTCAATAACTCATTTTTTACTTCAGTAAAATTGCATTTGATAGCGAGCTTCATTGCAAAAGTGAACGCAAAATCGAGAAAATGGACAACGGGCCCTCTATCTCTGAGGTACAGGTAATAGCCCAAGAAATGAAGCACATTTATGAAGGTTCTGCTCTCCTCCTCTCGTATGGTATACCTACAGATCACTTTGTTCAATGTTTGAAGATTAGGTACACCACAATCCATTAATGACCATCTTATTCCTTTAATTGAATTCGATCCAAATCTTACGAATTAAAATGCGTTTTGAATTGCATGAGAATGAACGGTAAAACTATTGCATTTCCAGTGCACGTATTTGCATGCAATTAAATGCAATTGAGTTGCACTTTATATGCACAGTTAGTTAATAAACTTTACTCAGTCTTTATCACAATAAACTCAATGGGCTTCGTATCAGTTTGTCCTAGTTACTCCATGTAGTACACTTGACACAATTAAAAATGGTATTTTAACGAAACGGAATGGCTGTTTGTCAGGTTCCTTGACAATCAATCCTTGTTATTATCAATGAAATCAGAGTTAAACTGCTAGAGTTAGATGCCGAGTTAGCAGACTTCATCGGATGATGCCATCAAATATTATTTAGCCAGTCCGTTTCTCAAATACCGTTTTTACTTTGGCCAAGAGTACATAAATGGACTCCATTTCTCGGAATGTATAACAGATTTTAGGTTGGATATAAAAGGATCAATAGTTTACTTATATTGTTCTTTACGTTTTCTTTTGCAAATCCAATATGTTGGTAACAACCAAAACTAACCTACCCCCACCCTCTTTCTTCAAGAATTATGTGGAGTGTTACAAAACTTTTCTGCAATTTCGCTAATCTCTTAATTTTCATTTTGGGCGCCATTATCAAGGTCTTCAGACATATTTGACAATTTAATCACCTTCTGGAAAGTTGTCGGCATATATCTTTTGATGACATCTTTACGCCCTTCAGAAACCTTGAACCATGGAAATCCACTCGAAACACATATCAATTGTTATAAAGTTGTCATACATGCGATATTGATTGATCGGAGCAATAAACTGTCAGACATCTGTCAAACCTAAAGCTCTCGATCAGTCAGGATGCTGACAAGTAATTGCTCTCGATTGATAATCCGTCTTGGAATTGTTTCATTGAACTTGCAACAATGGGAATGTCAATGTCGTAACCATTTTATTTTTATTTCATGATTTAGATTCTCAAAACGTTTTGTAATTTGAAGAGTGATGGAAGTCACACAATATTGTGATGTCCGTCCGGCGTCCAATAGTTCAAAAATTGTATGATCTATATTCGAACGTTTTTAAATTTAAAATGTAATGAATTCCGGAATAGTCACAGAATATCCCACCAGTCAGTTTTACTAGTGTTCTATTTTGTTTCTTCTGTCCAATACTTATTTAAAAAAAAGACATCTGTAATAAAATTGTTAAATGCTCTAAAATATTTTTAAAGTCGTGAACATGGCAATCCATAGTTTATATTTTTCGACAAATGGTTGAAAATAAAGTCCTACCCGCTATTTTGTTTTGTTATATAGAAATTTATATTTTTTGTGCCCAATAAGTAATTTTAAAGAAAAAATATCTATGTTAGAGCGTTTCAAATTAATAATATACAATTTTTCGAGTTAATTGTTTGTAAATGCTGTCAAGTATTTGGCAAGTCATAGAACGTCCCACCCACCATTTCGCTATGTTTTTATCTATATTTATTCCGCCCAATAATTTCAAATAAAAAATACATCTACTTAGAACGTTTAAAATTTAAAAATTTTCCATTTTTTCAAGCTAATTGTTTGTAAATGCTGTCAAATATTTTGGCAAGTCATAGAAAATCCAACCCATTTTGCATGTTATATATTTACATTTCTTCCACCCAATAATTTCAAATAAAAAAGACATCTACATTAGAATGTTTTAAGTTTGAAAACGTTCCATTTTTCGAGTTAAATGATTGTTAATATTGTCAAATATCTGACAAGTCATGAGTGACACATCCCACCATTTTGTTTCTATGTCTATTCATTTCTTTCGTCCAATAGCAAAGCGTGCTTCATGAATAGCTAATTGCAATGTGTAACGGAACAATAGAAGAAGACTTGCTTGGTCTTCATTCAATTACTAGACAATAGAATGAAAGAAGGAGGTCGCTATTGCTATATCACTTAACATTCAAACAGTATCTGTGCGCTGCCGGTTAAAATAATTACATTAATTGATATAAACCCATGTTTTTCAAAATAGTTTAGTTCATTAAAATTGAAATTTGACAATAAACTGATGTCTTTTAAGTTTTGTGATGGGTATTGGTTAATTATATTGTCAAATCAATTGATATCGTTATCACCAAAATGTATTATCCAACTAATAATTTATATTTTTGGATAACGTAAATTAATAGTAAGACTGAGCCGGTATTACAAAAGTTAAGTTATATCCCGGACTAACTAAATATTGATTGGATACTTCAAAATGATTGAAACATTAACTGAATTTAATCCAAAAGTTAATTAATCTGGCACGGTTTACTTTTTTTGTAATTTGTAATATTTTGGTAAACTAGGTTCTTATAGACAGAGTTAAACGTTTTCGTGAAATTTCTTAAAGGAAAACAGAACAATCTGATAACAAAATGCGTTTTCGCTCTGAAAAATCATTTAGATGCAAAAAGCTGAACCGTTCAGCTTTACAAGAAGTCCCTATTGACAAATCTCTCAACCTTTTATTGTAACACTTTTCCCTTTCTCTTGGGCCAAATAAAAAAATTCACAGGTTTCGTTGGCACAAAAGAATCAAGATCACCATCAAATCTAATATTTGCAATAAGAAAATCTAATGTTTATTTTGCTTTTGTGAATTAATTTAAATACTTCATACAAAGGTATATTTTCAATATCTTTGCTTCAGACGTCTATTAAGAATCCAACATTTTGTCCGTCTTTAATGGAAAGTGCATTCTTCCATTCCATCTCAACAAAACCTCATTCCATTTCGCGCTCAAGTTCAAGTTCTTTCGAGAAAGTTTCTCTGAACAATAGCGAAGTCAAGTTCAAGTTTAATATTCATCCTTGAGTTTGCAAGTAGATTAACGGAAGTTCTGAAGGACTTCCGGCCAAATCTCTGCCGAGATAATGACAAAGCTATGGTACTACAAGGGTCAAGTTCAGACTAATGATAGTAGTGACTTTGAGAAGGTAATTGAAGACAGTAATTGTATATGATTCATTACACAGGTAATAAGGTCAAGTTGGAGCTGTCAAGATCTTTCTTATTATTTACTTAGAAATCTTGATTAATGATGTTTGGTGTTTAAAGTTTTTTTATTATTATTTATTATACAAGAAAATACATTTCAATGTAGCCCCGCTATATTTCTTTAACTTTATTTCTTATTTCTTAAACCAACAATGGCTTGTCGGCCGGGCTTCTAAATTCAATTACAAAACACAATAAAATAATAAACACTCTCAGATCATCAACACTCGTGACTGTTACACGTCAAATCAAAATAATATAAAAACACAAATAATATAATAATTTTAATTACACAAACGAGAAACCAGCCATGAAAAGGCTCACCTGATTCCACAGAATTGAATACCAGTTTACAATTAATCCAGATTTTCTACAACCCATTTTTTATTATTGTTTTAACACTGATATTTTTTTAAAATTTCTGAATTCAGGAGGTAATTTATTAAATAAAGCTGGGATTAAAGATTTTCTATTAGCAGTAAGCAGATTAGCAGTAGCAGATTAGAAATTAATACACTTACTCGTACATTATACAAATCTATACGTCGAAACAAAAGAATATTTTATATGCTCCAAAATAAAAACGGAACAGATCCGAAAATTATGAAGTTCGGTTTAATTGTGAAATTGAAATAAATTTGAGGGAAATGTTTAATAAATGTTTCGTCATTATCAAGTATCGAGTATTATCGTAGTAAATCGATAAAATTGTACAATAAATGTAAGGTTTCAATTTCTAACATTCCATTGGTAATTTGAATGTACATTTTACAAAAACATAATGTTTTACTAAATCCAACTGAGATTATGTCATGAAAAGAACTACATATTAAGAAAGCAGCACCCAACCCATCTTGATAAGTCAGATTGTGTGTCTCTGGGAATTAAAAGAGGTTCTAATTTTCACGGTGAATTCTTCTGATTTTCCGCTCGTTGCTTCTTGTTAACACAAAATAAAAATAAACGATTCAAGTGTCATGTAGATAAACATTGGTAAACAACTCTTGTATTACCGTCAAGATTCAGTGGCGCAGACAAAATAGATCATTATTCCAAGAAAATTAACAGTTCGATTTTAATAGTTGCTTGGTTTTGAGCCATCTTGGCCGTCTTAGATGATAGAATGTTTATTATGATGCAAAAAGCATGACCACAATGTACCGCGGGTTGCATACTTTCTGTCGTGATGTGTATTGCGCGTTGCCTAACTACTGGAGTAACATTTCGCTATCTGTTTCGACCATTTCCAAGAGCCAGAATTCCAGTTGGAATCTAAATTCTCTCAAAAGTGACAAACACATTTGCTATGAGGAGATTCCATTACAATAATGACTTGATAAATATGTCACACGTGTAATGTCAAAACTGTCAGAATAACTGATTTGTAGACCTAAGATAAAACTGGTTAATGATTTGCAAGAGATCAAGGTCATATATTTTTTCGATAGAACATAATATTATAACAAAATTAATAACATCATTCTTGATCATCGGATCAATATTATGGGCGTAAAACCACCAAACAACCGGTCGATCTCCACTCCTGAGCAAATTTTCAATTTAATCGGTCGAATGAAAGTTTTCACTCGTATTTTGTAAAAATTCAATTAATACGTTGCAATTTTTTTTAAACATTAATAATGCTAAATTTCAGATTTGTTCAAATTGTCAGACCCAAAGATTAAATAATAAAATAACCGAAATATATGTTACCTACCAAAATTATACGAATCAATTTTTCGAATCAAATATCAGTCTTTTAAACAAGTAAGCATAGAGTTAGGTACTCTAAGAAACGTGCTTCGTCCAAAATTCTTCAAGTTCCTGTTGTTTTATTCTTGTTATTTGATTAACAATTCCATTCCACTTCTTGTCCTTTGTTGTGTTTTAATGCTAGTTGCTAATTTAAGTCTTGTAAAACGCAATGGTCCATGCGAATGGTTTAGATTGTAAACATTGACTTTCAGGTAGCCATGTTGGCGCTGCTGTGGATGACGTTCATCGCTTGCGTCATCGCCCGACCTCCAGAAGAGCAATGGCAGCCACTTCCGGTGCTCACATCGCCTCCAGTCCAGCCGTCCACGCCGCTCACCTACACCCAGCGCGTGATCGCCTCGCTCCACAACCACAAGAAGCTCGTCGCAGAGGACGCCGGCAAGAGGGTGACGCGACCGCAGCTCGTCGCCGAGGATGCCGGCAAGAGGGTGACGCGACCGGAACTGGACAGCGAGGGAGGGGAGTCGTTGGACGAGTTGATCCTCCAGCATGTCCCAGCCGAGCACGGCCTTGGGACAGTCGGGTTCATCAAGCAGACAGTCAACGCCGAGGTCGTGAGGTGGCAGCATGTCGGCCATGACGAGAATACCAACCATAACCATGACAGCCACAATACCAACCAAAACCACGAAACAAACGATGACCACCATAATACAAATCATAATCACGATACAAGTAATGAACATCATGATTATGAGAGCTGGAATCATAACAACCATAATACAAACCATGACCACCATAATACAAACCATGATTCCCATAATGCAAACCATGACCCCCATAATGGAAACCATGACCCCCATAATGGAAACCATGACCACCATAATACAAACCATGACCATCATGATTATGAAAGCTGGAATCATAATACAAACCATGAACACCACAACTCAAACCAAGATTATGAAAACTGGAACCACAATTCAAACTATCGTCCGCCAAATGTGATCCTAGTCGAGGACGTGAAGCCGCCCTACTACTTCAAACCCTCCCCCGGGACAAGTTGGGACCACAAGCCGGTCCACGAGCATCATCGCCCTGACACGACCACGGAGAACTACGCTCTAGTGACCGTCCGGCCCTTCGAGTATCCGACCAACACTCCAGCGCCGACTAAACCATATCCCCAGATAGTCATCATCAACCACTACCCGGTTACCAAGCCGCCCACCACGACGCATCGGCCGTATCACACCACGACCTACAGGCCACCTTCCGACCCGCCGTCGACGACCACCCCCAGACCAACTACAACGACAACTACAACTACAACACCTCGGCCAACTACAACCAGGCGTCCGACAACTACAACTCCTCGACCAACTACAACCAGACGTCCGACAACTACGTATCCACCCCCAACAACTCCATATCCGCCGAGACCGACGGTGATGTTCTGGCCGTACACGACGACTCCTTTACCGTTACCTAATCGTTGCGGCAACATAAACATAACCTCAATCATTAACAACTACCCGGCGAACTCCAGCAAGGAGGCAGCGATCTCCTGTCCCGACGTGAACATCCTAATCTCTAACCAGTACGTCAAGGACGCCTCCACGACGACGACGACGACACGGCCTCCTGTACAGGGCGACGATCCCGAGGACTATGATGTGGGCGAACAGCCGACCGGCGACGGCGGCGACGACGGCGGCGACGACGGCGGAGGAGATGGAGGCGGTGGCAATCCGATGGTCCCGATCTATAACTTTTTAGTTGGTTTCAATCCACTTAGCTACGGGTTTTGGTCGATACTTTTCGCGCCTTTCGCGTTGTTCATGGGACTGGCTGCTCTTGTCACTCCGTATGTCCTGTGGAAGCGAAGTCATTCGGGTACCACAGTGAAAGCGATTTCTTATCACAAACATAAACATCATTCCGAAGAGTTTCACGATCATGGTCATGATATGGGATATCACGAATCGAAAGGCTATCACGATTATACGCCGCAATATTCGTATTATAAGCCGCAGAAAGTGATATATCATCATAGAAAGAGAGTGTACAGATCTACTCTTCTGGATGAAGCGGAGGAGGCTGTAAGGACCGCGTTGGATGCAGTGCAAAAGAGACTTGTGAAGTTTGCGAGTGAGAGGAACAATGAGAGATGAGAGGAGGCTGTTAGGACAGCTCTCTTGCCAACAATAGAGGAAGAAAAAAATGTTCATTATTAAAGCAAAACATGTGATGGAATATTCTTTGATATTATATTATACAAAGCTATTTATACTTTCATATTGTAATTTATTTAAATAAATTGTTATTTATATATTCAAGACTTGAAATGTATCATCTTTATTCAATGCTCAAGTTGGCACAGGGGCAGAGCTCTGTATTGCACTCAGAGGTCCTGGGTTTGATTGCCGGCCGACCTTCCTGACTGAGGTCTTTCTATTGGTTGCCTCAGTCAAAGATATTCTGCTAATCGTCTCCTTCCATCATTCCCTTGCTTCGTCATCAGCTCTCAATCACCGTCATAATCATTCATTAACCTAGTTGTAGAACATGCGACGTTAAAACTCATTATAAAAAATTTCTTTCGTCTGAACACTTCTTGCCCCAAATCTGATTTTACACGCTTTTTAAAAAAAAATCACGAATAATCGTTAAATTCCAAGCTAAAGACAAAGTCGTCTGCGTCATTGTATTGCTCTTTCACGGTTTTCCACTCCGTCTTCCAACTTTTTATTAAAATATTAAATTGGCACATTGTGTCAGATTTAATTGCTTATCAGTGCTTATCAGTCGTGACTACAAAAAGTCTCTATCAGAATCTGGACAAAACATAAGCTGACGTTTCATGGTATGTACGTAAATTGCATTGCGGAGACAAAAAAGTGGCATTATACATATTAAGTCAACATCAAATTTATAAGAAAAATACGCGCCCAAAATGATTGATAATGTCACCTAATTATTCTTGAAACCCATGAAAGTGTTGTATATTGTTGGACCTCGAACCCACGATCTCTCGATCTCCCGCCATGGTCACGGTCTCTATGGTCTCTAGGAGTCGCAAACAATGGCGACGGATCTAGGTCGACCAGTGTGAAGTAGACTGTGAAGATCTTGACTGTTTGTCTTGGAACGTGCCATCAGAAGTGTCGGATTGTTTGAAGATAACAATGAAGGTGTTACTGACCCGGCTACTTTCAACTTTCAATAGATTGAAGGCGGGAAGAGGCTTTGGCGGTTTCAAGGTTGTCCCAGAATTCAAATTAGATTTCGTTCTTTTTAATATGATCTTTGAGAGTGGTTAGGAACATACTTATTAATTTATACGGATCGATTTTTGAATGTAGAAAATCAACTCTTGCGTATTGTAACTAATAAATTGACATTTTGTTAACAAAAAAAATTCTGGAATAATAAGTGTAATCCAGTGAAATTCATGGCTTAGCGATAATGTTAACATTTTTTTTTTAATTTACGTTTACAAATTTTTTGAAGTATGTCCCAGATTTAAAATACCCGCTTCATTATTTTTAATATTTGAAAGTGGTTAAAATTCCTTGTCATTTTACGTTCTTTTTAATATTTTTACAATTTAAAAGTAAAATTTTACAAAACAAAATTTGACCTTAAAAAGTTTTCATAGGTGGACCATCTGTCAAAAAGTGAATTTGACAGTTGCTCAAATCACTTTGTTGAAATGATTGAAAGATGATAAAGAATTAGATGATTTTAGAAAGAGTAAGGAACTAACACGGACTAAATCACGGAAACACTCAGTCAGGAATATCTGCTTCAGGAATCGAACCCGGACCTCCAACGAATAGGATATCCTCTTCCTATCTCCATCCTCCTATTTCCTATGCAACTACTGAATGAGAACATTCCATTATAAAATATTGCAGAAGATAAAAACAATGAGTTTATTACGATGACCTAAAAATATGATCGTAAAATACAAATTACCTGCGTATTATTATAGAATATTAAGTTTAGTCATTTTATAAAGTAGGACTATATATATACTTCTAGATTACAGCTAGCACTTTAAATTCTTTGGTTTGGTAAAAGATAAAAAAAATAATAACCGTAAAATCTTTCCGAATCAATTAGGCAAAAAGTGGTAAAAATGTATCCATTCCACTTACTTTTTCCTTTCTAAGAATCTGCAAGCTGTCAACTGCGACGTGCTTTCTTCTGCTCGTTGGAATAAGAATGATTGATCTAGGTTGTGACGTCACAGGTAAACAAAACATTGAGCGAGCAGTCGCCACAGCAAAGCACTTGCATTCAAAGAGGTGACCACATTTGTGGTCTCCAAACCAAAAATATTCAATCAGAAATAATGTGACACATTTGGTCCGTCTTGAAGAAAATGTCGGCAACTTTTTTTTCTTCTTTCTACCAAGGAATTATATAGTATTCTTTAATAAATTATTTGAAAAAGATATTTTTTCCCAGCTTCTCTAACTTTTTCATGGTAAATCCTTGTTCTTTGCTCAAGCTTCTAGCTTACCAGGCAAATGATGGGATGGTTTCTATTGAATAATACAACGATATTTTAATCTCTTTTCGCTCCACAGAAGTCCATATGTTAACAAGTCTTTACAAGTACGTTATAAAATGTTTGCTTTTTATTTTTGGAAGAAGAAGTACACCACCTTCTGGAAAAGTCACTAGGAACACAGCAAAAAAGGATCCCATCTATTGAAACACTTGAGACCGACGACATATTATAAAAATTATAGCAAAAAAAAGTATTACAAAATTATAGCAATTTCAGGGGACTGGGCTCAAATTTCTGGTAAAACCTTTTCAATTTGCAGTTGGCATCTGTAGTACCTACAACCATTCATTTTTTAAAACAATCAAATGTAATTTTCAGTGAATCTACATAAATTGGATACATTTCTTAAGGTTTGAGTTTCAATAGGTTTTATTGTCAGCTTCAGTAAACCTTAATAAATACCAACTGCAATGTGAAAAGATTTTCCTCGAGTGGGACTCGAACCCACGACCTTCCGATATCCAGTCAGATGCTCTACCAGCTGAGCTATCGAGGCAGTTCACAGTGCAGCGGCTGTGTTCCAATATAAGCTGCGTTAGCAACTTACCGATTTTGAAGATAGGGTCAGAAGACCGTGAATTTCATCCACGTTTGACAACTGACTAACTTCATTCGACTTGGTATTCTCATAAGCAGATGAGTTGATCTCTGTTGATCCTGTTGATCTCTTTCACAACAATATCAGACTTTTGTAACGATTTATTTATAAATATCTCAAATAGCTTTTTGTACAGATTATATTATCCTTCTCTCCTTGTATCTAATTGCCTTCTGAGAAGACGCAGAACACCAATGAAGTAAAATGGCAACAAACAAATCGCCGTGATTGAAAGTCATGCAATCGTTGCATCTACAGAAGCAGTGGAACTGGGTTGAAAGTGTCATCCTATAGCCACGCTTTGCCAGTCAAGTGTGATATCTAGGTTGAACGCTCAAGCTTTCAGCTCCTCTTCATCTGCAGAACTCAGTTGTCACGAGAACCTCGACACAAGAGGTAAGTCTGGGTTAGCAGGGGTTAATACAGGGTCAATGTATCTCTAATGTAGGGTTAATACAGGGTTAAACTTAAAGTATCTCTCGTAGGGTTAATACAGGGCAAATGTTACCATTACTAAAATCTTGGGGTTAACAGGGTCAATGTGACTAAACTAAAATCTTGGGGTTAACAGGGTCAAAGTAGTACCATGTAGGGTTAATACAGGGCAAATGTTACGATACTAAAATCTTGGTGTAAACAGGGTCAATGTGACTAAACTCAAACTTTGGGGTTAATACAGGATCAATGTAGCCCTCATGTAGGGTTAATACAGGGTCAAAGTATCTCACATGTAGGGTTAATACAGGGTAAATGTAACGATACTAAATCCTTGGGGTTAATACAGGGTCAAAGTATCTCTCATGTAGGGTTAATACAGGGCAAATGTAACGATACAAAAATCCTGGGGTTAACAGGGTCAATGTTACTTAACTGAACCTAGGGTTAATACAGGGTTTCTGTCAATCTCATATGTATACATAGGTCAATATCAACATGGGTTACTGTCTGTCACCCAGGGTTAATACAGACGCAAACCAGGGGTAATAGAGAATCAAAATCACTGTTATACCAGGGGTTAATGCAGGGTTAATGTCTCTCTAGAGCGTGCAGGGTTTGTATGGGGTCTATGTCGGGTAAATACAAGTTCAATTTTATTGTCCAATGTCATCTGGTTACATGGCCAATGACACTTTAAGCTTTAAATGTAAATTCAGGGTAAACAGGGTCAATGTCACTTTAAACTTTAAATGTACATCCAGAGTAATAGTCAGCTAAATAAATACACATGCAGGCATAGGTGTCCACAGGGGGAGGGGGAGGGGCAAGGGGGCGCTTTCCCCCACCTTGGATGTCAGGGAAACATAATTTTTTTAATATGGTTTTACGTATAAATTCATTTTGTAAACAAAAAAACTAGAAAAAAACTAATTTCAAAGTGTACAAAAAATGCCCTACTGGGCAGGGTGGGGGCCTGCCCCCCACCACCCCAAAGTGTCAAATTTTAAAAATATTTAATATATCAACAAAATACATCTCAAAACGTCTCAAAATTGATTTCAAAGTGCCCAAAAACCAAAAACGCCTCGATTGTTTTCCTTGTCTTGCCCTCCCCCCCCCTGGCAGAAATCCTGCGGACGCCCATGCATCCAGGCTTATGCAGGGTTAAGAGGCTGAAGGTCACGGACATTTTAAACTTTAAATATACACGTGAATTTTTTTAATTATTTTGAAGTTATCACCTAAAGTAGATAATATGTATATCCAATTTATTACGGAATCCCCAGTATTAGGTGACGAAGTATTCTTTTTGAATTCGATAGTCCCTTGATGCGTGTACCTTGCTTCTCAATAAATTAATCAATATTTGATCATAAAAGTGTCTCAACTGCATGTAAACGAAGACGGATATGTTAGTGGGATTTACTGATAATAATTAAGTAATCGCTGATAATGTTTGATTAAAGGCACTTATTTGGTTATTGACATCATTAAATCTAGTGAGAACACTGCAACCTTTGAAAACATTTATGTTATAAACTGTCAAATATGCTAAATTTCTAATAGTTTAGTTTTTATATGGAATGGGAATGGAAATTGGTCAATAAAATATATTAAATTTTACTAAAACTTCCTGAAAATGGTTTGACATTTACAATTTATTAGTCTGTCACTTTGTTACTTTTGCACAGCATCGAATTGAAAAAGTATAACACGACAATCATAAAAAAAGAAACAGAAATATTTCCATTTCTTTCATTCGAATGAAATAATGTTGTCACAGATTCATTTTGAAGAAAAGACAAAGTTAAAAGCATCAACAGAGTTATAGGTCATTACTCATTAGTAATATTTTTAGAATTTTATAATTTTAAACAAGACATTGTTCAGATTCTTAAGGTGATACAAGCGCTTTAGCGTTGGAGCAAATTGAGAGAGAAAAATGGTTTTATAAGTGGGTGTAACTTTGATACGATGTTCACATATGATCCAGTCTGATTGTATATTAGTATAGCACTTTTTTATTTTTGCTTCGTACCTTGTTAATTATAGGCGCCGGTTATTCAACAAAACCGCCTAAAGCTATAAAATTTCCGATATGATTGGAGATCAAACCCATGAACCAATTGATCTCAAATCTTAGGGTTGTTACAAGGCACATTTAAAAAAAAGATATATGGCACCCAGCGACACAAGAAAAGAGATATTTTTCAAAAAAAATCAATTATTACTAATTAACGATGTAAAAAAATAATAATGTACCAAGTGAACACCATAAGTTTGTCTCTTATCTAATTACCATTAAAATTTGAAGTAATTTCGTCAACAATTTCGTCTCCAATCGTATCAAAAAAGTGCCTGCAAAGCTTCATGTCTCTCAACTCACCGTCATGTTTATGTTCAAGCTAGGTTTCCACCATGAGCGTCCACGCCGCATGCGTCGTCATGCTGACCGCGACGCTGGGAAGCGTCACGACGCTGCGCATCGCCGTGGCGTCGGACAGACAGACGGCGCTCTACCGGGCCCCGACGCCGTACACCAGGCCCGGCCGGGCCCCGCTCAACTCGGTCATCATCACGTCGAGACCGCTCAGTCTCATCAACGACACATGTTAGTGACTTTCTGTTTTCGCTTTTCACTTTTCAGTATTTGTGAATTAGGAGCACTGGACATTCCCCTTTCGTGCCGATATACAAATGAACGGTTATAGTGAGAATAGTGGTCAAATTATATTAATTCAGTTCACAATTTTGTATATTTAGTTCGTAAAAATATAAAAAGAATTAATTCTTGTTATGGTTGAGACCATTCCAAGGGTCAAAATGACGAAAACACTTTTGGCCAACTCTTGATCATCAACTCTTGATGAATAGTATTTGTCCCCTATTTGCCATGCTCTATTAACACTTTCGCTGACCTTGAACTGACAAAACAATGCTAGTACACACTTTGGTCTAGCATTCAGGCGGTCCGGGTTCGATCTCGCAACCGAACTTCTATGACAGAGGTTTCAGTCACTTGCTTCACACCTTCCTCTATATTCAACATCATCTCACAATCATCCACAGACTCAGGCTCAGGAGCGAAATGGTCATAACTGTTGGACATTAAAATCATAGATCCTTAAAATATCTAGTGAAAGTGTACATTTTGCTCGCTTTTTTATTCTGCACTTTTTTGTTGGACGATCTTACAATCGGACTAGCCTTATCAGAAAATGTAAAACTATGTCATATTTATTTTTTTGTAATTTAGGCAAATTGAAGAGTTTGGTCTATGACAAATCCCAGAAATATATTTGCACTATCCCTACTAGAGATATAAATTTTCCGGAAAATTATAAATCGGTACATTTTCTTTTCATACTGTCTACAATTATTCCGGCAAAGGTTCCATGCGGGCACTTTCAAACCAATTTGATATTATAGATCTTTGATTACAGTCATACGTAGGATTTATTGATTGAAATGTAATGTCATAAAATAGTAGTGTCACCACTTGCCCTTGGCCTTGAACAGTATTGAAAGAAAACACAATAATTTTTAATAATATTTTAATTCTGCTTTATTCTGCACATTTTTCTGAGGTTACTCCAAATTGCAGTGATTCACTTTCCTAACATTTATGAAAAAAATCTTACTTACAACTCTAATCTCTACTAACAATTTGTATTATTTATTTCCTCCGTCAGCCCCTAGCGCCGCTGTGCAGTGGCGGCGTCAAATGTCCGTGCACAGCGTCCTGCGCTCGCACGCCGCCCCCGCCGCCTCCAACATCACCTTCTACACCGTGGACTGCGGCGACGCCCGCCACTGCTCCGAGACGATCGCCGTCGACGCCCCCGCCGTCCCGACGCCCACGTTCAAGCCCTACTCGCAGGAGCTGCTCGACAAGTTCATGAAGCAGTACGCCGACAAGATCAAGCACGACGCCGGGACGACGTCGTTGAGGGAGAGGTGAGTTCAAGGTCAAGTGGACATGGTCATGGGGACTTCAATCATGTCTCAGACAAATCATATTTTTAATCTAGTGGAGCGGTCGCTCCACCCAGCCAAGTCGTACTCAGGGACGACGCTAGGATTTTTATACAGGGGGGGCCTAGGTAGCGCAATAAACTTTTTAGGGGGGGCAAACGTATTTTCACATGTATATTTTCATATTGTGGCGTGGGGATCAGGTGCGTAGGAACTAAATTTGCAAGGGAGGGAATAATATTTAAAATAACTTGAGCTGGAGATACTAGTGTCTACGAAAACAATGGGGGGTCTGGGGGGAGGGCCACCCAGTAAAATGCAGATCCGGGGCGCACAGCCCCGGAAATTTTTTGAATTTCAGACATCAATTTGGTGCATTTCTATGCGATTTTAACACTTTTTAAGCACATTTTTTTCTTGACACATAAATATATAAGTAGTACATAGGGAGGGGTATTAAATCAGAGGGTGGATTCTCCCCCCATCCCCCCCTTCCTACGCGCCTGGTGGGGATAATTAAAAAAACTGAAGCCTTCAAAAAATTATCCCTACACTAATTTTTATGAACTGTCCTCCCACCATTTTTCGTCCCATACCATTTCCCAAGACTCTCCACTTTTTCCACAGCCATCTTCACTCCACTCAACCACTTCGTTCGCGGTCTCCCTGCCTTTCTTTTCCCTCCCATTGCTGCTCTATCTGCCTTCCTTCTCGGTATCCTCTCTTGCCCCATCCCTTTCAATCGACGAAACCTTTTCAATCTCTCCTTTCCTAATTTGAAACTTAGAGTCTCCATTGCAAGATCTTTCCTTATTTTTGAGCTCAGTATCTTATCCAATTTTTGTCAACCCTGCTATACTTCTTAGGAACTTCATTATGTCTGGCATACGAAAGTCGCCTATTTGCAAAACATTGTCAGCTGATGTTTTATTTGATAATTTGAACAGTGCAAAAAATTGAAGAAATGTATAGATTTTCAAGATATTTATTTTCCCACATTTGGTTTGGGGGGGCACAGGGGGGGCCGCGCGAATGTTTGGAGGGGCCGTGGCCCCCCCCAGGCCCCCCCTTAGCGTCGTCCCTGGTCGTACTGTACACTCACAGTCACTCAACATACCGTAAAGGCCTAATAAACCGAGGAGCAAACCAAACACTTTTACTGTAAGCAACAACATGGCATTTTCGGTCTACTGGATCATAAAATTGGAAAATCTCACATTGTTGTGAAATATCTTAATTTCGAGCTATGGCCCACCCCACCACATATACCAAATTTGGGAACAATAGGTTATGCCATTTGCGAGCTAGAGGGCCGTGAAAACAGTGAAATTACATCACTTTCATCTTCTTCTTCTTCTTCGTCTTCTTTAGATGATGACTAGAGAGCCCCGCCATGTAACACATGACCTAATCACAATATTTTCTGATCAAGGTATAATAGAGAGCAACCCATGAACCACTCTTGCTGACGAATTGACTGATCGTGACAATTGACTTGACCCTCGCGGAACTACCGATCTCAATAGCAACTCAATTCTAAATCTTGATATCTTTTTTCAAAACAAACCGAAACAATAATTTAATATGAATGGATCTGTTCAGTGAAGAATTAACCCAGAGTGGCAGTTTCCAAATTAATATACTTAGAATATTGAAAACAACAACTGAAAAAGTTATGAACGAATCTAAACGAATCCAAATTCTGAATCCGAAATCATACCCAATTGAGTTAATTATACGAAACAAATACACAACATAAAAAATTACAGCACAATTAAAGATATCCAACGTTTAAAAATATGAGCTAAGAAACACGGGCCACACTATCAAGTTTATATGAAAGCAGAGTGAAGAGCATATTATCTGTTCTTGTCTGACTACTCTCACGTGACCTTACTTTCCTCACTGCTATTTGGTCACGATCGAAAAAGCACAAAGTATACTTGAAGCCCATGGTCAAGACTGAGTAGTAGAATTTAACGCGATTTTATTCAGGTCTCTACATAATAAGATTCAACCTGATTATATAAATGTACGCATCTCTGCAGAAATCACAACAATACAATTTTGATTCCTAAATAGTACTTTCAGTTAGGGATGGAGAAAATATCGATATATCGATATATATCGATATCAAAAAAATATCGAAATATCGATACCCGAATATATTGAATATCGATATATTGAAATATCGAAATATTGAAATATCGAAATATTGAAATATCGAAATATCGAAATATTGAAATATCGATATATTGAAATATTGAAATATCGATATATTGAAATATTGAAATATCGATATATTGAAATATCGATATATCGAAGCTTTACCGTATGATACAACTATATTCTTAATTGAAGTTTATACCTACTATGGCAAAATAATTCATATTTGCAGTGCAGCGTTTATCACATTTTAGGACAATTTCTCAGATTATTCAAATTTCTTTCTTATCTGGCCGGTGACCCTATATTTTGCAACGGCTCTGTTATTTCTATTTAAATTTTCTTTTGAATTTCCTATCAGTTTTAGGAGCAATTTAAGGCATTTATGCGATATATCAATATTTCCATACCTACATCGAAATATAATATTGTCATATATCAATATTTCGATATTTCAATATTTCGATATTTCGATATTTCGATATTTCGATATTTCGATATTTCAATATATCGATATTTCGATATTTCAATATATCGATATTTCGATATTTCAATATTTCAATATATCGATATTTCAATATATCGATACTTCAATATATCGATATTTCGATATTTCAATATTTCAATATTTCAATATATCGATATATCGCGATATCGATATATCGATATATATCGATATATAAATGATATCGATAGTCGATATCAAAATCCAGGTTCGCTCCATCCCTACTTTCAGTTTTCAATATACTCGAACCATTTTCAAAATGCGATGTGACGTAAGGAGGTACACTCGAGAAAAATGTCCAATATCAGAAAATTCTCTTGCGCCCCCTCCACCCACCCTCCACAACATTCTCAACCCCCAAAATAACATCTAATTACATTTAAATGTTGCTTTTCATGTGGTTCTATTGAGTCAAGGTCCACAGAGTTAAATTGTATTTTCTTCACTGCCAATGGATTCACGGCTTCCTGAAGTTTCAAAGTTTCGAAAAAAGTGTGTTTTTCCATGATATTGTGCATTCCATGCAATATCTCTTGAAATACTCAACGGATTCGATTGAAATTGTGTGCACTTTATTTGGCTCGAAATTATCTACAGGAAGAGTCCGGGTTTGATTGAAAATGGGCTAAAATGACGATTTCTATAGAGGTCTATCGTAACGCAACTTCCGAGCTCAAGGTCAAAACTGTACATTAATAGTAAAGGATGAATGAATGATGATGATGATTGATGATGATGATGATTCAGATATCAGGAAACACCGCAATCACCGCCACAGCCTAAACGGCTGAACCGATCGATCTGAAATTTTTACCACATATGCACTTTTGGCGTCTGAGGTGCCTTTTTATAAAACCAACCGGAAGTCGCCTTTTTGAAACCGGAAATGACGTCATATCTCGAAACCGGCTGAACCGATCGGAACGAAACTAGCGTCAAACTATTCGGACGGTCATATATATGAAAATACAATAGTCTAAACAGAAATGTACTATTACTGAAACCGGAAATGACGTCATAAAAATGAAAAATCAGACTTTAATCACCTCTTACTACAATAACTACTTATTCACAAGGTTTATAATGATACAAAACATTTATATAAACAAATTCTACGTGGAGTGTTTTCAGCCGCCATTTTGATAACCGGAAGTGATGCCATATCTCGAAAACGGCTGGACCGATTGGAACAAATCTTTCGCTTTTCTTCATGGAATATCACTTTAAGCATATTTTGGTACCAAACGCATCTTTTCTTAGTAACCAAATTGGAACTGGCTTATTTTTTTAAAGGAATTAGTCATTGTTGTTTCGATATGTGTTACAAATTGTTTAAATAAACTAAAAAAAATTGTGATATCCCCATAAAAAACACTCCGTGTAAAAATACCAGCCAAGTCTCTTTACCTAAAAAAAAAATAGAAGAAATCTAAAAATTCAGCACTGAAAAGTAGTGATATCAAAAAATTGGCCAAGTCAAACTTAATTTGAAAAACCAAAATATACTTGGCGCATCGTTTTTAAGGGCATTATAGGTATATTTTATATATTTAGGTACATATGATTTTTGGCATACACTTCTATACTAGATTAATACCCGATGCGCCAAGTATATTTTGGTTTCTCAAATTAAGTTTGACTTGGCCAATTTTTTGATATCACTACTTTTCAGTGCTGAATTTTTAGATTTCTTCTATTTTTTTTATAGTTAAAGAAACTTGGCTGGTATTTTTACACGGAGTGTTTTTTATGGTTTAAACGACTTTTACGAAGCTACCAGAAAGCCCCAAAGTAGATTAAAATAATTGCCATACAAGAGATTTTGCACCAGAAGGGTGATACAAAATCTTTTAAAATTTACGTAGAATGTATCCCAAAATATTTTATTCAGAAAATTGTGTATTTAACGGAAAAAGCGAAAAATGTAGCAAAATATTGTGAGTTTAATTAAATGCATTTTACGCATACATTGATGCATAAGAATTGGATATGAGGGAACAACGCCATAAATTTTGCAGTGATTTTTTTATGAGCTTTCAGCATTCCCTCGGTTTTTAGAAAATATTGCTGCAAAGTCTTGAAAAAAGCAATTTAAATATCGATCTGTGTATAAGATCGATATAAGTTTCAATCTAAAACTTCGTTAATCTCAGTTTCATCCGGATGTGACTTACAGCTTTCTTCCCCTGTACTCTATATTGTAATAAATCAGAAGTTCTGGCAGAGATCTTGCAAATAGAAAATAAATAAAAGATTTTTATTTTATCAAGCCAAGATTCCAACACAATGTTAGGTCATGGGGTGGACGAACCACCAACTATCTTGGGCATCTGCTTCTTTAAGTCTGGAGCCAACTTGCCAGGTCCGACGCCCCTCCTCTATCTCCGTCTCTTCGTCTTCTTCTTCCTCTTCCTCTACTGCTGTTTTCTTTTCTTCATCCTCCTTTTTTATGAAAATAATTTTGTCCACCTCTCGATCATCAGAAGAATTATTGTCATATCTTTGACATGCTGTATTTGACAATTACAAAGACTGACTTCCTGACAATCACATCTTCAGATTGAACGACCGCGAGTTGACGAACGACGGCGAGGAGGTCGACGAGGTCCCCACGAACCGGCTGGCCAACCTGTACCTGCAGCAACAGGAGGACGGGAAGGTGAAGGACGAGGAGGGACAGGACGAGCAGAAGGACGACGACTGGGACCTGGTACCTGCGGAGAAACACAACCACCCCTATGACGACAGACAAGGGTGGGTCACCCTCGAGCCGGTGCCATGGTCGTCGAGCAAGGTGTCCAAATGGCACTCGCAAGCTGCCAGTGAGTTTTTTTTTAAGTATTTGATTTCTAGATTCATTTATGAATCTTTTACAAACAATCACATAAATACTAGGAAAACGCTCGTTGTAACGCATTGATGAGCGAGCTCCGATACGCGCAAAATTTCGACCCGGAATTTCGTAACGCACAACACATATTTAATTTAGTAAAATACAAATATTTGAACAGAAACACTGGTATTGTCAAGAAATAAAAATAAAAAGAGTCCGCAATATTTCGCCGATGCGTTCGACCGGCTTTGTCAAGCGAGACTGGCGAGTTCCGATACCACTACTGCTTCTCTGACGTCAGCCCCCCACCAAGAGGCCACATACCGTGACCATATATGGCCTGACGTCTACCTAACCGATTTTCGCGCCGAATTGAACCGAGCCTTCACCACAGGACGAAGCATAGCCACCCATACGTCATCAAAATGACACGAATCATAAAATTTCTACATCGTTAGTAGCTGAACATGCGTGGACTAACATGTATACTTTTGATTGGGATTCTGCTATAGAAGTATATAAAGAAAGTAACGCTAGAAAAAGAAAATTTATTGAGTCAGCGTTCATCACATGTGTGGATGAAGTTATTAGTCAGTCATCGTGTCATTTTGATGACGTATGGGTGGCTATGCTTCGTCCTGTGGTGAAGGCTCGGTTCAATTCGGCGCGAAAATCGGTTAGGTAGACGTCAGGCCATATATGCTCTCGGTATGGTGTACCGGCTGGTGTAATGGATACCTCGGTTCTCGTCAGATCACCGAGGTTAAGCAACATTGAGCGCAGTCGGTAGTTGGATGGGTGACCATTCAACTCTGGCCTGCCAGTTGCTGCCGTTGGGCCAGAGAGACTGGGGTGGTTGGGGGTTAGTGTAACGACACCCCTCCACCTGTTATAAGTCTCTCGACGGGCGTTACACCGTCCTTGGGATGGGACGTTAAACAACAGCAGAGCGCAGGGAGCTAACTACTCACTCGCTTAACATCCCTAAGTTACGAATCCTCAACCAACTTCACCTCCGATATAATGGCGCATCGTCAATGGAGTAGAGTTGTTGAGGCGGCAGTAGGACTACCAGTCCTGTAACGTCATAGCAAAAAAAAAAAAAAAAAAAAATGTGGCCTCTTGGTGGGGGGGCTGACGTCAGAGAAGCAGTAGTGGGAACGGAACTCACACTCGCCAGTCTCGCTTGACAAAGCCGGTCGAACGCATCGGCGAAATATTGCGGACTCTTTTTATTTTTATTTCTTGACAATACCAGTGTTTCTGTTCAAATATTTGTATTTTACTAAGTTGTTTCCTAGTATATTATCTTCTTCTTTGTTTTTATTACATATTTAATTGAAATATGATGAATGTAGCATCCGTTTTACGCAAAAGCCACCTGTTACTGCCGTTGGCACCAGCCAGAGCCCCGACCTGCGCTCTGGCTTGTGACAGCCACCACACTGCCTACTGTCTCCATCAGATGCCAACAGCTTAGAGGAATAGTGGTGCACCACTTCCTCTAAGCCAACAGTAATGCTGCAGCACTACTGTTCTAGCAACAGACAGAGCCCCGACCTGCGCTCTGCCCTGTGACAGCCACCACACTACCCACTGCCTCCATGAGATGCCAACATTAGTAACAGACAGCAACCTTTATTAGTAAATCGATCGGAAATGGTGTATTTTTTTCTTGTTGCGATGATGTGTGTTATGAATAATCTAAAGAAAGATGTGATATCCCGAACTCAGTGTAAAAAGGGCTGCCAAGTCTCTTCAACTAAGAAAAAAAAATCTAAAAATTCAGAACTGAAAAGTAATGATATCAAAAAATGGGCAAAGTCAAAACTATTTTTAAAAAAATCTAAAAAATATTTGGCTAATCGTTTTATTTGTGTTAGGTAGATATATTTTATAGGTAGGTCTACATTTGATTTCAGGCCTACACGTTTACGCATATTAAGATTCTGTTCACTTTGTTGAATAATAGGGAGGACTTGGGGAGGTTATTTATATACACACGATACACATAGTTATTTGCAGATTTTTTAAATAGTTTTGATATCACAACTTTTCAGTGCTGAAATTTTAGATTTATTGTCATTTTTATTAGACTTGGCTGCTTTTTTAAATGTTCTTTGTATTAATTACTATAGACGAATCCTTTCATGTGAAACATAAAGCAAAGATTGCATTTTCTGGGAATGTAATAGATATTTAACAATAACAAACTTAAATTGAAGCTTACGCCAAATGAATGACGTGAATTGACTTTTTATAATCCCGAAAAGAAGAATGCCAAACCTATTTATAATAATGCCCATCTAAGGTGCAAAAGCTGATGTATCAACGAAGAGAAAACCGAACCATTTCCAAAATAATAAAATGTTTGAAACTTGATGAGAGTGATCAGTAATCATGTCTGTCAATTGAATGCTTCTTATTTAATGATTGTTTCGTGATGAACCCCGATGTATTTAAATACTGTTTTGTTGGAATATCCAGGGACCGAGATTATCCTACATACACATTGTTACCAGAATATGCATGTGTTGCTGCGTGATTTCACTGATACATTATTAAATTACCTATCATTCTTGGAAGCTACTCATTGTTGGTATCAGAATTGGTTTCATTATTGGTTTCACGGAGTTTTTACTGTGTGTAGGACTGTTCTGTTTGTGTAAAGTCCATATTTCATTGTACAATTCAAATGGGACAATTTCAATTATAAGCCAATTGGATTTTAAAGTTTCACTCAAAACTATATTTTATTGGCTATAATTTCAAATTGCCCAACTTGAATTGTATAGTGGAATATGGAGTAAAAACATTCCGTGTAAAAAACGCAGCCAAGTCTTTTTACTTTAAAAAAAATCGACACTGAAAAGGAGTGACATCAAAAAAGTAGCCAAGTCAATGACATTTCAAAATATGAATGCAATTGCTACCAGCTGCATGTTTAAATGTGCAAACATTATCCTGTTGAAGGCGCAAGCTCCAAAAGCAGCCAAATGTTGTACTTAAAAAATTATCATTTTTATCTAGTGGAGCGGTCGCTCCACGCCAGCCAAGTCGTACGGCGCGCGCACACTCTCATATAAAGGCTGGAGCAAACCCACTTTTACTGTAAGCATCAAAGTGGCATTTTCGGCCTACTGGATCTTAAAATTGAGAAATCTCACATTGTTGCGAAATATCTTAATTTCGAGCTATGGCCCACCCTACAACATATACCAAATTTGGGAACAATAGGTTACGCCCTTTGCGCGCTAGAGGGCCGTGAAAACAGTGTTTTAGGGCGGTTTTCATAATAATAATAATCTTAGTAGTAGTAGGCTGGAGCTAAAATCCGGTAAACAGGCCACAGCCTAAACGGCTGAACCGATTGATCTCACATTTTTACCACGTGTGCACTTTTGGCGTCTGATTTAACCTTGTCCCCATGAATTTTTTGTGCCGCCATTTTGAAACCGGAAGTGGCATCATATCTCGACAACCGCTGGACCGATTGGAACGAAATTTGCGCCAAACGATTCAGACGGTCATCTATATGCATTATCAGTAGCAAAATACTAAAAATTATGTTAACGAAACCGGAAATGACGTCATGAAATTTGAAATACATCGATTTGCATTTCAGCAACAACTGTTGATCCGATTGTCTTGATATTTATGTAACGTTTGTACTTTTGATATTTCATTTGACTTGTTATAAAACCAACCGGAAGCCGCCATTTTGAAACCGGAAGTGACATCATGTCTCAAAAACGGCTAAACAGATTAGAACAAAACCAGCGCTAAACGATTTAGACGGTCAACTTTATGTAATCAGTAATATTTGATGATTCAAATATCGAAACCGGAAATGACGTCACACATTTTATGACCTATACCGGAAATGACGTCATAAATATGCTAAATGACGCTAAATTCACCACTTTATACTTTAAAATAGATATAAGTAAACGTACTTTGTAAATAATTATAAATTCAAGGTTGCAGTGTTCTCGGCGGCCATTTTTAAAACCGGAAGTGACGTCATATATCGTAAACGGTTGTACCGATTGCAACCTAAGTTTGGAAATGTGTTGGACTAATAATTATGAATTCAAGACGACATTATTTTCGGCCGCCATTGTTAAAACCGGAAGTGACGTCAAATATCGAAAATGGCTGTACCGATTGCAATCAAATTTTGGAAATGTGTTGTACTAATAATTATGAATTCAAGACGACATTATTTTCGGCCGCCATTGTTAAAACCGGAAGTGACGTCATATATCGAAAATGGCTGTACCGATTGCAACCAAATTTTGGAAATGTGTTGTACTAATAATTATGAATTCAAGACGACATTATTTTCGGCCGCCATTGTTAAAACCGGAAGTGACGTCATATATCAAAAACGGCTGTACCGATTGCAACCAAATTTTGGAAATGTGTAGGAGTAATAATTATGAATTCAAGACGACATTATTTTCGGCCGCCATTGCTAAAACCGGAAGTGACGTCATATATCGAAAACGGCTGGACCGATTGTAACGAAACTTAAAGCTATTCTTCTTGGATAATTATTTTAATCTTATATACCAAACGCAACTTTTCTAAGTATCCAAATCGGCATAGGCGTATTTTTTTAAAGAAATAAGTTCTTGCACGGACACAAGCTGTGCTACAAGCTGTATGAATAAACTAACAAAAGAAGTGATATCCCAGAAAAAAACACTCCGTGTAAAAAAGGCAGCCAAGTCTCTTTACTTTAAAAAAATTCAACACCGAAAAGGAGTGATATCAAAAAAGGAGCCAAGTCAATGACATTTCCAAATATTTAATCGTATCTTTGAAATAAAAGTATAAACACCGAGAAATACTTTACAAAAGGACTTGGCGCATCGTTTTTTTAAAGACATTTTTCTATTCATAAGCATGTGCCATTTATATACAACCGTCATTTTGAATGTTTAGAATAATAGGGAAACATCTTTCAATTAGGTACATATTATACATACCTTCTGTAAAATATTTTCTATATGAATATATACGCTATGAAACTTGTTGTCTATGCTTTCTATAAATATACACAATAGTTATCTTCGTAATATTGTTTCGTGGTGAATATAATTAAGTCTCATGCGTTATACCTTCTCATCATGTAACAATTTCTATTAATACACATTTTATAAAAATACATTTCACAAAGAAGACAGTCATATTGAATTTCTATTAAAAAATTTAACTTTATACACTTGACACTTCAAAAATATATAATTGTGTTCCATTAGTTAGTAATTATTTGACAACGTTTCATGATTTCCTTCAGTCAAGGTCAAATTATGAAAAGATACCAGTCTAATATCGCCATATTAACAGTACTGCAAGAATATGTATGAGCCCACTTCCAATTGATATGAAGGGATGTGTGTTGTGAAAAATATCCGACCGAACCGGGGCACGAACTTGGGACCTCTCACTTGCCGGGCGAGAGCTCTACCAACTGAGCTACCCGATCGGACGGGCGGACATTAGACACAACACACTGATGAGGATCCTGACTCCTGACTCCATGGAAGTTTTCCAAAGAAACCTACATTCTCACCACTTCCAATTGTTATGTAATTCTTTCACCCTTATATTACTTATATATTACAGCATAAAATCATGCTTCTATCGCCATTGACAAAACTATAAAATAGTCATTACTAAAAGTAGCTTGATTCATAGATTCTGGCTCTAATAGAAAGAGGAAAATGTACCTACTTGTAAATTTCTTTCCACTTTTAGGATAGAATGATGTCTTTAAAAAAACGATGCGCCAAGTCCTTTTGTAAAGTATTTCTCGGTGTTTATACTTTTATTTCAAAGATACGATTAAATATTTGGAAATGTCATTGACTTGGCTCCTTTTTTGATATCACTCCTTTTCGGTGTTGAATTTTTTTAAAGTAAAGAGACTTGGCTGCCTTTTTTACACGGAGTGTTTTTTTCTGGGATATCTATTATTGGACAAACTCAAATCGAAAGGAAGAAGATTCACTGTCAATTTTTACAGGAAATTAAAACTAGGAAAACGCTCAGTGTAACGCGGTGATGAGCGAGCACGGGTACGTGCAAATTCTCCAACAGGAAATGCGTACACAACGCACATAAAACATCTAACCATATTGAATTGAAATATGAGAAATAAATAATAACTACTTTTAAACTATGTTTGGTCTCTAGTATATTTGAAATTGATAGAGTTTGATTACATGATTCTAAATCTGTATCTCAGAGGTGGAAGGCCGGAAGTCCATGTTCTCGATTTGAGTTGCACACTTTTGGAATGATGTAATCAAGTTCTATCAATTGCCATTTGACTGATGTCAACAAATACAGTTATATTGCGTATTCTCTTACACAATGACTCATGTCACTACAATCATGATGGGATCATGATGGGATGAAGGCATAGGTAATTACTGGATTTTAAGCTCACCTCAAGAATCATTGAAATGGACTTCATACTTTCTGCTTCAGATACAGTCTGGATAAACTTGGTTAGAGGCTCCTATATCTTATTGTCCCGTGCGCCATTTTCATTCACACTTCGTTATCAATGAAAGAAATGCATTTTTAAGTTGTTTTAAACTTATCAATTTGTAAGCTTGAATGAATTGTGTCTGAAGAAGCTAAGCTTTCTGAAAAGATTAAGACAGGCAGCCGTGATATATTCCAACTAATCTCCAGATATGAGACAATAGACAATAAATAATGATTGAATGTTCCAGCTAGCAACAAGCGGCCTCCTGTGGATCAACAGCAATCTGGCAGTCACTGGAATGACGAGAAACCTGTGAAACCAACTTGGGAGCGACCGCCTAGCTATTGGAACTCGGACAAACCCAAACCTTGGGACAATGACAGACCTTCGAAACCTTGGGACAGTGACCGACCTTCGAAACCTTCATGGGATAGTGACAGACCTTCAAAACCTTGGGATAGTGAAAGACCTACTAAACCTTCGTGGGAAAATGACAGACCTTCAAAACCTTCTTGGGATAGTGACAGACCTTCAAAACCTTCTTGGGATAGTGACCGACCTTCAAAACCTTGGGACAATGACCGACCTTCAAAACCTTCTTGGGATAGTGACCGACCTTCGAAACCTTGGGATAGTGACCGACCTTCGAAACCTTGGGATAGTGACAGACCAACTAAACCATCATGGGAAAATGACAGGCCTTCTAAACCTTCTTGGGAAAATGACAGACCTTCCAAACCTTTCAATTATGAGAGACCTTCTAAGCCTTGGGACAATGACAAGCCCAATAAGCCCTGGGACACTAAGCCCTATTCCAAGCCCAGCAGCGATCAAGCCGCAAGCACGTCCCTGCACTTCGCCAAGCCCAGCTCGGGGGCCTCTTCTCATCAGGGAGATATTATAACAGATAACAGGCCCTCAAGCTGGCCCGCAGATCAGAGCAGGCCCAGTTCCAGGTGAGTCCAAGCTCAATCCAAACCAAGCTTTGAAACAAGCACAAAACACAATCTAAAAGTGTTGTATTTCCTTCAGTTATCAGAACAGGCCCTGGGAGGCCCCTGGCCACCCCGCCACGCACCCTGCCGTGGGCCCGGGCGAGTGGGTCCTACTGTCGAGCACCAAGGGATACTCACTGCCTGCTAGACAGCGCAGTGGCAAGAGATCAATGGCGGCCACAGCCACCTTGACTGCTACGCGTGGTGTCAGGCTGACAGTGTTGCCGGCGGAGAACACGACAACGTCGCATGGCGGCATGCTGGAGGTACGCATTATGACGTCATGTCTCTGTCATTAGTTCCATTCCTTCTTTCTACAAGATATGAACTTATCAAACGATTTAACGGTTACATTAAATTTTCACCACATATCCCCTTTGCTTTGGCTCTTCTGATGATGTGGAGTCAAGTTCACTTTTACCATGGACACTACGATATGTCTATGAACTCGATATTACTTTGTAGTTGAAACCATTGAATTTCAATTTCGATGCATTTTTTAGCCAATTATGAAATAAACAAAAAGTGTATAACATTCCAATTTTTTTTTTTTTTAAGAAAAAATTAGCTAAAACACCCTGACTTATACTGTGTAAATTTTATCAATTATCAGTACCTACCTATGTGATGTAGTACTATACTAGTATAGAGTAATAATAGAGAATGATAAAATCTGTTACTTATAGTGATGATAAGAAAATTAGCTTAAACTCCACTTCAGAAAACTCGGTGTATTACCATATACTGCAATTTAATTCCGGAGCTTATTTTCTCAGTTTAAAAACCTCAGGCTACATTGACACTGACAGCAATTTTTAAGCTATGCCACCCACAGTATAATATAATGGTATAACACCATCATTTTCCGAAGTGGAGCTTAACTAAACTGAAGATTCAACTAATGGCCCCTTAGTGACGTATAACTCGAAGTACGTTTATTTTCCAACTGCAATTTTAGTCAATTTTATTTAAATGAATAAAGATTGTAATGTGATTGTAACATATAATCTACCATCAGGTGCAGAGTTCATTTCAAACCGTCGACGAGGCCCACGAGGAACATCGCAAGTCTCGCCTCCTCGCCGACCAAGCCGCCTTCCTCAACGCCTCCACCCAACCCACCTTCTCCTCCCCTCCGTCGCCTCCCCTGGCCGACGAAGCCGTCGTGGTGGAGGCGGCGGAGGTCGGCGACGTCTCCACCAGCGTCGCCCCGCCGCCGCAGCGCCAGATAGTGAGACAGGGAGGCGGCAACAGGAGGAACGCGATGTTGGCGGCGGTGGGGGCGGGGATGGTGCCGGCGACGATGGCGCTTCTAGTGCCCATGATGATGGGGAGGAAGAAGAGGGAGGCGGTAGCTGAGCAGAGGATGAGATAGGGTCAGGCGTTCTAGATAGGTTATTTATTGATTATTATTTATGTAGATATAGAAATTGATTGACTTATTTATAATATTAGAATAGGTGATTAGAATGTCGTGAATGATTTTATACAGCAGGAACCTAGGTATATTTTGTAGATTGTGTATAAATCAATAAATAAACATATTTTTATACCACCTTTGTCCTGAATACCCATTTCTTTCATGAAAGTTCGATTATTTTAAAATTGTCGCTCATTTTCGAATGTTTTTTAGATGTGTAGTATAAATGAACTCAGTTCGTCAGTGTAAACATGTCCATATGGAGTTCGATCGGGTGTTCGGCGGTATACCGATCGTCGTGCTCATTTTATTGACGCTCAGGTGTTCTCAATCACTGCCTCCTATATAATATTACACAACTGCCTGACCGGCCAGTGATCTGTTTTGCAGATATTCTGCAGGCCGTGAAAGAATAATATGGCGCCTAAAGTAAAAAATACTATATAAAAGGTTTTTCTCGAAAATTTTATCAAAATTTTGCTAATATTACTAATATTTTGAAATATTTAACACATGTTTCGAATTGAAGATTTGGGAACTGAGAAATTCTGAGGTTATTTCTAATTTTATTAGTCGCTTCAAATAAGAACTCGTGAGTAACGCAAATTTATTGATACAAAATTATGAGCAGATATCTGCTATACAATGTCTATGCTGACACCTACCAAATTATCATAGCAACGGGACGGTTATATTTTATTAGTATGTGGCTCTAGTGAATAATGCTGTTGTTGTACAAATCAACTGTAAACAACATAATGTAAAGCTGTGATGGTGTAGTGTTCAAAATTTACCGCGCCTTTCAAGCAGAACGGAACCGGAAACAATCGAGAACAGTTGTCAAATTATTTTCTTGACGTACGCTCACGTGTATTTGTGTTTTGATTTAGAATCATAATGATGGATGAAGGCGAGGTGAAACGTGTGTTATCCAGGTTTAAATCAGATACCGGTGAAGTTACTGGAAGTTTATTAGACCTTCCCATTGATATAACTGTAGATAAACTTCAACTAATCTGCAATGCAGTCCTGCAACAGGTATGTAAAAGTGAGGTTATGATCCACAGTGCATCGATTCATGCTCATTTGTATAATTTTTAAGAAGTAATTCACAAGTAAATCAACGGTAAATCATGTTTCCCTTTATCTTTAATTACAGGAAGAATCAACTCCGTACATTTTCTTTGTAAATGACCGCGAAATATTAACGACTGTCGAAGAAGCTCTAAAGAATGTCGTCGAGACCGAACAAGTGTTGGACATCGTGTACCAGCAGCAAGCTGTGTTCCGAGTCCGTGCCGTCACAAGATGTACGAGCTCGATGCCCGGTCACGCCGAGGCTGTCATCGCAGTTAGTTTTAGTCCAGACGGTAGTCAACTTGCGTCGGGTTCGGGAGATACAACAGTCAGGCTTTGGGACATCCATACGCAAACACCACAATCCACTTGTCAAGGTACGAACTAACATTCGATAAGCCGATCACTTAGTACTGTTAGGTATTGATTGAATAAAGTTAGAATTAATTCCTAATCTTATTGTTTAGGACACAAACACTGGGTTCTATGTATATCGTGGTCACCGGACGGCAAACGGCTAGCATCAGGTTGCAAAAATGGCCTTATTCTAATATGGGACACAAGCACAGGCAAACAAGTAAATGCTGGGCTCACTGGTTAGTATAAAGTTATCAATTGCATCTATTGACTACCTGTACTATTTATATCGGACAGATTAAAGAAGTGTTTTTATCTCGTAGGACACAAGCAATGGATCACAGCTCTCGCTTGGGAGCCGTTGCACTTGAGCGAGACTCCAGACTGCAGACGAGTTGTGAGTGCCGGTAAAGATGCGCAGGTCAAGATATGGGACGCACTGCTTGGTCACTGCATCATCTCAATATCAGGTAGGTACATTTAATTGTTGCATTATTTGGAGAAACCCATCCTAGTTATAAGTAAGGCTTGATTAAAACTGAAGTAGGTAGGTAGTTTGAAGCTTGAGGTGAAGTATTCTCAAACATTTTGAAAGTAAAAACACACTAATCAACAGCTACAAAATTAACAATAATTTCAATAACACAAGTAGGTAGGTAACTGCAATGTAATGGCCAACTGTAAAAATTATTTTATCCGATTATTGTTGTTGTTGAAGCATCTTATTATCGTGTGATTGGTTTAGTTGACATGTTGTTTGATCACCAGGACATGCCAAGGCTGTAACCGCTGTCAAGTGGGGCGGTGGAGGTCTCATTTACACAGCGTCGCAAGACCGGACGGTGAAAGTGTGGCGGGCCAAAGATGTGAGTAACATTGAACAAGTTGTGAAGAAACTATCCACCTTGGATTAGAGGCAATCACTTAAAACATAGGTCGTTCTTACCTAGTCATTTATGTTGATGCGATACCTCGTTTTTAAATTGGGCTATGCTGGCAATAAATAATCTTTGCTATCTATTGAATAGACACCCGCGGTCAAAAAAATTGACGGTAAACGGCTCAGTTGGAGCTCGAATTATCGCTAATATTTGTTGAATATGGAGGAATAATTATTAGGTATTAGGTGATTGGTTAGTTATTACAACCAAACTCTCCAACCCCACATACGAAATCTGCATTCACCTCTCTGTTTTCGTCTGGTTAAAATCAAGTTGCGAGAAAGAACTTAGCATTTTGCAAGCAATTTAATGTGACTGCAGGTGTACTGTTTGTTGATTGTAGTTAAATGTACCTCCTTTACTTATTTAATAAATATGCAATTACTTTGCATAACGTTTTTAACAGTTCAACAACAGCACGACAGTGTTCCTTAGCCTTTTCAGTACTACTCTACTCTAACTGTATTTTGGAGACCAGACGTTTGCTTTGCGTTTTTTTGCTTTTTAATATCATTTTTGGCCCATTGTTGTTCTCCTTTCTTTGCTGTCATTCCTGTCACTTGCCAATCCGCCCTGACATTGTGCACCAGAGTCCTTATCAAACACCTTCTGTCTGTGCTCAGGGTGTGCTTTGTCGTTCACTCGACGGCCACGCGCACTGGGTGAACACTCTTGCGCTCAGCACCGACCACGTGCTGAGGACCGGCGCTTATGATCCCGTCGCGCAGCCGCTCGCTGGCGAGACGGCGCAGCAAAGGGCGCTGCGGAGGTACCGCGATGTGTGCGCCGCGGGCGAGGAGAGGCTGGTGTCGGGATCGGATGATTTCACGCTCTTCCTCTGGATGCCGGAGAAGGAGAAGAAGTCTGTTGGTGAGCTTCTTTACATGATTACTTAACGGTATTTGAACGAAACGGATTGGCTGTTGGTCAGGCTCCTTGACCATCAATCCTTTTTAATATCAATAAAATAAGAGCGCATCTACTTAAGTTATGACGTGTTAGCATAGACTTCATCGGATGATGAAACCAAATCTGATCTTTTTCAGCCAATCTGTTTCTTTCGAATACCATTTTTAGTTTGGCCAAGGGTACATTATTATTATTTTTACCACAGACTGTGCCTTTACTGAATTAATATTTTTTTGTAACCTACTTTTATTCTACCAACGCAAATAAAATAGTTTGGGTTCTGGTTCCATGTCCAATCTGTTTAAAATAATCTATCAATAGAGGCGTTGTCAAACAAATTGATCAAATGTGGAAATAAGATTGCAATATTTCAATTTGTATTTGCAAAAGCAATGAAAAGAATGTGAGTTGGGTATTTTGGAAAGAGGAAAATGCTGTTAGTTGGCTTGGTGTTTTGCCAGAATGGGAAAGCCTGAGGAAATTATGCAATTTTGCGAACCATCCAGAAAAGAACAACTTACCTACACAGGAAATTGATAAACAGGTAAACAAGAAATCACTAGGTAACAGTAAACAAGTACATATCTACAATTTGTCACTCTATTTTTAAGAATCAATACCACAGTTCAAGTTATAGAATATCATATTCTATATTATTTTCTTCACATCAACTGTACAAGAGGTATCACCTAGATGTTTACGATTGAAAAATCAAATTTTAAAAATGCATTTCCCTCACTAAAATCAACAACATAATAATAAACGTGAAAACTCAGGAAGTATGGCCGTGTACAGTCAGGGAAACTAGATGGTTCATACTCTGCTTCTCTCTGACCCATAACATAAACATGTTCTTATATGGAGCAGAGAGAGATAGAGTTTAAGGGGAAGGAAGAGCCTCTGAATGAGGACCTCGGCTGGAAAGCAGTTATCGTCCCGTCTCATTGAAGATAGACTAGATGTTAAAGCAAAAGTTGTGGAGAATGAATTGCAGATTATGCAGCGTTGACCACTTATTTGAAATTTTTAATCACCTTAAAGTTATAAGTAGTTATATGTTGCGTAATTATTGAGTAAATAAAACTAATAATTTTAAAAATTGGTTCAACGACGCTTAAACTAGATTTAATTTCAAGCAACTTTGCTCTTGAAACTTTTTTTCTAACTTGATCGGTAGAGGCACAATTTGCTTTCTCACACCATCAATGTTATGAGTTTTGCATAAAACCAGGGGCACTGAAACCGACTGAAGTTGCAAGTAAACATTCTGGGAGTTCCAGTAACGGTGTGGAAGGGGATGATGGGAGGGTCTTAAGAGACAGCATGGAAATATAAATAGTGCACTGATAGCGAGAGTTTGTATGTCAACAATAATCATCAGTTTCCCCGGCATTTACACAATCAACGACGACTGGAGACAGACGGACCTCAGAGTTGTCTAAATCATCTTACCTAATTTATAAAAATCTATCTATCATGAAGTGTATACCGTCTAAAATGTTGGAAATGGCCTAAAATTAAATTTTCATTGTAAGTTGATAAAATGTAAGTGAAAATTTTCAGAAACATAGAATGTTGATATTCAAAACAGCCATGTACAAATCTTCCCAACAATTTAATTTATCATAAGAAAATTCGCTGTTGTATTAATAAAGACTTCACTTAATATTATTTTTTATGCTATTTTTTAAATTTTAATTTGTATATTTATGTTTTTTTTGAAGATATAAATATATTTTTGCTAATTGAATAACTGTTGAAATCGGCAACACTTCTCTAAGCATCCATAATAATTCACTGTAAATAGTAGCATCTCGGGCTATCTATTATTCTTGAGTCAATCTCGGCAAGGTTATGTCACGATGTGTATTTATTCTCATTGTGACAACAATGTCGAACAGTTTTCCCGTCTACAATTACTAGTGCAGAATAACAGATGAATTTCGACGCTCGCTAAGAGCACATCAATGTGTGTCTCTACTGTATGCACTATTTTATTATTTATAACTGAAAACTGTATGTTATAAAGGTAAAGAAATATTTTTGGTTGCAATGTGTATCATAGCAACTGAATGATAATTATACATTGTACGTGTTATTTCACACGTTAATCCCGAACACAGGTTTAGGTCACCGATAGCAATGATTTGTCAGACAAACGGCGAATAATTATTTAATTGTTGTATTGACCGTTATCATTACTCCAACCATTCCATTCCATTTAAAAAAAAAAAAATCGATGTAGGTGTCAAAGGTTTCAAAATATAACATATAAAGTGTGTGACTTTTTGTTGATTTTTTCTACTAGTTTTGAGCAATGAAATAATATATGATATTATTTCAAAATTTCCTAATTCATTGATTTATAAATTTCACAACATACCACTTGTATAGTCCGGAGAAAAGGCTGGAATAATCATGTGTATTTTTATTACTTTATTTCATTATTTTTCGTATTTTCTACTCTCTACTTACAAGAAGTAGACAGTAGACAGGGTCTACATTCTACTACAAGAACCACATGCACAAAAACTAAAATTATTTTCTTGCTCTGATTGCGATAATATTATTCTCTTAGTAAAGAACCCAGAGAGAAATGAGACTACCTATACCTATTCGTTAACAAATTTTTCCAATGGCATTATACTCTCAGGTGGTGAAATAAGATCAGTGTCATATATCGCCGTTATAATGGTTAAAAATCAATAAAAGGATTTGCAATCTTTGAATCTATTAGATAAGTGTTGAACACTTTATTGCGTGTGATTATTCTTGATCCTCGATGATTTTGTTCGTGTTGTGAAAGTGATGCCAATGATGTCATTTGAGCTGGTAACCAGTCTGGACCCAGCGATCATAACAACAATACTCGGGGTATCCGATCTCACTTCTGTTTACATTTTTTGCATGGGAACTAAAGTTGGAAGAAAACATTCATATCAAACATTGTTCCCAGCTAGACCAATCACAGTAATGACAACAAATTCGTCGCCAAATCTGATCCCGCCTTATTTACCTTTAAAAACCCTGCCTACAATAGCAATTAGGGCTGATTCTCTAGGAGCAGTCAGCCGGTCCTTCCCCTTAACCATCTAATTTCCTTGACTATACAGCACAAGCAATGACCAAAGGATTGCACTGTAGCACTCAAGGTAACAAATCACTAATGTTGATACAACATTAGTATCAAATAGGTAGATTCATTTGTTCTAGTTCAGTTCAAGTATCTTTATTTTGTCAACAACGAGCATAAAATAATACATTGTGGTAGTATAGTGATTGTTTTTGTACAAAAACAAACCAAGTAAACCATTCCACTCACTACTCAGGAATAATAAAATTACAATATGTATCAAAAATTAAAAAAAAACAAAAATAAGTGATAACATGAAATAATACTGTATAAATAAATAAAAAATCATCATAATTGTTTTCAACTAAAGCTATAGACACAACATCACACATCCACAAGTAAGCTACCGCAATACCTATCAATAATGTACTTTTAAGTTTGTTTTGACATGGAAATATAAAATCATCTTCCTTCAATGAAAATACTGGAAAAGACTTTTCAATTTTCATAAGAAGGAAAATTACCTTTGGTGTATGGCTTTATTATATGCACCCCCACCCAGTGGTCGAATTGGAATCAGTCCAATGTGGTCACTGCGTTTCACATTTAGCTGTCCGCCAGACGTGGCCCCTAATGTTGCAAATAACAGGTTTTTTGTCCATCCTTCACCCTCTCTCTCTCGGACAAGGGGTATTCAAAATATCTCACCAGACAGCTAAATGTGAAACGCAGTGTAGTGCTGCTACTGCTATCCTTAAAGTGGTCCCACTGCTCCAGCCATGGTGCTTAGAATTCGCCGTAATTCATACAAATCTCTGATAAAATAATACCTCAAACAACAGCATAAAACATTTATATCTTACCGTGTGCTCCAATTATATGTTTTTAATTGAAGTTCCAATTAAACTATCCCAAAATAATTCATATTTGTAGTGCAATGTTGCCAGATTTATGGTAAATTTCACACATTGTACACATTTTCTTTCTTATTTGGCCCGTGACCCCATAATTTTAAACGGCAGTCTTATTCTAAAAATTATTATATTTAATTTGAGACTATTTTCAATAATTTGTCATTCCTCTTGCGGTTTTAGGAGCAATTTAAGGCCAATTTTCCGGAACGATTTCATGTCTCACTGTGTTATCTTTTGGGGGAAAAGATGATCTTCAATCAAGAATATCTAATTATTTCGTACCGTAAGGGGCAAATATTTTTATTTTTTTGCTAGTTGTATGTAATATGGTTTCATTAATCTTTGGTGTGAATTACAGCAAATTCTCATTCCAATGCCGTAACCCTGGAACCCCCTTAAAAGACCATGAGAAATGGCAAGGCTGGGGTCTGACAGACCCCAGCGCGGGTTAAAAGATGTTGAAACAAAATATCTTTGTATCTAGATTCTATTCTCCTTACTGATAGGTCTATGCTATCAATCATATTTACGATGCCCCAGTGCAGAACTGAGACATCTCCAAAATCATAGTTTTGAGATAAATCGAATATAAGATTTCAATATGATGTCTCAGTTCAGTACAGAACTGGGACATTTACCCAAGGTTATTTTAATGGACAATATGATGTCTCAGTACAAAACTGGAGAATGTTATAGAGATACATCAGCGATCTCGTGGAGGCAAATGAAACTAAAAGATATCTCAGTACAGGACTGGATAGAGCTTGAAATTCTGAATCCAATGATATATAATTTCATTTTTTCATTTTTTGGAGATGTCTCAGTTCTGCATTGGGGCATCGTTAATACCAACCTTTAGGAATAGAGTGTCATAAATGTAGGTACTTCTTTATTAATAAAGGATATAAAATTGAAACAATGTCATGATTTTTAAAATTCCATTTTAGGATTTTTCATTACGTCATTCATTGTCTAGGTCTTAGGATGTTATGATGTGTTTTCATTTCACAAATTATTTACTATTTATTTATGATTTTATTAAACTGTCACACAATAACTGCACAATCAATCAACAAATAAGATACAGTAGCTGCTAAAACGTTAAGCTAGGCAATAAATATTATTGCTTTTTTCGTGCATGTTGGTTATTTTTAAGTCAGTTTGTTATGGTACACAATTGCCCAACCAAATAGCAGGGCCAGTTGAGGACATTTATATTGCAAACACGAGTTATTTGATGCCAACTTAGTACGTACTTGGATCCACCTATGTGTAGTTTATTTTTTATGGTTTAATAGCCAAGAAGTAAGTAGCAGTTATCATAGTTAATCCACCTGTCATGATATCTGAAATCTTTACTTAGGATGTAGTTATTTATGATTGGCAGCCGCTGCTTCTGTTTGCTGATGTTGGGTTCCCGAGTAAGTCATTAGAATTTAGATACTGGGCGAGAATGTTTTTATATTTCAAGTTATTTACTACTTCCTGGAGATTATCTGTACTTATAGAATCTAAAATATTAGATAGAAATGCCGCCGCAATTTAATCGATTTATAATGCACATCAATATGTACACTCAACAAATGATAAAACGGTACCTATTTGAAAGAAATGGATTGGCTGAGAAGAAAATTAATGCATCATCCAATGAAGCCCATGCTATCTCGTCATCTAACTCTTGTAGGTGACCTCTGATTTAATTGATAATAACAAGGATTGATTGTCAAGGAACCTGAAGAGCAGCCAATCCGTTTCGTTCAAATACCTTATTATGATTTGTTGAGTGTGAATAAAAAAAAAAGTTGCATTGCGATTAGCCATATTAAATAAAAGGTATCACACTTATTATTAATGTAATATCATCAAAGAAAACCTATTTAGGTACAATATAAAAGTTGCTAGTAGGTACTTAATTCTTACCTATAGCATTTTACTAGGAAAACGCTCGGTGTAACGCGTTGATGAGCGAGCACCGACACGCACGACATCGCCAATCATAGCACGATCCATTCAATCAAAGATAACTAACTATACATTATTTATTACCAATTTTCCCTGCAACTTTTCATAAACACTCTGGATCAATTAAATAACATATTATTGTACTGATATTTTTCCATCAATCTCTTTGGACAGATATTCAAACACTTAAAACAGCAATAAGTCTGTAAATTCTTGACCGATTGGGCTGGAAATGTGTAAAATATGATGTTATCTAGTCAAAACGTCGTTTTCATAACTGTGAAACACAATCCATATCGTAAAATAAATTATTTTAGATAAGGTATACCTATACCTATGTATATGAAATACATACATTACATTTTGACTACATTATGTATTGCAATATGATCAACTAAGAAAAGAATCTGTCTTACTTGATATTGAGAATAGCCATCTATAAACTTTGCTTTGCTACATAGAGCAACCCAGAATGCAGTGGAATTTCTGTTTTGAAATGTCATTTCTGACAGTTATTAAAACTGTCAATAAGTGCATCTATGTTCTTGACTGGTAGGGCTGAAAATTTGTAAAATAAGAGACAATGTTGGTCTGAACGACCATGCAAAATATGAGTTTGATTGATCAGATTAATCGAAGACCATTTGATAGGTCAAATGGTGGTGTGGCTATAGGCCGTTTTAAATTAAGTATACAAATGAAAAATATTGGTGCCAATCCTTGCTAAGTTTTAAGTTGCCAATCCTTGCTAAGTTTTAAGTTGATCGATTAAACCTTTATGATTGAACGGTTCCTTGTTAATTTTCAAAAATCACAGGATTTCGTTCAAAAAATATACCTGGGACCACCCATATGATATGATATGTAGTGTGTGTACACAATATCAGATCAATCTGTTGAACGGTCATTATTAGTTTCATATCGTTTAAAACTTTCTGCTCTAACTACCTTGCCTTGTAGATTCGAAGTCGCCGTGAATTTGACAGCCAACACGCAAAAAGTCCCTAAAATGACAAAAACTTTTGAAAATAACGACAGATTAGAGTGAAAATTGGCAAAAATACCTTAAATGTTGGTACCAATGACCGGGTGGATAGAATAGCGCCTAATGGAATAACGCCTAATTTGGAATAATGTCTAAAATACCGTTAGATGTTATTACAATGGAATAACGTCTAAAGAGTTTTAGGCATTATTCCACATGAAATTGTCAATTTAAAATTAGATGTTGTTCCACTGGCATAACGTCTAAAATAAAATTTAGAGATTATTCCAGTGGAATAAGCACTAATATGAAATTAGACGTTGTTCCTATGGAATAACGCCTAAATTAAAATTAGACTTTAATCATGGTCAAAAAGATGATTAGGTTCGCGAATAATGTAATACCGCCTAATTTGGAATAATGTCTAAAATGCCGTTAGATGTTATTCCGATGGAATAACGTATAAAGTGTTTTAGGCGTTATTCCACATTAAATTGTCGTTTTAAAATTAGATGTTGTTCCACTGGAATAATGACTAAAATAAAATTAGATATTATTCCAATGGAATAACAGCTAAAATAAAATTAGACGTTGTTCCAATGGATTAACATCTAAAATAAAATTAGATGTAGTTCCAGTGGAATAATGCCTAAAACATTATAAGGTATTTTTCTGTTGGAATAACGACTAAAAGGGAATTAGTCGTTGTTCCAATGGAATATCATATAAAATAAAATTAGATGATATTCCAGTGGAATAACGTCTAAATCATTATATGGTATTTCTCTCTTCGAATAACGACTACAAGTTAAATAGTCGTTGTTCTAATGGAATAACGTCTAGATGTAAAAAAAGGTGTGGGGGGTGCCGGGGTAGCTGTTTACTTGGCACCCCCCAGTTTCACACCTTTTTTCTTAATAGCTTTTTAGGGGGTAGTCGCACTAATGGAACTAGTCGCACTAATTCGCACTAATTTCGCACTAAATATCTGCAAAGTTTGAACCGTCTATCTCTTGTGGGGGGGGGGGGGGGGGGGGTGCTGTGAACCTGGCACCCCACCACACCTTTTGCTTAATAACTTTTTAGGGGTAGTCGCACTAATTCTGGAACTAGTCGCACTAATTCGCACTAATTCCGCACTAAATATATATAAAGTATGAACCGTTTATCTCTTATGGGGGGTGCTGTGAACCTGGCACCCTCCACACAATTTGCTTAATAACTTTTTAGGGGTAGACGCACTAATTCTGGAACTGGTCGCACTAATTCACACTAATTCCGTACTAAATATTTGGAAAGTTTCATCCCTCTAACTTGAGTGGGGGGTGCCTGGTTCACGCACCTCAGTTACCCCTGTGGGCATTATACGCAGCAATACCTGCCTCCCACTCATGGAACTCATGACTCACATTTCAACGCTCGTACACCATCTTTGGAACTCCCCTCGTACTAATTACCAACATGCCAACTTCATTGATGACGCCTCCATTTACGGCGGCAAATATATTTTTTTTTAAATCACAGAAGGAATCATACCAATACCATGCACAATCAAATTGACTGCATTGCTCATCGTGAAATGAAACTATATTTGTAATCTTGGGGTGAATCCACGCCAAGGCATCAAAAAAATGTTGAAATATGAGGGTACGACTCCGATTTTGTTCATATTTGGTACCTATACATGTTAGGAAGCCGAAAGAAACACATGGCTCTTCAGCGTTTTTTATATTTTGAACGAGGTCCGAGAAACGGGCCCCTCAAAAAGTCATTAATTCTTTTTAGAAATGAAGATCTTAAAATGAATAATTTGATTCCAATTTTATTTGGGCACAAAAATGAAAAGAGTGGGGGTGATTCACAAATTTGTCATTAAAAAAGTATTTTTTGATATTGAAAAAAAATGCGTATTCGTATTGTATTTTTAACATCTTTGCAAAGTTTTAGAGTGATAACCTTTACGGTATGGAAGTTATGCGGTAAAATGAAAAAATATTACTAGATTTTTGCATTATATTTCACTACCTGTAATTTAGTAGATCATGAGCCAGCCGAACAAGACCTTCCCACCCTGCCACGGAAGGTTTGAAACTGTTTTGGGTATCTCCAAAGTACACACATTACACTTTGACTTGTTTGGCATCCGTGCGTTGGGGGGGGGGGGGGGGGGGAGGCACACTTTTGCCTTTTTCAGACAGGTATTATTTTATTGTGGGACAATGGTGCAAGATAAGTTCAAACAGCTTCCATATTAGAGAATAGTATGACATTTGCAAGGAAATTAATATTTTTGGAAGGGGCAAAACCCTTAAATGGAAATTTTGTAAATGTTGGATATCGTGAGTACTACCGCCCCCCCCCCCCCCCCCCCCCCCCCCCCCCCCCCCCGCCCAACGCACGGATGCCAAACAAGTCAAAGTGTAATGTGCGTACTTTGGTGTTACCCAAAACAGTTTCAAACCTTCCGTGGCAGGGTGGGAAGGGTCTTGTTTGGCTGGCATCATGATCATGATTAGGTAGTGAAATATAATGCAAAAACCAAGTACTCTTTTTACATTATACCGCATAACTTCCATGCCGTAAAAGTTACCATTCTACTACAACTTTGCAAGGATGTTAAACATACAGGATACACATATATATTTTTTACATATATCAAAAAATACTTTTTAGGGGGGGGGGGTCGTTTTAAGGACAAATTTGGGAATCCTCCCCACTATTTAATATTTGTGTCTAAATAAAATTATAATAAATTATTCATTTTAAGATCTTCATTTCTTAAAAAAAATTAAGTCTCTTTCACTAACGGTTATAAAAAACAATTGTTTTAAAAAAGCAAGGCCCACCTGAAAATGACTTTTTGAGGGGGGGGGGGTCGTTTTAAGGACAAATTTGAGAATCCTCCCCACTATTTAATATTTGTGTCTAAATAAAATTATAATAAATTATTCATTTTAAGATCTTCATTTCTTAAAAAAAATTAAGTCTCTTTCACTAACGGTTATAAAAACAATTGTTTTAAAAAAGCAAGGCCCACCTGAAAATGACTTTTTGAGGGGCCCGTTTCTTGGACCCCGTTGAAAATTTGAATAAAAGCTGAAAGAGCCATGTGTTTCGTTCGTTCGGCTTCATGAACAAAATCGGAGTCGTACATGAAAATCGATTTGATGCTTTGGCTTGGAATGACCCCTTGGTTGAATCAAACGATATTACTAATATCAGAGAACAAATGTTCCTTATCACTTCCAATATTACATTAAAACTTGGCTTACATTATACATTATACGACTAGCAAAAAATATTAGCTATGCTGTTACATCCGTTCATAATCACATTCATTCAATTAAGAAATATTTATTGATCAAAAGTCATTTCTTATTGATACAATTGATACTATACTGTCAATTCCTCTATGTCATAATAATGAAACTCAATATCAACGTGACACTTTTTATTCTGATAATTCTGGATATATTTCATCATGTATTTTCTAATTCTTTGTACCTGACTTGGGACCGTCGATGCTTCCGAGATAACAATTCGGTACTTACAAACAATGTGGCAGAGGTGACGTCATGATCAGTGAAGATATTTTTACTTCTACGAGACCAACACATTTACAAGATACATTGTTACAGAAATAGAAATGTGATTTTATTATAAGAGGGAAAAATGTTATCAATACTTGAATCACTGAAAAAAAAACGGAAAAACCCTCCGGAAAATAAACCCTGGAAAAAATACCCCTGTAACGGGTTGATGAGCGAGCACCCAAACGCGCAACATCTCCAACCGGAATATCGTAATATACAGAAAACATAATAGGTTCAATTGCGTACTAAATCCACGCAATAGAACATTGCCAGTGAAATAAAACTATAGTCAATTAATGGGTTCAATTGCGGGAAAAAATTACACAATCGGAGACCAAGCTTAATGAATTGGTGACATCACTGTAGCGAAAAATCTGCAGCAATGTCTGCTCTCTAAAAGAAACAGGACGCGAATTAGTTGCTTGAAGGTGCACTTCCGGCGCTAGTCGTTCCTTCAGGCTAAATGCTAATAATAGAGGGATAGGGGAAGGGGGTTTTGTCGTCACTTAGTAGGCGCTGCGCTGGGCCCGGTAGAGTTGGCAATAGAGGGGTAGAGGGGAAGGGGTTGATAGTGGTTGGACAGTGGAAAATCGGATTTTTTTTTAAATTTTAACCAATTACAGAATTTGGTTGAAACTTTGTAATATTTGAGACAATGTAGGTCGCAATGACTTAGCAAAATTTCAAATTGATCGGACGTTCAATTCGGAAGTTATCGGAAGTTAATTTTTTCAAAACTCAAAATTTTGGTTAACCAATCATCGGATTTCAAAAAAAAAACTATACAGCAAAGCCCAGAGATGGTCCGAACATGTGTGCAAATTTCAGATCGGTCGGATAAAAACTGTGACCTGTATTGCTCCAGTAACAGAAAAAAAAACACACAAGAAAAAAACAGATGTCCGTGCCAAAAGAAGCCAAAAGGAGACGCTCGCTTCGCTCGCTCAATAAGAGGGAAAAATGTTATCAATACTTGAATCACTGAAAAAAAACGGGAAAACCCCCCGGAAAATAAACCCTGGAAAAAATACCCCTGGAAATAAAACCCCCGGAAATAAAACCCATGCTTCGTATGGTGCAACATGCAAGCACTTCCTACAGCCGTTCTGTTATGTTTTCAGTGCATCGATTCCTATTTTATCAAAAATATCTTGCAATTCGCTTATTTCTTGCGTTTGATTTGAATTTATTTGGATTTCATTTTTCACCTGATATTTGATAACTGTCAGTTATTGATAGTTTGAAGAGTTGAGTTACTTCATGGAGTTATAATGTTACAATGAAAACAAATTAATAATTAATATAGCTTTATAAAATATACTTATATTATTTATAACCCTTCCAAATTGAAAAATTACAGAAACGTGGAATTATTTCTTGTCCATCTTCCTCATTCTTCCACCATTTCAAACATTCTCTTTCTATTTAAAAGAACAACAACACATTTTAGGCCTAAAATTCAGAAAACGCATGTTTAAACTTTAAATCATAGTTTTATAATGTATTATGTGGAGAATAATACGATATGAGGTGATGAGGATTTTTTTAACAACGTTTTTCGGTAAATAATTTTGTTAAGAATACAGCAGTGGTTTTTACTAGTTAAGTTGGCCATAATTATATCAAGATTTTCAAACATTTAAAGGCCATGCATTATCTCAGAAATGAAGTCGATGACAAGAGTATTTAAGTTTTCAATGCATTCAGTATTAGTCGAAGAATATATCATTAGTTTTCTGTTGAAATTGTTGGTGCGGATTAAAAAAATTTAGAATAATGTAGGAAATAATTTCGTTCCCCCATAAGAGCCATGTAAAAATCTCGAACTTTGAAAACGTTTTACACAAAAGTTAGGTCTGTAAGGTACACATTTTTTTATCTTATATTGTAGATAATACTATAAGGAACAAAATAAAATTGATTTGAAAAAAATTGTGGGTAGATGACCTGGCGCTGGTTCATCCTTAAAAAAATATAATTTCTGCATTGTCTTTCATGTAGTACCAAGTTATTTTTAACATAACAAAGCTTGTGATTATTTTATTATCTAGATATTTTAAGCCATTTCGCAATAAAGTTGCTATTCTATATTTTGCTCCAAGCCACCCACCGTAGTAATATGTTAAGTAGGTAAGTCCAGATTTAAGTAAATTGGCAATGAAAGTGAAAATTTACCTTCACGACCTTCATATTTCATATTACCTTCTTATTACAGCGGGAGTTTTATTTCCAGGGTTTTATTTTCCTGGGGTATTTTTCCGTGGTTTCTTTTCCGTTTTTTTTCCCCTTTTTTATTTTCCGCCAACCACAATGCTTGAATGCATTTTGTACGGCAGCATATTATTTTATTGTAATGATAAATTTAAATATTCAGATTGTAATAGCTGTGGACCTCACAAAGACGTTTTAAATAATGTGAAAAGAAACATTCAATCAATTATTTCCTATCGTACTTATGACGTAATTGAATGCAATGATTGCATCAAGTCATGGCTGGGGTTTATTATTTGGAAAATCAGTCACATTCTCCACTGTGATTTCGATGTTGCAGCCACCTAAATCGCGGTGGGGATGAAATAAAGGTTTATTTCATTAGGGTAGTCCACCTACCTGTCCTTCTATGTCTAATAATAAGCCTAGATTTTCTGGGCTTTGAATATCAAATGTATTTGCAACTGCACTAAACCAGTCACTCTAATCCAACCCAGCAAACAAGCTTTATCTCAGACTTTTGGCCACCGCGACAATCAACGTCTAAATTGACCCATCGAGTAAAACTCTGAACAAAAAAAAGTTCAGTCAATAAATAACATAGGTACATAAAATGGGTAATAACAGAAGAAGGGGAAATGGGAAAGCAGATTTCAACGGGATTGTGGGAAGGTCGGCGAAGAAAAAAATAAGTTTTTAATCTTTTTTTAAATATTTTTTTTATAAAAAAATCGAGACTGTTGAGAAACGTAGTATAGTACGTTGTAGGTGGGAGGGTGGATGGGGGGGGGGGGGTTGCATTGCATTTTCCCCATTCCACCAAAATGCATATTTAACAACGTTAGATATTTTATGTTATACAAGGGCCTAATCTTGCTATCCCCCCCCCCCCCCCCCTATTCCCGCTCAATATTAAAACGTAATAAATACGCATTCTACTGTCTTCCTTCCTTTATGACATAATAATGAAACTCAATATCAACGTGACACTATTTTATATTATTCTGATGATTCTGGATACATTTAAAGTATTTTCTTTGTGCCTTATTTATACGCTAACGAATTACTTTTTTACAGGCACTGCTTCCACAAAGAATTACACTTATGTGTACCGGATTTTATACAATTTATTTCATATTTTTAAATGTAAATTTCAAATTTTGTCGTTTATTTTGAAAAGAAAGTATTTCTAGTAAGTAGTACTAGTAGTAACAATTTGGGTGTTATTAGATATGATAAGATGGAATAATATGCATTGGTAAGCAATTATTAACATTATATTATAGTCATATTTTATAGATGACGTAGTCGCACGTGATTAGCTGCTAGGTCGTGACGTCATTTTCGCAACGCGCGGTACTGAAAAAACCTCCCTATGCAATCGAGATGGGTGCGGCAAAATTTTCGGTGTTTTTGTTTGGTCAATAAAAAACGCGAAAAAGCGCTTTCTGTGAAATCGGCTTTAATTTAAACTAGGAAAACGCTCAGTGTAACACGTTGATAAACTATAGACTTCCAATTACATGCGAAATAATCTACGTGTGTAAGCTGCACACGCTACACACCCTCTACAGTTGCTCTTGCTCTACAGGTCCTGAAACTGATTTGTCAAAGAAGAATCTTTGAAATGTCTTTGAATAAATGTCTTAGCTCCTGAGTTATTGATCAATTTATCTGGAAATTTTCAAAACGGCTAAAATGTTGGTCCCAACGACTAAGTAAAATTAATTTACTTTTTATTATTTTACCTACTTGTTGCCTACATAAATTTCTTTCCACTTTTATGATAGAATGAAGTCGTTAAAAAAACGATGCGCCAAGTCCTTTTGTGAAGTATTTCTCGGTGTTTATTCTTTTATTTCAAAAATACGATTAAATATTTGGAAATGTCATTGACTTGGCTCCTTTTTTGATATCACTCCTTTTCGGCGTTGAATTTTTTTAAAGTAAAGAGACTTGGCTGCCATTTTTACACGGAGTGTTTTTTCTGGGATCTGTTTTACAGTATTTATACTGTTACCTGTACAATTGCAGGCTGCAGAAGAAGTTCCCCCACATTTACAAACTATCTTCAACTAACCGATTGAAGACTGTCAAGTCTTCAATGAAGACTCTTCAATGTAGACTCTTCAATTGAAGACTTGACAACGTAGATACACCAAAATTGCCGAAAATATACGTTTTTACATTGTAGATGTAAAACAAAAGAAGCTCGAGCAAACTATGAATACATAAAAAGTTAGAAACGGCGATTCGGAACCTTTGCAAAATTGGCAGGTTTGGAACGTCCGGTGAACCCACCTACTAAAAACTACTTTAAAGACAATTCAAAGATTTTATCCCTGCTTCTTTGACAAATCAATTTCAGAGTCATGCAGAGCAGTGCGTCCGCGCTATAGTGCGGTTTCACATAGAGATTCACAAAACGCGAAACGATAGCGTATACCCAACAAAATATTAGGACTACACCACTGCTAATATTTAACGTTTGTTTTGCACTAGTGGCAAAATACATCTGATTTTATTTTACATCTAGACGTTATTCCATTGGAACAAGGACTATTTAACTTGTAGTCGTCATTCGAAGAGAGAAATACCATATAATAATTTAGACGTTATTCCACTGGAATATCATCTAATTTTATTTTATATGTTATTCCATTGGAACAACGACTAATTCCCTTTTAGTCGTTATTCCAACAGAAAAATACCTTATAATGTTTTAGGCATTATTCCACTGGAACTACATCTAATTTTATTTTAGATGTTAATCCATTGGAACAACGTCTAATTTCATTTTAGCTGTTATTCCATTGGAATAATATCTAATTTTATTTTAGTCATTATTCCAGTGGAACAACATCTAATTTTAAAACGACAATTTAATGTGGAATAACGCCTAAAACACTTTATACGTTATTCCATCGGAATAACATCTAACGGCATTTTAGACATTATTCCAAATTAGGCGGTATTACATTATTCGCGAACCTAATCATCTTTTTGACCTTGATTAAAGTCTAATTTTATTTTAGGCGTTATTCCATAGGAACAACGTCTAATTTCATATTAGTGCTTATTCCACTGGAATAATCTCTAAATTTATTTTAGACGTTATGCCAGTGGAACAACATCTAATTTTAAATTGACAATTTCATGTGGAATAACGCCTAAAACTCTTTAGACGTTATTCCATTGTAATAACATCTAACGGTATTTTAGACATTATTCCAAATTAGGCGTTATTCCATTAGGCGCTATTCCGCTTCCCCCCAATGACCATGCGAAGTTTTTAGTTAGTCGGTCAATCGGTTCCAGTTTAAATTTCAAAAATCACAGGAAAAATGGTTTCAAATTTGAACCAATTGGAGGATTTGGCTGAAATTTTTTTTGATTGGGTACAATGTTGGTTGCAATGACTTTGCTAAATTTCAAATTGATCGAACCAACCAATCGAAAGATAATTTTTATAAAATTTGAACCAATCACAGGATATCGTTCAGAAAAGATCCCAGGGATCGCATAGAATACGTTAGTATGTGTACAAAATTTCAGATCGATTGGTTGTGCGGTTTGACCTGGGCAGTGCAGGCAAAAAAAAAAAAAAAAACACACAGAGAAAGTGCCATAAGAGTACCGTGGTGACGCTCGCTACGCTCGCTCAACAATTGCCCGATGGTTATAACTTAATAAGTAATCGGCTCAGCCAGATATTGGCCATTGGTACCTATTGGCCTAAAGCTGTCTTTCCATGCTCCGTCAACGTCCGTCACCGTCCGACGAAAACGACCACGTGACCCGTCTCGACCAATCAGAGCCATCCCCAAAAATCTCGGACGGCAACGGATTAGTCGAGACGGGTCACGTGGTCGTTTACGTCGGACGGTGACGGACGTTGACGGAAGATGACGGAGCATGGAAAGGCAGCTTAAAGCTACGTTTACAGCTCGCCGTTGGCTAATCAGGAGGCTCAACGGCGAGCGCCCGAGCACTGGCGTTCAAGGTCAAAAGATAAACCATGTTCATCTTTCAGCGCTGAGCGCCAAACGCCAGCGCGTCTACGGCGAGATGTAAACGTCGCTTAAGTCTTATTTTCTCTAATTTTATCTTGTGCAGCAAAATCATTGTGTATTTGACATCATAGGCTTGACATCAGTGTGTTTAACATCACCTTGAATTTGACATTAGGTTGTTGTTCTTTACAGCACGGATGACGGGACATCAACAGCTGATCAACGACGTCAAGTTTTCACCGGACGGCCGTGTATTGGCATCGGCTTCGTTCGACAAGTCTATTAAAGTGTGGGACGGCCGGACAGGAAAGTGAGTACCTATTCATCTTTTATTTCATACTTTGTTGGTTATTACAAAGTAAACAAAACTAGTTTGAAATCTTGGCATAAAGTATAGCTATTTAAATATTTAAATATCATTCCTACATCACTGCATATAGTACTATGTAGTAACTGACCATAACAATGCAAAGATTATAATAATCTAATATGCATGACTTCTAAGTTCTATTTGCTTATTTGCTGATAGAAAGAAATATTTCCAGCATCTGGTGTATCTATTTCCATCATAACTAGTTACTCTACTGTAATGTTGCTTAGAATTCTGTGGATAAAATAATAGGTATGTGGGCATGATTTTGAACACATTGAGCAACCGATAGATTAAAAACGCTTTCTTTGAAGTAGACCTTCAAACCTTTGAAGTACCTTGAATTTTAGTATAGGTTCTAGATTTTAACTCCTAAAACAGGGAGTCTGTGGCCAACCATGGTAAAGCCTGAATTTTCAAATATTGCACTTATGTATGTGCCATGCAAGAAGAGGTATAGAATATACATAAAAAGCTCCATTTCGCTTGTCGCTTAGAGGGGCGCTTATAGGACTTCAAAGTTGACTTTCGCAATTAATAGTTGTTTATAATAAGGTAACCCAAGAAATGGTGCCAATTTATGTAGATTCTTAAACAGAAAATAGGTGACAGTTTCTTTATTTTACTTTGAGTTTCTTATGATAATCTCGTATTGATTTGTATTTTATAAAAATTAAGCCTCTCTGACTCACCTCTTAAGATTTCAAATTTACAACCATCACCATAAATTTCGTGTGACAATCATACCATATAGCTCTTAGCAGCAATCAATAATCCTCAGTAATAAAACTCCTGGTATTTTACTGTCTGGATAATCCACGCGGCTTCTGTTTCTCGGCTGCCGGCAATCTCAGCCGTGATAAGCCCGTGTCTTGGCATTCACCTTGCCCAAGGTATATAAGAGTCAAGGTGCAGAGCTGAGGGTTCTCATTGTGCCAAGTTCGAGGTGTCACTTGTGTTCACTCGGCAGGTTCCTCACGACGTTGCGCGGACACGTACAGGCGGTCTACCAAGTCTCTTGGTCGGCGGATTCGAGACTGTTGGTCAGCGGAAGTGCGGATTCTACACTCAAAGGTTAGTTTTTTTTTATTGATGCGTGATTTTAAGTACATACTAAATTGTTGTCAAAATTTAAGCTGGGCTGCCATTCGGCCTGCTATGCTGATATTTTGTCAATAATTCTTCTTGTTGGCTACTACTCGACTCCTTTTTACAATTATAAAAAAATACTTTGAAAATACATTTTAATTGAAATGAAATGGTGAAATGAAATTGAAATGAAATCGGAATAAAAAAGATGGCGGCAGTAGAAGTTGGCAAATCAGTTAGAGGAAGGAAGGATGTGGTTACAAGTAGTGTCAAATGCCCAGTATGTGAGATAGGGGTGCATACTGGGTTAAAGTGTGAGGGCTGTGGTATATGGTACCATTTTCCATGCGTGGGGCAAAACAAGAAGAAGTATAAAGCCGGAAGTAACAGTGAGTGGGTGTGCAGCAGCTGTAAAAGTGGGGTTAAGGGTACCAGCTGCAAAGAGCAAGAAGTGAATTTACCTGCAGTTGACATTGGAAGGAAGGCACACAAAGATAGTAACAGTGAGGGCAGTGAGGGTAGTGTAGGCAGGATCAAGTCTCCCACAGGCAAAATGGTGAAAAAGAAGAAGAACCAAACAGAAAAACTTGTGAACTGGATTTTGGAACAAATAAAGTACGAGGAAGAGGAAGGGAGAGAGAAAAGTAGAATGGGAAGAAAGAGAAGGACAGTCCTAAAGTCGGAAGTTGTAAAAGGAATGGTTGCAACATTCATGTGGATGAATGGGAGGATGGTGGAAATGGAAAGGAAGATTGATGATCTGAAGAAGAAGCAGGGAATGACAAAAGAGGTTATGCATAAAGAAAGAGAAGAAGTTTTGTGGCCAGAAAAAGAGTGTGAGCAGCAAGAAGAACAGAAGCTAAAAGGGTTACAGAAGGAAAAGGTCAGTGAAACAACGGAAGATCAAACAAATGATGAGGAAGTGGTGCGACAGGAAATAGGAAGCGAACATCAGGAAGATGAGATATTGAACGAAACAGAGGGTAAGCAGAATCATCAAGCTAGCGAAGAAGAAGTGGGGCCACTGGTAAAAGAAAAAGAAAAGGAAGCTGAAATTGAGGGAGACCAGGAATTGGTAGTAGCGGAGAAAGATCCTGATATTCCGGTGTACGCTGACGAAGATCCCGGAGACGAGCGCGCTCCTGCGGAAGTTCAGGCTGCCCCTCGGGGACCTGATTCATCAGTTCAAGGATCTCAATCACCTGGCGGTCATCCAGTGCCATTCGATCGTTCGGTGTCGCGCGGGCCGCACCTGCACCAACCACTTTGTCTATTTCGGCGACCACAAGCGGTGGAAGTGCAACCTCTGCTTCTGAGTCAACATGTTGATGCCACACGGGAGCTTGAAGATAACCCGCAACTGGAGGCATCACCGGGGGAGCCTAGGTGCAGTGGAATCAAAGCCCTGCTGATCGGGGACTTCAGTGGAGGGACAGGGACAGGCTTCTGCGGGCAAGAGGGTTTCCGTGCAGATGCCTTCCCCGGAGTTGGAACGAAAAGCTTGGCAGAGGAAATAGGGAGATATGTCATCCGGGACACTACAGACAGTGTCATGCTGTTTGTGGGGAACAGGGACCTCAGGGATGGGAAGAGCAGGGATGAGATAGAGCAAGATACCAGGCAACTGATTAATGCAGCAAAGGAAAAGTTTGGACCAGACACCAAACTCTTCTTGTCTGGTATGCTGACACACCAGGGAATATGGCCCAGAGAGGTAAATAATACCCGGAGGGACGTGTGCCAGGAGAATGGAGTGTGGCACGTCATTGGAAAGAGGCCAAGAAGGGAAGATAGGAGATGGGAGTGGCACGAAAGGATTGGAGCTAGTTTGCGAAAGACTGTTGAAGAAAAGGTGGATGGGCGAATGGCAGTGGGTTTTCGGAGTCTGGTGGTGTGGAGAAAGAAAAAATAGGGGCCGGCAGAGTGGGAGAGACAGGAGGTAAGGGGATTGGACGCAACCGACCTGTAAGAAAGGTGAGGAAGGGCAATGTTGTCAAAATAGGTACACTGAACATTGTGACATTAAATGGAAAAATTGAAGAGATAATAGACATGATGGAAGAAAGAAAAATAGAGTTATTGGGTATGAGTGAAACAAAATGGAAGGGAGTGGGGGAGAAAGAGTGCAGAGGAGGATATAAACTATTCTGGTCAGGGGGGGCTGAAGGGAGGAATGGAGTGGGGTTTGTGGTAAGCCCGAAACTGAGAGGTCTAATTGTCGGGGTGGAAAACCATAGTGAAAGAAGCATCAAAGCTAGCCTGTTAATGAAGAACAAGGTGAAGGTTGACATAATACAAGTATATGCGCCACAGACAGGACGGCCAGCAGCGGAGAAGGAGATCTTCATCCAGGAACTGGAGAACAACATCACATCCAATACCATAATAGTGATGGGGGATTTTAACGCACGAATTGGGGAGGACAGGACAGGAGTTGAAGGGGTCATGGGGCACCATGGATGGGGAAAGAGGAATGTAGAGGGAGAGAAGATGTTAGAAATGTGCGGAAGAAACGGGCTGCAGGTAGGAAACAGTATGTTTCATAAGGAAAAAAGAAAGAAGATTACGCGATATGGACACGGCGAAGAGTCTACCGAATCCGTTATCGATTACATATGTGTGGGGAAGGAATTAAGGAGATTCTTGGAGGATGTTGAGGTTATCCCTTCAGTGGCCCTAGATAGCGATCATAGGCTGCTAGTTGGAAAATTTAGCGTCAAGAAGGACCACGCCGCCAAGAGAAGAAGTAAAAAGAATGGCAGAATCAAAGTGTGGAAACTGCAATCCCATACAGTACGACAGGAGTTCAGAGAGAAGATTGCAAGCAGTGAGAGAATAGGGGAAGTGGGACAGGTGGAAGAGGAATGGCAAACATTTAAGAAGGTATTTGTGGAAAGTGCAGAAGAAGTTTGTGGGCGATCAAGTGGGAGAAGCAAGAAGAAGGAAACACCGTGGTGGAATGAAATAGTCCGAGAAGCAGTGCGTCAGAAGAGAACCGCCTGGCAAACGTACGAGGCCGATAGATCTACCCTCAACAAGGCCGAATACCGAAGGTGGAAAATACGAGTAAGAGAGACAGTAGAAGAAGAAAAGAAGAAGTCCATGGAAGAACTTGCTGGTAAACTAGAAACGGATTTTGAAGGCAATAAAAAGATGCTTTATGGCATAATAAAGGAAAAGAGGACAAGAAAAGTTGGACAGGCATGCATGGTGGATGCTTGCGGAGGATTGATCAATGACCCAGTAGAAGTACAGGCACTGTGGAAAGAGTACTTCAAGGAACTACTGAATGTTGATGGAGTGGCACTACCAGAAAGTAGTGGAATACTACAGAGTGAGAACGAGGAAGAGGAGAAGTGTGCTTTGAGAGAGGGAGAAGTGGAGAAAGCGCTAAACGAGATGAAGAATGGTCGATCACCCGGAATAGATGAGATAACAGTGGAGATGGTAAGAGCTGCTGGGGAAATAGGAAAAAGATGGTTGTTTCGAGTAATGAGTGCGGCATGGAAACAGAGGACCATACCGGACGATTGGAGAAAGGGAGTGATTGTACCAATCTACAAAAAGGGTGACAGGAAGAAGTGCAGCAACTACAGGGGAATTACTTTGATGTGTCAATGTGCCAAAGTATTCGAAAAAGTGGTGGAGTTTAGACTGAAAGAAGTAGTAGAGGAAAAGCTCAGGGAGGAACAATATGGGTTCAGGCCAGGCAGATCAACCATTGATCCAATATTCACTATCCGACAAGTCATGGAGAGAAAGTGGGAGAGTGGAGAAAAACTGTACATGGTTTTTCTAGACTTGGAAAAGGCCTACGATCGCCTACCAAGGAAGAAAGTATGGGAATGTCTGAAGCGGAAGGGGGTGGGATTGGGTCTGATTGAGAGAATCAAGAGCACATATGAGAAGAACGAGAGCTGTGTACAAACAGTGGAGGGGAAGACAGGATGGTTTGAGGTGAAGGAAGGACTTCGACAGGGCAGCGTTCTTTCCCCAACACTATTTGTCATTGTCATGGACGAGCTGCTGAGAAAAGTAGAACCAAGCGAAGACCAGGAGACGAATACACTGGTATATGCAGATGATATCGTAGTGTGGGGAGAAACCAGCGAATGTGTTCAAGAAAAGATTGATAGATGGAGCCAGATGACTGAAGAATACGGTATGCGAATAAGTCAGGAAAAGAGTGAGACACTAGTAATGGAGAGGAAGGCAACAAGAAATGTGAAGATCAGGCTACGGGGCTTGGAACTGGCGGAGAGAGGAGAGTTTAAGTATCTGGGGAGCTGGCTAACTAAGGATGGAAAAATAGGAAGAGAGATAACATCAAGAGTGCAACAGGCTAACACATTTTTCCAGTTAGTCAGGAAACTTCTTTGGAATGAGCAGTTCCCCCAGAAATGCAAGATACTCCTTTTCAAAAGCTATTTCCTGCCAATACTCACCTACGGTTCCGTAACGTGGGCGATCGGAGGAAAGGAGGAGAGCCAGTTGCAGGCAGCAGAAATGAAGTTTTTACGAAGCATACAAGGAGTAACTAAGATGGACAAGATCAGGAGTGAAAAGATTAGAGGAGACTTGAAGGTAGAGAGGTTGGCATTTAAAATGGGGAGAGAGCGGCTACGGTGGTTTGGCCACATGAAGAGAATGCAGAGGGAGAGAATACCGCGTCGGGAGTTCGAAGCTGCGAGAAGTGATAAAAGGAGAGTGGGAAGACCGAGGGAAAAGTGGAGAGAGCTGGTAGCAGAAGATGTACAAGAGAGACTGGAGAAGTGGGAAGAAGTGGAAGAAGGAAGGTGGTGGGAAGACAGGAAGAAGTGGAAAAAACTGGTAGAGAAGAAGAACGAAGAGGAAGAGCCAAGCCTGGCCAGCTAGCTTAGGAGTCCGGGCCCTAGTAAATGGTGGCCTCGCCACCCCCCGACCCAACTCTTGGAACCGGGAGGAAGATTATTATTATATTTATATTTGTAACTTTTGCATAACATTTTTATATTTTGTCAAAAAATTAACATTAAACTGTATTTTTATATTTATTTTTTGGTTGCTTAAAAATGTTTTGAATTAAGTGTCTGCTGCTTTGGAAAATTAAATTATCATATTTCCTAAGAACGTACCGAAACATTTTAACTTGATTTGTATGAAACTAGATTCATTATTCTTCCTGCTGCATTGGTCCCATACTTTCACTACCAACTACTACCTACTACATGCTCAAAATGTTCATTTCTATTTGTTCTTTGAAAAATTGCAGCTAATTTTCAACTTGAATGAGGTGAACCATGACACTACTATTTGGTTTCTTTTATTCCTACTTTTTCTTACCCTTCTGTTCTTGGAAGCATTGCTATGGTGAGAGATTGGTACATGATCTCAAATACCATCTTCCCAAATCACTCTGTACACTGTACAGTGTAAGGAAGGCCCATGCAAATTTCACTAAACGTACATAATTGTTATTTTATTTATTATAAAGAGATGCAATAACTGTTGAATGTTGTTCCCATGGGCTTTAGTTCCCACTCAATTATTCACTGAATACGATTTAATATAGCCTGTGAGAGCATTAATTCTTAATTATGTGAGTTTCTTGATTAATCACATTTTATAGTTTCAATTCATGAAAATTATTAAATAATACTATGATTACTGATTGATTAGTATCATTTGTTTAACTAATTAAATAATGACCATGACACACTCCTCGTATGGCCAAGTAAGATTGTTCATTCTGACCAACACATTTCCTCCTTCGTGGAATTTATGAAGGATGAAGATTTTGTCTGTTATTATATCCTTTTTTAGTCGTCATCCCTTCCACCTGTCATATCAGGATCGTCGAACTGAATGTGAAGTTTTGTAAAAAGCAGAAAAAACTAGATAATTTTTAATGTGTAAGGAAAAAAAATAAACAAATTTTTTTATTTTACCTTTTCTGAAGAAAGTGAACACTTCATCTCTGCCCCCCCCCCCCCCCCCCCTAATAATGTTCCCCTCATGGAATGTGTCGTTGAGCGAGCGTCACAAGATGCCGATGTTGCAGTGTGGAACGTGAAGGCCGGGAAGTTGGAACTGGACCTGCCGGGACACGCCGACCAAGTGTTTGCCGTAGACTGGTCACCAGATGGCAGTAGAGTAGCGTCGGGCGGCAAAGACAAGGTCTTGAAGCTGTGAGTACCGAGACACTTTTACTTGAGTTGTGTGCGTTTCATGAGCGAAGGAATGAAAAATAATTTGCCTCTTGGTCTGAGAATAGGCAGGAAAATGTACTTCAGGGATTGGATTCATAAAAATTACTAGCTGTAACCCAGTTAAAGGAATAGCCTTAAATGTAATAGAATCTATATAAATGGCTAAATTTTTGGGTGTCAATGCTTTTTAACAGTGTCCACATTGAAGTTGGGTTAAAATAAAATAAAGGGTTGAGCCTTTTTCTATTAAATGGACTTTTGATAATTTATCTTAAGAAACGGATACCTTTTATTTAGCTTCTACTCCCATTCTCAAGTAATACAAATAGTTTGGTGGGGATGTCTTGATTCCGATGGAGAAAATAAATTATCATAGTAAATGTACCATTTTTCTTTATACTCATTAATATAATTTGTGTTTATTTCAGTTGGCAACATTAGATCGCTGCTAAAAGAAGGAGAGAAGTAAAGGTAGGTTGAACATCATTTTAATGTATGTGCTATTTATTATCGTTGTTATCTGCCAATACAACTATTGTATGAATCATTGATATGCACACGATTTGTTGCTTATTTATTGACAAGTACATATTTCAAAACTGCAAAATGTTGTTAAAGTTATTTAAGGTGGTGCAAACGCGAGCGATTTAGCAGGCACTTTTTGGATACGATTGGACACAAAATGGGTTGGGGTTGACGAAATGATTTGAAATTTTAATCATGATTAGATAAAAGACAACGGTTTGTCACTTGGTACATTTTTAATTTCTTGCTTTGTTAATTAGAAATAATTAGTTGATTTTTGGTAAATAATGGTTTATTTTCTTGTCTCCCTGGGTGCCGTATGAAATTTAATTTTAAAAATGTGCCAAGTGATAACCCTAGGTTTGTCTTTCATCTAATCATGATTAAAGATCAATTAGATTAATTGGTTGACGGGTTTGGTCTCCAATCGTATCGGAAATGTCATAGTTTTGTGCGGTTTTGTTGACCTAATTAACAAGGCACAAAGCAAAAATGAAAAAGTGCTACTAATATACAATCAGACTGGTCATGTGAGCATCGAAGTTACACCCACTTATAAAACAATTTTTTTGTCTCAATTTGCTAAAACGACCGAGCACTTGCACCACTTTAAGTTTTGAAGTTTGTATTGTCATTGACCTTCCACATCTTCTTGACTTGTCCTATGTCAATTTCTTGTATACAAACGAACTAATTTACTTACATGGAGATGTATTCTTGCTTGACAATTAGAAATGTCACAAGAAACTAAGAAACTTCTTCCAGTACTTCACTAAATGTAATTTACTAAATGTGCATCACACTATGAGATTCAAATGAGGGAATTTCAATTTCTAGATAATGAAGTAATGTTTTGAAACTCTGAAATCTGATTGGCTTACGATTGAAATTTTCAAAAACAATGCAATACGCACTGATCCAGATATTATGACTATAACATTTTTTTCCTTGCTTAATTGATTACTTCTTGACTTTTGTTGTTGCTTACTAACAGTAGGACGAGAGAAATTGAATATAATCCACACAAAAAGGCACCATTCTAAAGTATGTGTTTTGCCACTTCAAATTCATATCAAGCAGAAACTTTTCCCAGTGACTGGAGCCTTTTTGTTTGGATTCTAATACCTACTTTCGGGGTACGGAATATCACTATAGCTATCTTTAAACTCAGTTATCTTGAGTTGATATCGAAGAGAAGCTCACATCCTCTTTCATTGCCCCTGGCTCTGTAGGCAACTGTTCCGGCACCTGTGTATAGCGGGTAGCATTCAAACTGCTGTCAGGGGCAACGCACGCCAAGCAAAATCTCAATCAATTCGCTTTTGTGAACAACTCTGTTGTATTTGTTATTGAACTCGTGTCTCCTATTAGCAATGTAGGATGTGTTTATTTGCTTTTGCTTCTCTGCGGTTCATAAAATCTTAATTATAACAATATGATTACGAAAACATCTGCTTTTTCTTCAACAACAAAAGGCCCTCGTACCAAATATTTCATCACAATATATTTGCAAATGACGTGCGAAGTCCAAAATCATGATCTTAGATGTTTCAATGGCCCCATTCAAAGAAAATGAATAGTTCTGCGTAATGCAAAGTAAACCTCAGATTTTAAGTGTGTTTGACGCAAGTTAAATTTCTGTCAACAAACTTCTTGTTTGACTCAATAAGTGAAGATACTTTAGTGCCCCACCCCTCAATGCTCCTTACAGTACTACAGTTTATTTAGTTAAGGTAGGTGGCGCAATCACTCGAGGCATAGTCTCAGATCTTCATAATTTTTTGTGACTTATGTTATTCATGCCTTAATTCCTGAAAAAATTACAAACTTCTCCTGTCTAGTTTCTTAGATCATTTCAGTCAGTTGCCTCCCCAAAAATCGTGTCATTTTTAAGCTAGCTAGGTACGTAATTATGTTTTCACTTTTTTGTACCGTTAGATTTGAACAAAATACTTTTTCTGGTATACTATAACTAGGAAAACGCTCTGTGTAACGCGTTGAATGAGCGAGCACGACACGTGCGCAAACATTAACCGAATATGCGTTCGTTAACACACAGAAAACATTATTTTAAGTCAAACTGAAAGCAAACTACGATCCACTGAATCAATATAAAACAATGTGTCATTGTATGACCACCATTAATGTGTAATATTACCCGAGATATACCTAACCTTCAAGGAAATGTCAGGCTAGACAGAAGCTCAGAAACGGAATAAATCCAACGTTTCCAAGAAGAAAATAATTTGAAATAATCAATCCCCTGGACAAAAACTGTAGATACCTAATATCTATGCTTTAAAAGCGATTCAATTTTACTAATACCTTCACAAAGTACACCAAATTGCCAAAATTATCAACGAAAATAAGCACAATGTAGGAGAGATTTGGAATGACGTGTGAACGCTAGAAGAGAACAAACGCCACCCAATGATATTATTGAAATGTGAGCTTATGTTTCTAATCCCTCCTGGATGCAAAATCAGCCAAGTAGAAACACGGGAGGCACGGCCATCAGAACTACGAATTGACGAAAAGACAATCAAGGTCCTTAAAAACTCGAAATGATTTGTTGGAAACTATGATCCAAATTGAATTATTCAAATTTGATCAACTCAATACACATAAAAATATCTGCTTTTCACTAAAAAAGTGTACATACCATCAAAACACTCTTGTACCTAAAGCAAATCAGATTCAGTTGCATTGGAAAGACATTCATTTTCAATGTTTCATTTCTGACAGCTATTAAAAATGTCAATAAGTGCATACTTTCTTGACAGATTCGGCTGAAAATTGGTAAAATAAGTGACATTGTTGGTCTTACTGACCATGCTAAATATGAGTTTGATCACATTTCTCGAAGACCATTTTCATTTTTTAGGCTATCAGGAGATACTTATTTTAACAATGAACCAATGGATGGATTTCAAAAAAAAATTGGGTCTGCAAACAGAGAAGGTTGTCTTTACATGTGTGCAAAATTTCAGGTCGATCGGTGAAACGGTGCGACTTCTATTGCTTCCTTTAGCATACAAAAACAAAAACAAAAAAAAAAACAAAAAAAAAAACAGAGGTCCGTGCTAAAAGAGCCAAATGGAGTCGCTCGCTTCGCTCGCTCAAAAATTGAAAATAATACCAACGTGTGCTATTTTTAAAGTTAGAAACCAATTTCGAAATGATTTTCCTACCTCCCAAAGTTTTGTTCATTCTCTGATGTTATAAAATTAGATATTGGGGGGTAGTTGTAAACTACAAGACATTAAATGAATCTTTTTCTTTTACACTAATATATATTTGAACTGTTGTAATTTTTTTAAATGATCGCTCCACGTTAAATGAATGAGTGTTGGGTTTTTGCGTCGACATCTATTTAGTTGGATTTGAAGTGGTACTATTATCAACCATTAAGTAGGGCAGTAGTTTTAATGTACCACTATACTAACTTTGCGACTACCTCGAGGAATTTGCAGTCGTTCCCATTAGCACTTCCGATTTACTGTTTGGAGACGAATGTCTTTGATTTTTGCGATACTGAGCCGTTCTACTGTACATTTATTATGCAAAACACTGGCGTAACTTCAAGGTTGCAGGCCCCGCAGTCGCGAGGGGTCGGCGGCTGGGGGGGGGGATTTGGATCGAATTAATACAATAAAAAGCAAAATTTTCGATAATTGAAAGTAAGAGAAATAATCTGAAGAATTTAGATGATCAAATCGACCAAAATTTAAAAGATTATTGAGGGGCCTGCGCGTAGTGCTCTGGGGCCCTCTATCATATTCTCCAATTCGAAGTAACCTAAAAAGATGCATATCTTTAATGATTTTTACGGTATATGCAATTAATTAGAAGAGTAGAGGGGCCCCAAAAATTATCTTGCGGGGTCCCGAAGTATGAAGTTACGCCCCTCTTACCAAATTTTGTGGATTTTTTACTTTAAGAACGGAAACAATCAACAAATTTTGTTGTTGTTGAATCGCTCTTTCAGTTTACCACTTTTTAAAATTTTAAATAATCGAGAACTGCTCGGTTACTTTTGAAATAGTGGTAAAATATGTACGAGAAGATTTTTGTTTGCCCCCCCCCCCCCCCCCCCCTCTTACATCACACATTACGGAGTGAATTGCATCTAATTGTTACCAAAGTATCCATCTCACACTGTAACATTTCATCTCTTCCGATCAGCTGTGGCCCCCCTCCAGCAGCTCGCATTTTGATGTAAAAGTGAAACTGTCTTACTTCCCCTCCCCAAGAATGTTTCCAACACACAGACACAAGTCCACGCCAAGTCAGTATTCTAGTTCACTCACATTAGTTATCATTATCATCACAATGTTTGCAGTTTAAAACTGCTACGAAATCATACTAAGTAAGTGCAAACAACACCACCCTATTTGTCGAAGACTCCCACTGCATTTCACTGTAATCATTTGTCTTACTCTATCTTGTTGCAATACGGGTTTTCACTAATAGGTTGTGTTAATTTTGTATTTGTTCCTTGTACACTGCAAGCTATGGAGATAGTTCAGGGAATTGTGATGAACGTATCACCAGGGGCTTCCTCTTCAAGTTGCGGTATAAAACTTGATTCCTAGTGTCGAGATCTCTCAGATCAGCATCTTTACATCTCACGTGCACTTGTGTTTGTGTTTGTTCCTCTTACAGTGTGATATTTAGTGTCTTAGGAGTTTTGTGTTAGGTAAGTCAGGGCTGTTATTTGATCTTATTTATTAGGTAATATTAAATTCAGGGTTTCAGAAAATCGGGAATCCTTTTGCAATCACATTTTTCTAGTACTTGTGTTTGCAATCTGTTTTAGGTATATGACCCAGGATTATCTTAATCGCGATTTTAAGTCATAATCTTTAGAATTCTGATTGCTCTCTGCGTTTTTCTCTAGTCGGATGATGTCACAAAACCAAAAACTAATCGGCTTTCTTTTCAATTTCTATGCGTCAATAATAAGGAAGGTATAAACACCGAGTCATTGCGAATCTCATTGTAAATCTCTATTTACTTTCTCGTCATAAAATAGTACGAAATATGTATTTATTTTATGACTTTATGATTTGCTGATCATTTACTTAATGCTTCTTCACCTAATGAGCCAATAACGACCCAGATTGATAAGAATGCTCGTCTTTGCCGACCTCCGCAGTTTTCCGTTTTCCACAACTTGACGCCGCGCTTTTGGTTTTATTTGCCAACAGGAGTTAGAAGAAAATACTGCTGAAGTAAATATTATCAAGAAACATTAGAATACAAGATACGATACACAAGGAGTCTGCTAGATATTTAGGATCTACGAGTGTTTTGAGAAGAACAGAAGATGTCTGGACCCTCTCTCGGTGACTTCGACGTGGTGCCCATGGACGCCGGCGTCGCTATGGAGGCGTCGAATCTCAGCAGGGCCAACCCCGACCTGAGGTGTCCGATGGTCAATCAACCGTCATATGAGGAGAATCTGGAAGGTAAGAACTTGTAGCCATGCATTACTATACGTAGATGGATATTCCCCACGCGGAAAAATAAGAAATGATCTGCTAACCCTAAAACTATTATTAAGTTTTTACAAGACGCTTCAACTGCCGGAACCAGAGTATGATTAATTCTAGACAAAAAATGGGTTTTGTTGAATCATTGTTTCAATTATAGTTTGAACTTTGAAGTATTGCAATTTAATTTTGTGTCACATTTATCGTGGATTTTTTCTCAGCTTACCTATCTACCGCGTAATATTGAAACCATATTGAAATTTTGCGGTTATTGAGGCCAGCATTGAATTGTACTTTTATTTCTTCTGGACAAGTATTTCAAGACTAATTGACTGGGCCAAGTTTGAAATACCGGCTGGCGCAAAATATATCCCCCTGTTCCCGGAGGTCATATCCCGGAGTGACCTCTCAGGCCACTCATTACAGGTCAAACAGGTCACACATTATAACAAAAATTAAAATTTGATATGTAAAATTTTCAGAAATAATTGAGTAATAAGAAAAAGTTATAGATTTTTTCGCACGGTTTCGCATACATGAGTAAGCTTGCGTTGATGTCATAATTTGACCATAGACAATTTGACAGGAACAAATTCCATGTATTCTGTATCTTATTGAGATGGGGTAGACATTTGTATTAAACATAAATTTGTGTTATTTATAAATTTACCAGAAATTCACCTAATTCCCACGAAGTAATTCCAAATCAATTCTTCAAACACGTCGATTTCTTCTGGTTTAATTTGTTTTTTCAACTTTAACTTTCATCTGTCATTTTTTCCTATTCAATAAATATTTTTGAAACTTGAACAAATTAAATTTATGGCACGTGTTCTAAAATATGTGCAAATTTCAGAACCCTGTTCATAGTTTGCACGTGATGGCATATCATTGTTGCCTGCCACCATCTTGATGGCACGCAGAATAGCTGTAATTCTCTGCTTTTTTGACGATATTTTATAGTTATTTTAGACTCCGGAGAAATCTTCATTACGAAGAGGAATCACTCACATTACAAAAATACATCAATATAAACCTCAATAAAGTTATAATCAACGTGCCAACAAAATATCCGTCCTCAAAATTCAATAATTTTGCGTTGCTGATATAAAATAAAATTAGTTCGTGCAAGCTATGAATATCTAATAGAATTTCGATCCTCAAACAGGGTGATTTTATGCGCCACCCGGTATTTGTAAAATACTTGATCGATAAAATTCATTTTACCGATTGGGGTCTCCAACCAAATCATTTGGAAGTGTTCTAATAGTTCACATCCCCACACGGTCAATACAAACAAACCGACAAGAGAAATTTGCGCAACGTGTTTTTATCCTAAGCGGTTTAGAAAGGTGTCATTTTCGAGTTTTGCGAAGTCAAAGTAAACAAAACCATGAGAGAATTCATTCCTAAAACTCGATTGAATTACTTGGATCAGCCCTTAGAGGTAAACATGAAAGATAATGTTTCCGAAATATCGTTATAACATTTATCATTCAAATAATAACATAGCTAATCTTTTAATCGACCTTAATATTCCGTCGTGCCTAAACTCAAAGGTTAAAGGGCCAGTTAGTCGAGTTTGGGCCCAAATACTGTATTTAATTGTGTTCATAACTTTATATTGATACATGTTGATACGGTCGACTGATAAATTAGTCAATTATATTTCACTTTTATCATAATTGGAATGGTTCAAAAGTTCTGGCGATATTTAGGAAATATTCTCCAATGTTTACCTTCAAGTGCAGCCAACTCTTAACTAATAATAAATATAACATGTATATTCTTGAAGTAAATGTTGTTCTTCGATCCATGTTATTATTTGTATTTTCATTTAGTTGCTAGTGTGTCAATACATAGTTATTACGTGTTTGCTGCGTGAAAGGCGATCAATGTGCCAACAACAGTGGTCCCATTGTCCGAAGTGTTTCACAACTCATCAGTGTATTCGACATTGTGTTGAGTCAGTCTTGCTCGAGCCAGCAGTGAGGAAAGCAATATGATCAGGTTGCGCGGTGCACGCGGCGCCAGACGAGAGTATGAGATCGGATTGCGTCACAGCGATGTTCACTTTCACTCTCTAGGAGCCACGATCCATCCAGCTGCTTTCTCTTCCGACCACGTGGTCAAGGCCCCGGGTTCGATGCCCGGGGGGTGGGGGGGGGGGCATTTTTCGCTATTTTATGACCGGGTTTGCCCAAAACAAATGAAAAACTTGACCTCCTCTAAAATCCATACGACCTTGATATATTCTGTCAAACCATACCTAGTCATTTAGCTCAATTTTGAATACGATTTTAATGACTGAAATATATGTAATAATATTTATAATGTCAATAAATTCTTTTCAATTGATTGCTGCATGGCCATTTCTAATAAATGGCTTTTCAAGGTCGGTCAGATTTTACAATGTGAAATTAGATACTATGTGTACAGTCATGGAAATATATTCGGTAAACCCTGCGGTCACCCCCCCCCCCCCCCTAACCTTCAAAAGTTCAAACACGTTCGGTAAACCCTCCGGTCAGCCCCCACCACCTTCAAAAGTTCAAACTCGTTTCTTCCGGGACTAACTAACGTAAATGTATGGAAAGGGGGAAGGAGGTCGCCTTCAGCGTATATAGAACTTCAAATTGAGGAGCCGGGGAACAAAATACAAGTGCAAAAAGTTAAATTTGGGTTAAAGTTGGCATTGTATGCATCAAATCAAACTCTATTCTTCCAAAATTCTTGCAAGAAGTAATTTTCTTCTTCTTATTCTTCGATGGCGCTCAGACCTAATCCTTGGTCTCCTCAATCTTCCGCCTCCAGACGTCCCTCTCCTTGGCAAGACTCACATTACCAGTGAAAATGAAGGGCCTCAGTCAGGAAGTAATTGTCATTCGAGTATAAAAAATAAAAATCACTTCCATAAAGTTGAACAGAACTGGTTTTGGCGATTACCTCGGATTATACACCCAAGTTCATTTGTGTTTTTTGTTCCTACGTTCTTATTAGAAACCAGAAATAATTGATCTAGAATTTCCGAATTACGATATTCTGGCTTACAATATTCCAATGAAAAGCAATAACATGTTTTTGATTTTGGAAGGCGATTTCAAACTGACGACATTTTGATTTTTAATGTGTGTTCTTCCCCCCTCCCTCTCACATCTACCTATGTACATATTTACCTTGGACGCTGTCAATAATGTTTGCTCTCACTTCAGGGACCAATACATTTGAGAAAAAGTGTGTCAAGATTTTTCTGGTATTAAAATTCTGTATCTTCAAACTAGGTTTACTACAATAGATAGTTTACTAATGCTTTGGCAGATGCGCTCGTGGAGTCAGTCCTGTTTCACATTAAATGCTGGTATAGTTACAATGAATACAACAGACGCAAAGTGTTCTTTATGTCGTACGCAAAGAAAGAACACACTTATTCTATTTATGGCAAATCCATTTAGTCCTCATAGTTTTGTGACGTCAATCAGTTTTGAACGGTTACTCGCCAAGAAACGTAAAATAATGACCTCTGTGGCACAAAGAATATTTACATACCTAGCCTACATCATCTTATTGACCCATATATCTAGGTTACTAATGAGTAATGACTAATGACTAACAAACAATCAAGATGATTCTGAAATTATAGTGTTTGTCCGATGTCGTCAGAAATGATGTAAAGAGGGAAAATAGCAGGATTGACAAATATCTCAGAATTGGAGGAAATTGTGGATACTGCGAAGTAGAGGACATAGTAACTCAACAGTCAACAATTTTATTTATTAAGTTCAAATTAATTGACATTTGTTTCATTTGTATTGCTTGTGTACAATAATGACAATTAAGCCCAGAGTTGCCTGCCTGTATCAAACTGAAAGGAAATAAATGGCAACGACATACATAGCAAATTACAATGTGCAATATCACTGTCGACGTAACTACTAACCCCATAAAAAACACTCCGTGTAAAAAATACCAGTCAAAAAGTATATTCAACTAAATTAGAAGAAATATTAAATTCAACACTGAAAAGTAGTGATATCAAAAATTATTTAAAAATCAAAAAAAAATCGTGCATAAAATAATAGTAATATCTAGGTAATATAGAAGTTTCTAGGCTGGTATTCAAATACCTTTGCCAATGTGCAATATCACTTTCGGTGAAATTACTAATTGTAATAATTATTACAATTGTACGTGTGTTTTTCATGTTAGATGAAAGTCATAGCTGGAGGTTAAATAAACTGATTATTCCTAATTATTGTCATGTTTTATTTTTAAATAAAATGTCTACGTCATTCTAATTATGCAGTTGCGTACAAGAGTATTGATTTGTGCATTTTGTGGACCAAACATATTTCCTTGTCACCTTACAAGTGTTATCTATCTATATTTTATCGGAAAATAAGCACGGAGTTTGTCAGGAGTTCGTTAAATACACGAAGTGGTAGTTTTAAAACATAACTGTACGTTTTATTAAAAGAAAACTAATATTAATTCACAAGGTAAATCCACAAAGGATAACACGTCTAGGTTCTACAACTTCTGTTGATGCACTGAGAAAGAGCAAAGAGGAAGTTCATCCTCCAAGCTGCCAATAGTTCAAAACCAAAATGTCAGTTTAGTAAGGTTAAGTTGGCAGTGCTGTAGCGGGAGAATTTCGAAAATATGCTATTTGCAACATTCGGCAATCCTGATGATACTCTCGTCCCCGAGAGATGCACTAAGAAATTTATGCTATGAAGTTACTTAATTATACAATGCAATAACAATTTAAACATAATCTTGAAGGCGTGCCGGTTTTCTTCTAGTCCGCTCGGCTCTTCCTTCGTTTGGGCCAGCGACAGATTAGTCGGGCTCTTCCTCTCGGTCAGCGTTCCACTTCCGTACTTCATTGGAACCTGAAACAATGGAAACAGAGTCCTCGTCGTCTTCTGCTGCGTCGTCAGCGTTGGGGCATCGCCAACCTTCGAGTTGCGAGCCGTGGGCGGTGGAGGCGGAGTGATGTCCTGACGTTGACTCGATGTCTGCCACTCGATAGGTGTCAATCGGCAATACCTCCGTCACAATCAGCGGACCGCGACACTTGGGCCGCGTCTTTGTAGGTGGCTCGGTGTCCTGTGTCGTTGTAGGTTGCCTGGTGTCCTGAGGAATCCTCTTCGTCAACACAAATTCATCCACATCGTACGTTGGTCTTAAGATTCTCCGTTTCTTTGCTCAAGTCTTCATTTCTTCCTGCGGTGCTACTCTGGTCTTGCGTGCTACTGCTTGCAGTACGGTGGGATCCGTCCACGAGTCAGTCATCGTTCCAACTGTAGCTCGCAGCGCTCCGTCTTGGACGTGCCGTGGTGACTGGAGGACGTGCGTGGTGCCGTCCTTCACAAAGTACTCTTCGGAAGAGTGTGACGTGAAGGCTGTCAGCTGTTCAGTGGACGCATCTCGTTCGACCGTCGTACTTTTCCTCTGCTTGCGTTTAATTGGCTCCACATAGTGTTGTGAATTTTCTAGTGGTCCCGTCACAACCGGAGAGATGAATACTGGCGTCGGAATCACCTCTTCAGTCTTCCTGACGGTCGTCATCACATTACTCACATCGTACACGTCACCTCTCGTGGTTATGAAATTCATGGTGTTACGTTCGAGCTGGATATATTCTTCGTCGCGGAGGCGAATCGTTGGCTCGGGTTTTCGTGGTAATTTCATGTCATTGAACGGCGGCTGATCTCTGTACCCTAAATGAAACTCACCATCAATGCGCACATAGGCTAAGTATGGTAGTTCGGTCCATGTTCTTCCAACAAGTAGGTCCACTGGTTGAGCAGCGTCAGGTACAACCAGGAGCGTAACGTCATGACCTAACACTTCGTCAATTTCCACATCTACGACGGCTTGGCCCAGAGCTTTCGTTGCTTTTTCCTTAGTTGTGCCAAAGCCGTAGATGATTTCATTCGTTGAACTTATAGTCAGACCACACGTAATTGCAGCACTAGCTCGTACAGTGCAAGACGAGCTGCCTGGGTCCATCATGGCTTGAACTGATGTTCCGTTCAGTACTGCCGGCTTGAGCAACTTGCTCAACGGACTGTCGGTAGTTGCCGAGGCTACGACCAAATTCGCGTTGTCGGCGGAGTCACTCGTCGTCGTGGTGGTAATCGGCTGAGTACAGTCCCTCGTACTGTGACCTTCCTGCCTGCAGTTCGTGCAGCGTCGTGGTCGTCGTTGCTCGGGGCAATCATTGGAAAGGTGTCCGTACCTGTTGCAGTTGTAGCACTTCCTGTCACCCATCGTTCTCGTGGTGGTGACTTGTTGTCTAGTCGTCTTATTCGGGGTAGCAGTTGTACCTGTAGTTGTTGACGTTGGTAGCGAACTGGTCTTCTCGGAGGTTTCCTCATCTGGCGATGGCTTCACGACCTGTGATGGTTTGGGTCCCATCCTGTCCATTCACTCGCTCTCGGTCTCTTCAAAGGAACGGATGTCGCGGAGCAGTTTGTCTGCCGTCTGGTGGTCCCGGGCCATGAGCAACGTGTAAGTGGCCTGGACAGTAAACCCACCACAACCTGCCTCTTCACGTCAAGGAACTCGAGGTTCAGTTCCTGGCAAAGAAGGATCTTCTCGTGGAAGTAGGAGTGCGTTGTTTCTGTCCTCAGCTGTACACGTGCCTGCATTCGCTTCCACCTCTCTGGTAGACTCACCCCTCCGACGAACGTTGCTGTAAACTGCGTAACGAAGTCTGGCCATGAAGTGAATTTCCGCCCTTCGAACCAGTGCACCGCAGCACCCTTCATGTGGGTGCGTGCACTCTCGAGTTTGAACGGCTCGGGCCACTGGTGAAGATCTGCCGTTGCCTGTATGGCACGGAGCCATGCAGCGCACTTCACACTGCCGCCTTCCCCGTCGAAACTAGCAATTGACTTGTTCAAGTCGGGCATCACATGATAACTTCTCTGTTGTGTTTGCATGCTAGCAAATAGCTGTGCCATCTGCTCGTCCCGGATGCGTGATTGTTCAAGCATTGCTCGTAAAATATCTTCCATCGTGGAATTGTCTGTATTGATATCGGAACTATTTACACTATAACTTGATTCAGTGCTTTCTTCGCTCGAACTTGCAGCTAACAGTAATAGTCTGAAGTTTTCAGCGGCGGACATGTGCACACGAATAATACAAAAAAAACTAATAAATACACGGTAATCTAATTAAAACAATGTTCCAAATGTTCGGGCACACAGTTATAAATGATATTAAAACGAAAGTCTACAATAATAAACGAGGATGGCTTTGAAATAATCGGATTTCGGCAAAGCACATGGTCACTAAGTAGGAAAAATGAGTACAAATCCCGCTTCTGAAATGTTATCTATCTATATTTTATCGGAAAATAAGCACGGAGTTTGTCAGGAGTTCGTTAAATACACGAAGTGGTAGTTTTAAAACATAACTGTACGTTTTATTAAAAGAAAACTAATATTAATTCACAAGGTAAATCCACAAAGGATAACACGTCTAGGTTCTACAACTTCTGTTGATGCACTGAGAAAGAGCAAAGAGGAAGTTCATCGTCCAAGCTGCCAATAGTTCAAAACCAAAATGTCAGTTTAGTAAGGTTAAGTTGGCAGTGCTGTAGCGGGAGAATTTCGAAAATATGCTATTTGCAACACAAGAAACCTCATAATTAACTTCAATCCCATAAGCGTGCAATTAACCAAGCAATATGTAATGTTCATACGTGATGCAGACTTAGAAAAGGCACAATGGAAGTCATAATGTAATTACTGATTTCTTGTACTCTTCGTTGCTGTATACTTTGTTATACTGGAAAAGTATAACCAAACATCAACTATTTCACATTTAAAAACTATATGTAGTTTTAATTATTAAATTTAAAAAAAAAATGTACTTTATCAATTTTAAAGATAGATATAGGTTAGGTATATATTTTTTTAATGATCAGGAAAATATTCTCAATAAAATTAATTACCTCATAAAATGATTAATAATGTGTAAATAAGTACCTATGTAAAATAAGTAATAAGTAACAAAATGTGCTTGTAAATTACAAAATTATATATTTTTTTTGTTTTTCAAATAATTTGTTACACAAAGTACGAAAGTAGATATTTTACACAAGTATTTTTCACTTCTTTACACATAATTTAGTGAAGTTGAAATTAGTCCGTTTTATATGTCCTAGCATCTTGTATTGAATATTTGTCTCGTTTGGCCCTCAGTTCTCGGTGTTTTGGCGCCGACGTTGTTCAGCATCGGAGCCGTTGCCGTCGTGTTCATCTTCATCGTCTTCATCGACATCGTGCGACATTTGTTGCGCAACGTACCGCCGCGCTTCAAGTCCAGCTCGGTCATGGTCGTCAGCGTTTACCCCGTAAGTCACTCATTGTAGGCTTACCTTTATATAATATACATAGTTTAAAACTTGGAGCAAAACCTGTGTCGAAATCTCTTTTTCCAAAAAAATGAATTTGTTAATTACTTATGTGTTCAGTAGCTTCACCTTAGATCGAAGCTTGTTGAATTATCTTCTTTCTTGAGACTTGTTTATTTAGTAATTAATCGTAAGATTTAGGGTTGGGCGAACCTCATATTTTTTAACCAAACCGAACCTCGAAGGACGCTTTAAATATTTGACCGAACCTCCTAACCGAACCTCTTGCCTATTTTACCTGCATGCGGTTTTATCACTTATTGCAGACACAAATAACATAAAACAATGTTTGGCCTAGTTCACAAAAGGGTATTTTGCATTTTACAGTTCTTGCTATGTAATTTATGCATGAAGAAAAGGTCAGAAAAGTAAAATTAAATTAAAATTATTATTGAACTGTAGCAATTTTTGCATTATTTCTTTTTTGGCTTCTTTGTCACACACCAATCTATACTACACTGGAACAAATTGTTAGCAGGAAATTTAAAATTGGAGCAACGTGGAGGTTCGGTTCGGATATTTCATTTTAAGGTTCGGTTCGTGAACATCTATAGCCGGTTCGGGTTTCGAACCGGTTCGCCCAACCCTAGTGAGAATTTAGTTTAAAAATTCTTGTAAAAATGACTTTGGAAATCAAGCATGACTTGCTGACTTACATGTATTGTATGACTTACAATGCTAGAGTACATAATAGTTGCTACCCTCTTATAAATATAATGCCATATCAATATAAACTTTTGTCTGGTCACAGATCATGGCCCTGGTGTCGTACCTGGCCATCGTCGTGCCCCGCTTCCAACTGCTGACCGAGGCCATCATCATGTTCACGTGGATGACGGCGCTATACCAACTGTTCAGCCTGCTCGTGATCTACAGCGGCGGAGAGACGAGGATCGTCAAGATGGTGGACGCGGGCGTGATGGACATCCAGGTCGCTCCGTTGTGCTGCTTCCCATGCTGCTGCTTCCCCAAGCTGGACCTCAACAAGTAGGTTCAAGTGTACACGGATCAGAATACAGTGCTTAAAAATTGTGTGGCCGAATTTTCCTCACCGTCAATTTACAAAATATCATAAATGTTAACAAAATTCTATCATATTTTAATTTTATAAACTCTCATCACATAGCTAGTAATATGGAAATTAATAAAACCAGGTATTCCAAAATAAAAATCTAATAATTCCCTTAATTTTTATTTTAAAAAAAATAATGTAATGTGTGTTATGTGTGACTTAATGAGGCAATTAATTATTGTGTGGTTGGTAACCATGAAAACGCTGTGTGTAACACATTGATGAGCAAGCCTTCGCACTTCATGCGTTTGCAAGTCTCTGCTCTTGCAAACTTCATCAACTGCTCTTCAGTTGATGCTTCAACTGAAGCACTGATCAAATATTTGAAAATCTTTACATAAATTTGCAATTATTTCAAGATTATTGAATAAAATGTCCTTAAAATTAAAAAAAAACATTTGAAAATAATGACAGATTAACCTGAAAATTGGCAAAAATACCTGAAATGTTGGTCCCAATGACCATGCAAAGTTTGAAGTTGATCGGTCAAACGGTTCTAGTTTAAATTTCGGTGTGAGCTACAGGCCAGTTTCATTGATCAACCAATCACAGGATCGTGTTCAAAAACAATCCCAGAGACCTCGTAGATTACATATTAAGTATGTGTGCACATTTTCAAATCGATTGATTAAACGGTTTGGCCTGGGCAGTAAAAGAGTAGGTACCGTGGTGACGCTCGCTCAATTAATTGACCTTGTGCTACTTCACTTTGTAACGTCATATCTTGTGATATTTCAGGAGTCGGCTGAGAATTCCTCGCATCTTGATCCTGCAGCTGTCATTGGTCCAGAGCGTCGTCTATCTCTGCCTGCTCGTCATGTTCTCCGAGGATGAGGTGAGCCCCCCCCTCCCTCCCCCAATGCATAAGAGTACCTACTCTCTTCACTGTCAGCATTCTAAAAAAAAAATGTGTTCTGGCTTCACGTATCAAAAAAGAAAATATCATTTCAAAGCAAAACTTTATGTTAGGTATTGTTGGAGCAGCTTCCCAACAAAATCAATGGAATGAATAGGGATTGAGAATAGAGAAATAACATGTCAAGAAATCATTTCAAAAGTTACTAAAATTATTTTATATGTATTCATTCATATTTCATATGTTAATTCATTAACGTATTTATTTTTATAGTCAATCAAAAGATGCTTGAAAGTGTACTTTGAGTTTTAATTTGAATTGTTGCACCAAACTGTTCCGTGATGTAGTTCCGCCCACATCCGGTGTAATCTGACTTAATTAACAAGAACATTGAGGTAACGATGCCTTGTCGTGTTGCAGGCCCTTTACCAGGCGAACTACTTGTGGTTCCAACCGCTGGCGATCCCGTCCATCTTGTCCGCTGTGTGGGGCATGACCATCGCACTGCGCATGCTCGCGCCCTCCCTGGCAGCGCACCACATGTACGGCAAGTACGCCGCGCTGCAGCTGGTGCTGGTGTTCACCAAGATCCAGGGCACCATCGCGCGCGTCACCGTCGCCGCCATTTCCACGCCGTGCGCCAACGACCCCGCGCCGTCCGTCCTCAGCTACTGTGAGTTCATTTACTACTTACTAGACAGATGTTTGATTCATATGTTCATAATCTACAATCAAGAGTCCGACAGGGTTTGCTAGTTATACCTACTAGCTGGGGAGTTGAAAATGTGTTGCTACCATGGGCCCTATTCTAGAACTTTGAAATTCCCAATTCCACTGGAATTTGAATCCACAATAGGAGCGAGTTGGGTGTTGACATCACCATAGGATTAACGGGTTAAATCAAACTTTCCGCGTCAACAAACGAGCTCAAACCAGTGCCCATAATGCCCAAACTCAAGAGGTCGGGCTTTCTGATCCAACATGGATGCCTGTATTTTCATTCATTCGACTAGATTCGGCTCAAGGTCATGCCCAGGTGATTACGTCACAATGTTAAAAGGATAGGGAAACTGGGCGTTTGGATCCAAATACGGTATGCACCCCTTATGTCCTTGACCAGATTCCATCAGAATGGAATTGGGAAAACATTCTAGAATAGGCCCATCCTGGCTCATGGCCATTTAAGTAAATTAACATTGCATTGAATTCCACAGGGCCCTTAGGTAATTAATATTAATTTTTAAATTGCAAGTAAAAGTGAGTGCAAATGTGACAATGTTAATTCGCATGATTAAAACAAAGAAATCAGTTTTTGCCTGCATCGTTGGCCGACGGCCCAGAGTTTTGTTTGTTTTGTGATTGTCAAAAATCAAGATCCTATTGGATTTGATGTAATTTAATAAATAGAAATCTGTCAAAACTACAGTTATTTCAGGAATAATTTGTAGAAAATTATGAATAAAATAATATTATTATTTTAAGTTATTATAAATGCAACCTACTGCAGGGCATTTAAATATGTCAATGCTTTTCTATATAAAAAGTGTACGAGTCAAGAACTTGTTAAATCACTTGTCTTTTCATTCCGAGGGGATTGAACTAAATATTTACTTTGTCGTTTCCCTCAGTGATCTGCAACTTCGTGTTCCTGATCGAGTTGGTGGGCCTGGCTCTTCTCGCTCGAGTCTTCCACAAGCGCTCGATGCCTGAAGATGTTGTCCAGAACACGACGCAAGAGAAGAAGCCGCTTCCGTCACTCAACAACAACGAGCGACCCGCCAAGGAGGGCATCGACAATGGGGCTTTCATTTGAACAGCCAGCGGCAAGGCAAGGCGAGCATCGACAAAGGAGCTTTTGCATGAACAGCGAGCGGCATGCATGAACTTTGCATGAACAAACATTGAACAATGACAGATTGTTGGCATACTCGGTATTCTTCATTTTCTGGGCCTTTAAACTGCAGGATTTTTTAACGAAAGTGAGGAGCAGGCACTTTGTATTTAAATGGGCTGACGAGGCAGGAATTGAAAGTGATATTGTTATATGAACAGTGCGTGTTTCGTTGATTAGTATGCGTGTGAATGCTACGATAAAAACCTCAGAATTCTCGATAATTCTTCTCAAGACCTCAGTTATGATCTAGCAGATATTTCTATTCGTCATATTTATTTAGTTTTGTTTTCGTGTGTTTCTAGTAGTGGCTGCATACTAGTAGTTCCTAATAGACGTTATAGTGCCCGAAGGCAGAATGGTGCTTGGAATCTTGTTCCACAATTAATGTATGATTAGTTATGTATGATTTTTGAATGATATGTGATTGTGAACCCATCAAGGGGACTTGATATATTTACTTGGCAGCATGATTTTCTGAAAACTCTTTTTGACTTTGTTAATAGTTTCTAATGGTTGACATTGCAGTTACTCTTACATTTTCCGGCATATTGTCAACATATTAATAAAATTTAAAAAATAGTAATTTTGTGTCGATATATACTAAATTTTCCTTTTTACGAGTCCAAAGCTTTATCTCATATATAACCTTGTACTCCTCTGCACACAAAAATACATCAATCATAAATATTTTATTGCCTATTAAAAGTGAAGGCAATTGTTCAGATTGTTGAGAAGAAATTGTTCAGATTTTTCAAAAATGTTTTGAAGTGATCTCGACTTTCTTACATTCAAGTTTGGCATAATTTTTGAAGTATACTATTTCAATTTGGAGGTCTAGTTAGAGATCCCGTACAACAACTACCAGTTATTATTATGACTTCACTCCTATATCCACACTACACTGCTAACCCCAAAAGAGACCTCTTTATATTTATTTTTCTGGACCAGAAGAAACAATAAGACATATGTAGCAATAGCATTACGCCAACATTTTCAAGCGCAATGAAAATATGGATTTACAGTGATTTATAGGTTTAGTTAAAATTGATAATATTTTGAACAAAATAACAAATAAATCAAGTAATTTTATTTTATTGAAATCATCAGTAATCATCAGTAAAGTAGGCTCATTGATTGAGCGGCATCAAATTTCACACAATAAGTCTTACAATTCTAACATTTTGGTATCAAGTTGAGGAACTGCATACCATAATAACATTCTTAGCACTAAATGTTTTTAACATCTACGTAACATTAAAATTAAATACGTATGGTGATTTAGAAATGACTAACAAACGTACAAAATACAAACTATTTTGTTTAAATTACAAAATACATATTGGAATTGTCGTACGGAACTAAAATAGTATGCATGCAGCATTATGCACTAGTTACTAAAGAATTTACGAAACCTATCCATTCCAGTGCATTATGAATTTCTTCCTATGAATTCCAGTCTTCCAGACAACTTTTATCTATATACCTGGAGAGAAGGGCACACGAACGCACAAAAAAGGCTCCATTTGAAAAGTGTGTAAGGGGTACACCTGTAAACCTACATTTATTTTTAATATGCAAGTCCAGTTTCAGAAATGGTTGCCTAGAGTAAACTTTTGACAACTCCACATTCTTTACAAGCACGCTAAGATGGACCATTATTCTGTGAATTCTGTTCGCATTCTCTTGAGGTACCTACAGATGAAATGTACCGAAGTATAAAAATTAAAAATAGTCATGGAGAACACAAAATGGATTAGTGCCATACGACAAAACAACCTAATAATAACTAAACGGAGGAGGAACATAAATCTTTATAGAGATTTTCACATTTTACCTGTCCTATATTACTGAATTATTTGATTTTTTCACTCTGGCTTGTTGCAAACATATTGAGAGATCAGAGTTACGGTGGTGTGCGTGTGGTTACCTATGACCTTGCGTGCACAAGCGAATATTCTAGAGTTGCAATCAAAACACTATTAGCCTCGAGTATAGATCCCTGAAAAAACATTTTCGTGTCGACAGCCAGCGAGGAAATAAATAATAAATTAATCCGGTTTGTTTAATAATTTTGATCGAGTTTTGGATTGGAATTCGTATTTTCAAACATTCCACATCATAAGGAAGAATTCGAAAAACATCTTTTAAGATCTGCAAGCCCTAACTTTCATCATATTATCTAAAAGTATGAGAAACTATTAATTACGATCTGTTGTCAAGAAGAGTAATCTCACAAAGAAAGTATTCTTTTTGGTTCAGATTCCATCCTGCCTGACTTACTAATATCAGTACCTTATACCTACCTAACTCGATAAATATAACACAAATTTTTTTAAAAAAGAACTCAACTGAGAACCTAGGTATCAGAGAAACAAAAACATGTACCTACTCTGATTTTGGTCCTAATCAAAAATAGGTAGCAGACATTGACTTTGAAATGAGATAAAACTTTTGAGTTATGCATCGCATCCTTACCAAAAACATGAAGTAGGTAAGTACCTGTACAAGTATGACAAATTCATGATTGGAATCCAAATAAATCAACTAGGTAATAGCTAATAAATAGGTAGGTACATAATGTCACAGTAATGTAGGTACAACTGAGTCCTTATGTACTGGAAGGAAAGTACTGTTTCTCTGACAAAAACTACAGCACCTGCAAGCATTTGACTTCTCAGAAAGCACCAAGAGAAACTATAATAGGTATGTTACATGAACCAAGTCCTGGAAAACAAAAACCTGCACCTTTAAATTGAAATAGAGTTGAGTCGGATATTTTGTCCACATACAAGAAGAAGAATTGACGCTTGGACACAACCACGAACATATTTTCAAAAGAGAACACGACAGTTGCATTTGAACGTAATGTAGGAAATGTCTAAATGCTTGTCATATTACCTAGTAAGATGATTCACAAATTTTCATTAGGTAGGTACCTAATTGTGTCCAGTGAAGCATTCAAGTATATGCAACTAATGTCCTTTGAACGTTTGGCAACAAAAAGAATTCTTTGTCTACATAAAATTTCTTGCAACTAACATAATGAAACAAGAAATTGAAACTGCAAATAAGTACCTAGGTATCTGAAACAAGTCTTAGATTGCTTTGGTAATTAGAACAACCATGCTCATGGACAAATTAACACATTAATGATTAGTTCCAAAAGGAAGCTATCTACTTAACTACTCAAGTCCTGGCTTTCAACAATAGCAAAGATGAGACTCATGTTGTGAAAAACTTTAGTCCATACTTACGTTAATCTTCGTCAAACTTATAATCATTCTCATCGATGTAAGCTTCCAGAAAATCTTCTTCGGAGAAATCGTAATCCAGAGAAGTCTCGTAGCCATCGGCGAGTGGCTTCTTGTTGTTGACGTTACATTCACTTACGCTGGATTTATTCTCGCCTTCCACCTTCTCTTCTTCATCACACGTCATCTCTTTGTCATCGACAACATCCGCCTTACACAGATCACTAATTGACAAATCTTTTGCAACCGCTACTCGGCTTTGCAAGATTTCAGGACATAAATCATCCACATCACTCACAACGGCTTCATCATTGTTAGTTTCGTTACACTTTAAATTGTTGTTGATCTCAATTAATGAATCTGCCATCGCCACAGTGCAGACATTGTCGTCTTTCAATGGACTGTCTCCAATTGCTTCATTCTTCTCTTCTTCACTTGCAATGGTCCGATCATCTGCGTCGTCGGGATAGAGGAGGTCGATCTTGGCATATTCTTCTTGAACGATCCTCTCCAACAAGAAGGAGCTGACCTTGTCGGGTACTTTAGCGGTGACCTCTTCCGCGAGAACGAAGTCGGGGCAGTTCAAACCTTGCCTAGAAACACAACATCATGACACAAAACCAGGGAAAAAATACTTTCAAATTTCGATATTATGGACTTATGTACACTAAAAATTGTTACAAGCAATGGGGTTGTTCACTGCCATTTGCTCTCACTCGCAGCGCTAGCGGCATTGAAGGTGTCTCTCTCTGATTGGCTGGTCTCTGAATCCAAAATCTCTGAATCAAACTCCCGCCAAGGTTTAAAAACCTTCCATTCCACTAGATGCATTTTGATTGGCTCTCCCGGACCATTAGAACAACAGCGCCATCTACAATAGTTTTGCGTGAACAACCCCATTATGGGTGTGCTTCAGCATTGATAAGTATCAAAACATATCTGTGTGCTCCACCTTTTTTACAAGCAACTAAGTTCACTCGGCACAACAAAAATTGATCGGCGAACAAAATTGAATGATAGCTGGTCATGTTCCATACCAATCAAAGTTCGTTATTATCATCGAAATGAGAGGTCACCTACTAGAGTGAGACAAGGAGATCGATTGGACTGACTTCTGATGGTGCAATCTAACTTTTTTCAGTCAATCAGATATTGAACGATCAATTTTAGTTGTGCCAAGTGACAAGTGTACCTGTTGGAATTTGTTAAAAATGTATATTTTGCACAAGCACATCTGGGTGCCTATTCTCGAGTTTGTTGAAAATGTTTGTCATGCGGAAATGAGCCACTGCACAATAGATTCATCTAATTTAATATTGATAAAACAAAATAAGTCACTTGATTTCGCATAGTCGAACATTTTCGCATGCGGTTTTAACTCGAGAATAGGCACCCAGTATTGGAATGGATAGAATGTGAATTTTACTCAATATGCTGTCATAAATTAATATTGCTTGTTAATAAATATCTAACTGACGTTGAACTAAATGTAGGTACATAGATGTTGGAACGTAAATTAATTAATATTTATTTTTTCTCACCACTTAACAAGAAAGTACTGTTTTCCACTGAAACAGGCCCCTCCAAGGATCTTTTCACAAGCAAGGTTCCGTGCAAAGCCAACGAGACCCTAAAATTAGAAGCAACACATTATTTTCAATCAATAAAACAACATTCAAATTAAAAGCAATACATTTTTTGAAGCGACCAAGTTGTAGTAAATAAATTTCTCTGTGAAATCGTTAACTACTTTTTTAATTAATTTCATCGAAGAGTTTGAACTAGATTCCAAATTTAGAATTTCACTGAATTTCAAAATATACAAGTAGTAGGTAGTTACTTTTATGCAAACCATTAGATAAAATTTACAAAAAAATAAACTTTTAAATTGATGGTAAACTTCTCAGTTGGAGCTCGAATTAACGTCAATATTAATTGTTCAATGGAGAAATAATTATTAGGAGCGAGGTGGTTAGCTGGTTCTTGTAATCAAGCCCTCCAATCCCACATGCTCGAAATCTACATTTAACTCTGTTTTCGTCTGAATATCAAGTTTTGAAAGAGGACTTCGAAATTTTCAAGTATTTTATGCGACCGCGGGTGTAACTACAGTACTTCAACTTTGTCACTACAACTGACAACAGAAGTCTTCCTGCAAAATGTCGGTCACATTCTCAAAAACTGGATTGTACCAGCAGAAACACTAAGTATCAAATTATTTTCTTGAATATTTGAATGACAAGCTATGAAATTATGAAACTTTGAACTAACCGACAGATCACAAACGGCATAAGCAGCAGCTGGTGGCGGCATTCGAATATCTTTTTCAAAAGCCTCGATGTGATCGAAACATGTCAACGAGTACACCGGTTCCCATGTGCAGCGATCTCTGTAAGAAGACATCACATTATATTATGTACTGAAGAACTACATGCCATGAGATGCATCACTCTCTTTTCACAATAGACCCATTATGGTTCAGGCGTAGTGACAACAAAATGATAACATTTTCACTTGGAAGGGATCAGTTTAGCAAAGACTTTTCCTGCATCCAGAAAGAACTTCCTAAATAACGTAGAAGATAATTTTACTTCTTGTACTTAAATATTCTCAAATCAAACCTGGAGGCGTATTCTAGAACGTTTACCCAATTCCATTCTGATGGAATTCGGTCACGGCCATAAGGATTAACATTGTATAATGTATGGAATCGAATTCTAGTGGAATTGGGAATTTAAAAGTTCTAGAATAGGGCCCCTGGAGGCGTATTCTAGAACGTTTTCCCAATTCCATTCCTGACGGAATCCGGTCACGGCCATAAGGATTAACATTGCACCGAATCAGATTCCATCAGAATGTTCTAGAATACGGCCCCTGAAGTTGAAGGAAATCGCACATGGATCAAAACCTAATCCAATGTTGTCAAAAAACAAGCGCTCTTTCTTCATCTTTCCAGCAAAATATTGAGTATTAAAGAACGTAATATTTAACATAAAAGCACTGGGTTTTGACAGTTTTCACACTGTCACTATTATACACTAGATTTTTGTTTTTTACATCAAGAAAACACCGGATACGCTGTCAACTTCTGCGAGAGTGGAGAGTAGCTCTTTCATTGGCTGACAGCGATCACGTGACCGTCAAATAAGGTCACGTGACAGCGGTCAGCCAATGAGAGAGCTGCTCTCCACTCTCAGAGAGGTTGACGTAGCATGTCCGGTGTTTACATCACTGGAAAATATTGATAAGCTCCAGTAGGCAGTGAATGTCCTTCATAATTCATCTTGGATAACGGAACATGAACGATGTAAGGAGTGTACTCCTAGGTACCTTTAAAGGAGAGACCCTTAGCAAGCTACAAGTTGTCAACAAAGTATATAAAAATAAGTGTGTCTATTTTGAGAAAATTGTGCTTCTGCTCCATGCCTAATGGAACTAATGACAATAATTTTCTTGGTACAGTTTATTCCATTTCAAAATAGGGATTGGACGTTCCAAGAAGTTTGCAATTCTCCCACAGATGGCAGTACCACTACCATAAAAAATTTGCTTTGGTTGCTTTGATCACTCATGTGTTGAAACAACCACTAGATCTTTAAATCAGTCATAAAATAAATAATGTATCACTAGCTACCATAAAATCATCTATTTAAAAGCCTGGGCTAACAAAAATAAATTTCAAAAGTAATTTAAATCTGTTGTAATATTATGTTTGTACTTTCTCAGCTAAGTTGGCAGACAGGTTTTTTCTCTTGTTTTCTCTGAATAGCGTTTGTTACGAATCTATAAATAGAATGACAACTCAAGTGTGCAGTGGAAAGTCGGACACAAATTTCTTTCTTGATTGGCTATTTTTAATTTTTTAGCATCGCTTGTCCGACCTATTGAATATTGTTGCGTCACTTGAGGGCTAATCGTAACTAATGTCGTTTTCGGCTGGCCGCACTGGGGTTGCACTGAGCTGCACTGAGTGCAAGTGGCGTGTTCGACTGGCAGTGCGAGTTGCTCTGGGGCAATGTTTTCGTATTCGACTGGGAAGTGGTGCACACTGGGTGCGCACTCAGTGCACTATTTCTTGCTCGGAAATATTAGGTAGAGTTGCCCCCTCCACTCCGCCGCACTCCGACAAAATGGCGGCACGAAAAACAAAATTGATGTTGTTACTGGAGGTTTTCCTTCAAAACACTCGGGAGCTCAATTTCTTCGGTTGCCATTTGAAAATAGCTGTCAGTGTCAAAACACAAAATCAAAACATACCATTCGTATTCGGCTGAGACCGCACTGGGGGCAGCACTAGGCAGCACTAGGGCAAAACCAGGTTACGACATGACGTCACGATCAAGAACTAAGTGCAACCCCAGTGCGGCCAGCCGAAAACGACATAACGCTATTTGTTTCCCACCTCCAACCAACCAACCAATAGCGTGGTAGGTCCCATTCCCCTTTTGAAATGGAATAAACTGTAGGTATGAATTATTCTGCTGCATTCTTTTTATGTTCCTCAAATTGTTTTGAATTTACTACAGTTAATATTCTAATTCTAAGTCATGCAAAGTTACACTGTTAAAAATTAGTTAAATATAAACTCTCAATTGCTCAACTGCATCAGAGAATGTAACATCACCAAGGGTACTCGATGGGCGATGAAAGTCTTCGTGAGATGGCAGAGTGCAGATTGTAAATATCAATCTGATCCTCTGCCGGTAACCATTTGGTGTCCGTCATACAAAGTAGAAAAATTAATTGACATAAAATAAATTAACTAGGTAGGTATCAAATGTTTTAAAAATTGTATGTATGTAGTATAACAATAAATTCTTTGATCAATATCTCAATTTTAATTGTTATGTACTCACTTCGACTCTCCCATCCATTTAATTAAGTAGAACCAGGTTTTCTCCATCCACTTCTTCCCGATCACGGCTTCCACATAATGCTCTTCGTCAGACGAATTGGTGTTCACACAAGCGTCGATGTCTTTCTCTGCTTCGAGATTATCCTCTCTCTCTTCCTCAGTCTGCTGCTCAGCGTCGATGTCTTTCTCTGCTTCGAGATTATCCTCTCTCTCTTCCTCAGTCTGCTGTCCAATGTTTACACAAACGTCCATGTCTTTCTCAGCTTCGAGACAATCCTCTCTCTCTTCCTCAGTCCGGTCAATGTCAACAATCGAGTAGTCGTCTTTCTCCGCTTCAAGATAATCCTCCCTCTCTTCCTCAGTCCATTCCACGTTAACAATCGCGTTGACAGCTTTCTCCGCTTCGAGATAATCCTTCTCCCAATCATTCTGTTCGATGTTTACCGCAGCGTCGATAAGATTTGTCTCTGAAAGAAGCTCCACCTCTGATCCAACCGAAGCAGCCGTTACGTCTCCATAAGCTATGTTCAGAATCTCCGCCTGGCTTGCTTTCAACGGCGACTTCACATCACTCTCATCATCCGAGCATGATGACGAGGTAGAAGAGGATCCACTCGAAGAGTCAACAGACACGTCATTTGATGAACTACTCGTGCTTGACGAGCTGTTACTCGATGAGGAACTCGACGTTTGAATATCACATTGATTTAGAGGCTCCCGAACAGTCTTGTTGTCACTGAACATCGCCAACACAGCATCTACTTTATCACAGATGAATAGAGAGTTTATAGGAAGAGACATTCCGTTGATTGTTGAATCTAAAAACGAGGATTTGTTGATTGCGGTGTCTGCTACGAATGTCTTTAACATGTCCACTGGTAATGACACTTTTATTGAATTATCATTATCAGATAGGACATTGGTCTTAGAAAACAACGATTCGTTAGCCTTCATCAAAGTAGACAGTGACTCATGGGACGAATTTAAAATGGTCTCCTGATTAGTTTCCACGGCGATGTTGGCTGAGGAATCATGGCAAAGGTTATTAGTCAGGGGCAAGCTTGGAGCTTTGGTCTTTGTCTCAACAATTCCTGCCACTAACGAATCGTACGGCGGCTTGATACAGTCAGACGGCGGCCAAGCAACTGGAACAATGTTCGCAGCGTCATCACAAGAGCTGGGACTTGAGCTTGCGAGCTTCTTGCTGAAAAGAACTCTCTCACACCCGTCGTCCTCAGACTCCGCAGAACTACTAGACTCCGAACTACAAATCAAACGCCTGGCAGGACTTATCTTCTTTCTCAATATTTTCTTTTTCTTTCGTTCCATACTTTTTTGAACTTCAGAAAGCGGTCTTTCCTCCTCTGCGTCTGTAAACCTAGTCGGGCTGTTATCCCTCCACCTTCTAGCTCGAACTGAACTTGATGAACTCTGTTCATCATCACTAGGTACTCGACTAGAGTTCACGATATTGTTACTCAATTTATTTTTCGAAGCATTAGGCCTTTTTCTGTCGCCACGTTTCTTCGCCCTGATGGGAGCTGTTTTCTTCGTCCTGATGGGAGCCGGTTTCTTCACAACACTTGGTCTGCGTTTCCGCTTCTTCCCGTGGAGAATGTCACTGGCCTCACTGCTCGAGCTGTGTTCTCGGATGCACAAATCCGAATAGGGATCTGGATCCAATCTCGTAACGATCACAGCTGGATCCGGAGCGTTCTCGATCCACTCTGTTTCCCTCGAAGACGTAGTCGACCTTTGAGTCACGACTCTTTTCTGAGAAATGAGAAGCACAAAGCAAGTATCAGTAATACGACTATTGATATATGAAATCCAGGTAAATTTTGACCAGGAGCCCAATTCTTGAGATTCACGTTTTGAGACCGTTTCACGTTTGCATTGTATAAAACTTGAAAAAGTTGACAACTATTGCCTAGCCGTCAACTTTTTTACTTTTTAAATGATGAAAACATCGTACATCGGACATGAAAACATGGGTTTCAAAATGTGAATCTCAAGAATTGGCCCCAGGAGACGCTAGGCTAAAAACTCTCATAAAACATACCAATTTCTTTTGTTTTGTTTGTGTTTTGTCTATTAAGCTATAGACTGATTCGAGCTGACGTCACGATCTCAGCGTAGGGCAGGCCCATCAATGTTAATAAATAAATTGAAAATATACCTCCTTAAATGAGCATTCTGAGCTGGTTTATGCGTAAGGATCAGTATTGCCTATTCACACATATAATTTGTTTAAATATCTTTCTTGCACAACTTGATATAAACTAAGAAAACAATCACTCTAAATGCATGTTGTTGCTGTATCTCACTGGCCTGATGGCCCTACGCCGAGATTTCAAGGTAGGGGAGGAGCCTATTCCTATTGTATTCAGAGGGGGTGAAATCACTCTATTCAACGTTTACACGAGCTTATTTTGTTCTTCAATCAGTATGCATTCTATAATGTTGAGGGGCCATCTTTAGGTCTGTTCGTTTACCCTGCCAAATCTACCACAAACTGCCAAAACCTACTAATTTCTACACATCATCCCGATGAGGTGTAGCTTGTGGCAGTTTGCAGTAGGTTTTGGCAGGGTAAACAAACAGACCTTTTGCATACTAATGTAGAATAAAAGAAGTTGTGCACAGTTCATGAAAATATTATTGTCACCAAGCAACAATGAACTAATCATATAACAGGGCGAGGAATTTTTCATATTAAAAACTAAGAGATTTCTTACTTGAGGTTTCGAGATGGCGGGTTCCAAGTCGCTGCTGTGCGCAGATCGCTCACGAAGATTGCGGGAACGTCCCATTTTCTGTAATTTGTAGGTACTAAGTATAAATGCCTGATTTACACAGCAAAACTTCTTGTTCAATTTCTAAGACATATTTCCAGGGACTGGAACCGGAACCATATTATTTTTTAGGTGGAACCAGAACCCTTATTAATATTAAATATTATGTGGGTTCCATAACATTAATAAAATTAATTTTATTGAATTTTAACTTTCATTGCTTTTCAAATCTAAAATTATTTACTACCATTTACAGTTTTTCAAATAAATGATCACCGAGTACAATAAATGTTAAACATTTCTGAGCATGTAAGTTCCCAAAAGTCAATTTTAACAAAATAATTTGAATTATTGTCTGAATTTGATGGAACTAATTGGAACCCTTATGGAACCGAAATGGAACCGGAACAGTTATTTTATTTTTCCAGGAACCGGAACCGATATTTTTAAAAACTTGGAACCGGTACCGGAACCGCTATTCATTTGGTTTCCTGTCCACGCATTTTTCCCTATTTCACACAAGTTTGTATATTTATTGAGCGAGCGTAGCGAGCGTCACCACGGTACACTTATGGCACTTTCTCTGTGTGTTTGTTGTTTTTTTTGTTTTTTTGTTTTTTTGTTTTTTTTTTGTGTTCACTGCCCAGGTCAAACCGCACAACCAATCGATCTGAAATTTTGTACACATACTAACGTAATCTATGCGATCCCTGGGATCTTTTCTGAACGAGATCCTGTGATTGGTTCAAATTTTATAAAAATTATCTTTCGATTGGTTGGTTCGATCAATTTGAAATTTAGCAAAGTCATTGCAACCAACATTGTACCCAATCAAAAAAAAATGCAGCCAAATCCTCCAATTGGTTCAAATTTGAAACCATTTTTCCTGTGATTTTTGAAATTTAAACTGGAACCGATTGACCGACCAACTAAAAACTTCGCATGGTCATTTGTACCAACATTTAAGGTATTTTTGCCAATTTTCACTCTAATCTGTCGTTATTTTCAAAAGTTTTTGTCATTTTAGGGACATTTTGCGTGTTGGCTGTCAAATTCACGGTGACTTCGAATCTTCAGTTCAAGGCAAGGTAGTTAGAGCAGAAAGTTTTAAACGATATGAAACTAATAATGACCGTTCAACAGATTGATCTGATATTGTGTACACACACTACATATCATATCATATGGGTGGTCCCAGGTATATTTTTTGAACGAGATCCTGTGATTTTTGAAAATTAACAAGGAACCGTTCAATCATAAAGGTTTAATCGATCAACTTAAAACTTAGCAAGGATTGGCACCAATATTTGTGGAGATTTTGGAGATTTTTATACAAGTCTGTGACGAAACTAAAGAATTGTTGGCTTTTAATGACATTCGATAGACATAATTTCGGTTCGAGGTGTTGCGTGTATCCGTGCTCGCTCATCAACGCGTTACACAGAGCGTTTTCCTAGTTTACACTAAGCATCTTCTTGTCACAGAACTTGATCAACTCAACTTTTGGGTCATTTAGAATATGTGCTAATTTCCATCAAGAAGTGTGACACAGACGTGGTTCAAGAAATTGCTCCGTGCAAATCCGAGTTAGAGATCAAAGTTTGAAATCTCGAAATTCGAGACATAGGTACTAGGTAGTCAAGATTTCAATTTCGGTCTCAACTCATCGAACAATATCTAAATGAGCAGTATGTGCAAGAGATAAAAGGAAATTGAAGTTTACGAAGTTATACATAAATAAGTTATGAGATTATTGTCATCATGTGACAATCATGTGAAGTTTGTGAGAAACTTCAACACTGCCTTATTAAGTGAACGCCTCCTCTTTGCTCTTTAGGCAGGAGTGTTTGGATGTTTGTTTGTCCGTCCGTGCCACTATTCAGGTCGCACCGTTTCTCCGATTGAGCAGAAATTTCGCACACCTAACCCCAACTATGTGGGGTGCTTGTGCAGACACAATTTTTTTTCGAAACCTGCCGTTTTTGGTTAAATAAATTTGTTTAAAAAAAAATTCTGATTGTTTAATCTGATAACTTTGAAATTTTGCAAGTTCAATAATCAATACCACATTTATGAAATTTTACAAGGTTTCAGCCAAATCCTCTAATTGGTTACTATTCAAAAAATATATTTCGATTGGACGAAAAATGAAAATCATATATAGTTATTAGTTTGAATTATACATGGTGATGCAATGGTCGCAATGGATTGGCAAAATTTCAAATTGATTGGACTAACCAATCAAAAGTTAGTTTGTTTAAATTTTGAACCAATTAACGGATTTCAAAAAAATTAGAGTCGGCAAACCCCAGAGATGGTCCATCCATACACAGTGCAAAATTTTAGCTCGATCGGAGAAACGATGCAACCTGTGGAGCATTATGGACAGAAAAAAAACAAGAAAAACAGAGTTCCGTGCCAAAAGAGCGAAAAAGACGTTCGCTTCGCTCGCTCAACTATGTATTGACAACACATGGAATATTGTCAGCAACTATAGATGACACAATTTGTTTTAATCAAATTAAATGAAATAATCAATATAAGCTAATCATTCAATAAATATGTATTCCCTTTTTTTACAGTATTCTCAATATATTCATAAAACTAAAATTTTGGCCCAAACGAGTAATTTCTTAATTCTTACCATATTCTTTGAATCAATTTCTGGCTCTATTCCAACTTCGGTGGTCTCCAACGATAGTCCAGAGGTTTCCGATGGCACATCCGAGATCAGCTCGGCTGACGTAGCTTTGACAGAAAGATGGCCAAAGAGCGACGACAGATCCGATGCAGGAGATGGTACTTCCGGTATAACATCCAAGGTCGAAGCTTTGGAAATTCTACGGGCTCTTTTCTGCAACATAACATTATAGACCATAGCATTAGCAACTTCTCTTGTAGCCATTCTAAGCGATGATTACAGCATACCAGATTTCTCAGTGGTGTCCCCCCCCCCTTGTTGGAGAGATTTAAAAATACGTTAAACTATAAAACTTATAGAGATGGTGTGAATATTGAGTGAAAACAGTGTTTTAATGCATGCCCTTCTATCGAAATTTCAGGGAAAAAGTCCGAAAGGGTCGGAGTTGTGCATTGATAGGGTTGCCATTTTTTTAAATCCTAAAGTGTGACACCAGGGCTGCGATCATGTAAAATGACAACTCCATTGTCGAAGCGACAAGCTTCTCATCTCAATGTTATTCACGGCCTTCTCGCTTCGACAAGGAAGTTGTCATTTTACACGATCGCACCCCAGAAGTACTGGAAAATTGGGGGGGGGGGGGGGGACTGTGGATCCGAGCCGCTACGGAAAAATTTGTATTTCAAAAACCAATTTGGTCTATTTCTATGCGTTTTGGACTATATAATTCGCCAATTTGATGTTGAAAATTGACGCTAATAAGTAATAATAAGTTCTACAAGTAGTGAATGTGGCAACCCTTTTTACATCTGACTGACAAGGACTAGGGGCAGAAGTACCAACGATTAAGAATTGAATGTGGACATTTAATATTGAACTGAGTAATTTCAAGTAATTTCTCACTAATTTTTCAATTTTTGGACATAAATCATAATTTTACCGGAAAAGCGTGATTTTTCTGTCACGCCTGATGTCGAGGTGTAACGCGTCATTTTTGTCTGAAAGTATGGACTGCCCCGCCAAAAGCGTGACGGTTGGCAACCCTATGGATTGATAATGTTTTGTTTATCAAATTAAAGAATTCCGCTGAGAAAATTAAACGTCAGAAATGCTTAAAACCCAGTGAATGTAATCCAGAAATTCAAATTATTCAAGGCCTATGCGCCCCAGACCCGCGTAAGAGATCCTTCACCCAGTCCCCTGATTACTTTTAGTGTATGTGTATTTAAGTGTGGAAATGTAAGTCCTGTTTTTTTACAGCTAGTCCTAGATGCTTATTACCGTTTTGCATCGTGATTTGTCTCAGATAAGCAAGGTATTGATGTCTGAGATGCACCTCCTTGAAGATTAACAAATTGCGTAGGTAGTATATAATGTATGACATTTTATTTTATTTAATGATTCGAGGTATTTTCAGCTGTTTAATTAGTGCAGTATTTCCCTTATCACACCGATGGAATATTTATTCCATTATTTGTGTCTTGTTTATTCATATTTATATTTATTGTGTCTTACGTAACTTCTTTAATCATAGTTTAAAAATATTTGTTTTTGTTGTGTTTAAATCCCACTTGTGGAATACTTGTATTCTGTTGGCGATTTCAAATAAAATGAAAATGAAAATGAATACAAGGTCGCGCGAATTGCTAATCCCTCCCTGCTATATCCTAGGTTTCAAGTGGAGACACTTGCTTAATTACCTTTGGGATCACTTCTGGAACTTCTGGTTCTTCAACTGCAGCGATTGGGATCACTTCTGGAACTTCTGGTTCTTCAACTGCAGCGATTGGGATCACTTCTGGAACTTCTGGTTCTTCAACTGCAGCGATTGGGATCACTTCTGGAACTTCTGGTTCTTCAACTGCAGCGATTGGGATCACTTCTGGAACGTCTGGTTCTAGTTCTTCAACGGTATCCTCTACAACGTCAGACTCATTAGACAAAGTCGACTGGAGTTTCTTTGGGCGCCCTCGTTTGCGTTTCTTCGGGCGCCCTCGTTTGCGTTTCTGTGAATCATAAACAAGGGAAATTGTCCGCATTATTTTTAACACTTTCTACAATAGTTCCGGTACCTACCACATGGTTCCTTTTACACTAATTATTTGATATTAGTCATACATTTAACATAGGGTTGAATGATTGAAAGGTCATAAAATAGTAGTAATAACCGCACAAACATCCACCCTTGAACAGTTTTGGTGGGAAAACACTATAATTTTGAAAAATTAAGATAATTTTGCTGTTTTTTGCAGAGTTATGCTGATGTAAACACTCAGTTACAGTCCTTCAAATTGCAGTAATTAACTTCACTAACATTTATTTTTAAAAAATGAAGAAAAAAAGTGAATGGTATATTTTCCAACTTATGCAGACAATAAACAATCTCTGAATATCTCTAGTAGATACCTTGTTTGTGGCTAATAAAATATGTAGTTTGTCACAAAAATCACTCTATTTCTATTCCTCAGTGAATATATTATCTCCACATGTATCTCTATTTCTATTCCTCAGTGAATATATTATCTCCACGTGTATCTCCAAAACAAAAATTGCGCTCAAATAATCTGATTTCCAGAAAAATATTTTCTCGCACCATCCGAAGTCAGTACTTGAGATCTCCTTGTCTCACTCTACTAGATATCATTTCAATGATAATTCAGCAAGCAAATGAAGAAAAAAAGCGGAAGCGAGGGAGCGAGATAGTAGCTCTTTTGGCACAGACCGCTGTTTTATTTTTGTTTGTCTGTTACTGCCACTATACAGGTTGCACCGCTTTGCTGATTGAGCTGAAATTTTTGTCACACACATACATATGTACCAACTCTGCGGTAGGTAGGTACAGTGTAAGCTATCCATGTAGGTATCTTCATAACCTGAGACAATTTACCTTGACTAGTGCCTTCAGTACGATCTTTTGAGCAGAGCCGATCTTTTTCGTCCGGCCTCTTTTCCTTGGTGCCTAAAACATACACATCATTCACATCATCACTGGTGAATCATCTCGTAAGCGCTGCGTCTGTGGCAAAACACTCATGTGCTGGCCTTAATCGTCTTATTACACAACTGTTTATACTACCTAGGAATTTCTATACGGTAGTTACTGTACCTATTTAAAAGTTGCAAGTGACTGGGTGGGGTGCAGTGAATATACGCTTCCTTCAAGGTGAATATGCGATTTAGTTAGGCCGGGTAGGACCAACTCTGGATTAAGTTAACTCTCGATGATTAGTGGAAATTAGTGAATCTTATTGGCTATGGAATTCGCGCCAACCTGTTTCATTGGTTAACCCTCGAGAGTTAACTTAATCCAGAGTTGGTCCTACCCGGCCTTAGTAAATTAGTATTACAGCAGAATTAATTGGAATTTTACACAAACTTTTATTTTTATTATTATTATTTAATTCCATATTCTCAACAGCCGAGGTCCACTAGTGAGAATGTAATATAGAGAAGGGAGGAGAGGAAACCCGGTACCGACTTGTAGCCTATTCCTGACAAAAGATACCAAATCCGAAGGACGGTGAGAAATTTACAGCACGGGCTTCCACAACCCGCGCCGTTGAGAAACTTATATCACGTGGAGGAAGGTCGTCACACTAACCCCCAAACACCCCAGTATCTCTGGCCCAACGGCAGCAACTAGCAGCCACCCATGGCCACCCATGGATGGGGAATGGTCACCCACCCAGTTGGATTATTGTTGGAACTTCCAATATATTTCATTTAGTTTCGTTTCTCTAAGCTTTTACCTTCTTTTACACTTTTAGGTATACCCCACAATAAGTTTAAGAAGTTGATTTTCTAGAAGTTTAGAGAATCTACACAAAAATATTGAAACTTTGTACACAATACAAGTTTCTCTTCTGTACAGTTCAATTGAATTTTGATATTTCAAATAGACACAATTTGGAACACTTGTCTTGTCACGTGACAACTCCCAAGTAAACAATCCTTACCGCTTCTACGGAAGTCTTGGTTGTCGCCAATGTCGAGGATTGCCCTACTGCGACGATGCAGTTGTCCGGTAGGACAAGAGAAATGTCAAGCGACGATCCATTCACCGAACCCAATCTCGACGTCGAGGTTGCCGACTGTGCGAGCGTACCAGATGTCGAGTCGATGTCCGCAAGAACGACGGTAATGTCCAACGACGATGGTACAACGGGAAAATTCAATGGCGATGTATTGGGTACGGTCGGCACATCACACGATTGGCACACTGGTATCGAACGAACTCGAGCGTTGTTGCCATCGGACTTGGTGGAGTTTTGCTTCAATCCCTGATGCTGGCGTGGTCTCTGTATCAATAACATATTTTTTATTAATTTTATGACAAAATAAATGAAAAGCTAAGCTTACAACTTTGTCTTATTTTCAGGTGTATTGTGTTGAATTTGCTCTGGGTATTGAGTTCAGGCCCAAAAACCAGTGATATACTTATTCCATTATGTACCTTTATTTTAAGTAAGAATTAATAAGTAAGAATTAATTAAACTCTAAAATCAAACTGGTACATTAGGTAAATAGGTACTAACTTTGTTAATGAAGTAGGTACCTACGTATGAAAACGATTTTAGAGCTTTTGTGTAAAGCTATAATCATAGTCACAATAGCTATAATTAAAATAATGTTTCAGTTGTTACGATTATCAGATTATTATTCCAGCAAGCAGTAAGCGATGTCAATGCACCCAGTTCCACAAGATGCAAGCAAGGACATGATAAACAGGCAGTTCTTTTAATTAATGTAATTACCATGCATGGGGTGAGTGCAGGTAACATTACTTGGGGCAAGTTTTATGGCATAGTCAGGTGAGGGGGAGGAGGGGTGGGGTGGGGGACAGTCACCTGGCTTTAAATGCGACCCTCTTAATGTAAGAATAGCCTTGAGGCTAATATCGTAATGAAAAGAAAGATGTCAAATAAATAAAATATATAAATAAGAATAATAACAATATACCCCAGCGCCAATACTTCCTCACACTACACAATATGTTATCAAGTACTATTTATAACTCCATGATGTTACGATGACTGTAATTTGATTAGTTTTTAAAGCTTCAGTGACAAGACTGGGTATATCCGCACGCCACTGTTTTCAACAACACAATAAGCTAGACTAAACCAGAAGATTCCAGGAAAACATACCAGGAAAATATTAAAAATTATACACTTATCAAGGAATAACCTAATAAATAACCCTTCTTACCTCTATGATATAACTCTGATATTCTACTTAAAACCATAGTCCATGATGGTCTATTTTATTTATTTATTATTTTTTATTGCAACATTTATTTTTATTTGCATGGTTTTTAAGTTGAATCAAGAGTTTTATCCAAGATTAGTGTATACATTTTAAACTAGACTATTTTATGAAAACTAACTTTTCATGAAAATGCAAGCGACCCTCTTTCTGTCCCAAGAACAGTATACCCGCACGCCACTGTTTTCAACAACACACTTATTATACAAACTATGACTATGTTGTGAAAACTAACTTTTCATGACAGTGCAGGCGACCACTAACCTTGGCAGGCGACCCTCTTTCTGTCACAAGAACAGTATATCCGCACGCCACTGTTTTCAACAACACATATACAAACTATGACTATGTTGTGAAAACTAACTTTTCATGACAGTGCAGGCGACCACTAACCTTGGCAGGCGACCCTCTTACTGTCACAAGAACAGTATATCCGCACGCCACTGTTTTCAACAACACACTTATTATACAAACTATGACTATGTCATGAAAACTAACTTTTCATGACAGTGCAGGCGACCACTAACCTTGGCAGGCGACCCTCTTTCTGTCACAAGAACAGTATATCCGCACGCCACTGTTTTCAACAACACACTTATTATACAAACTATGACTATGTTATGAAAATTAACTTTTCATGACAGTGCAGGCGACCACTAACCTTGGCAGGCGACCCTCTTTCTGTCACAAGAACAGTATATCCGCACGCCACTGTTTTCAACAACACACTTATTATACAAACTATGACTATGTTATGAAAATTAACTTTTCATGACAGTGCAGGCGACCACTAACCTTGGCAGGCGACCCTCTTTCTGTCACAAGAACAGTATATCCGCACGCCACTGTTTTCAACAACACACTTATTATACAAACTATGACTATGTTATGAAAATTAACTTTTCATGACAGTGCAGGCGACCACTAACCTTGGCAGGCGACCTCTTACTGTCACAAGAACAATTATATCCGCACGCCACTGTTTTCAACAACACACTTATTATACAAACTATGACTACACTTTTCATGACAGTGCAGGCGACCACTAACCTTGGCAGGCGACCCTCTTACTGTCACAAGAACAGTATATCCGCACGCCACTGTTTTCAACAACACACTTATTATACAAACTATGACTATGTTATGAAAACAAACTTTTCATAGCTAAGCACAGCACTCATAAGAGCAGTAAACCACACACGCCACTCTTTCAACAACGCACCAAGCTAGACCAAACATAATGAAAACTAAGCCGCGTGCAGTGCAAGCAAGACAAGGCGACTCGTTGTCAACCACCAGCCCGCGTGCTTAGTAGTGGACTTCGAACTTACAATTGACCGCTCGCTCTCTTGTGATTATACCTTCGCTTGCAATCTCCCGCGTGGTCCCCGAACTGCATCGGCCGCTACTGTCAATGATCCCTCCTCCATGCCGAAAACCGGCTGATGCCACACTGAAAACAGACACAACACGGGTGACCTTGGATTCGTTGCAAGTTCGTGCATAGTTCGGTGCGGGTTGTTTGTTGTTGAAATTGAACCTGTTATTAATTCCGTCACTCAAAAGTGGTCAAGAAAATTAAATTCCCGCCCAGAAAACTAGATCTATTGTTGTAAAAAGATATAAACTCTGAGGATTCTACAGCAAAAAGGCATCAGATCAGAGTGGATCGTGTTTTCACTTCAAATCCATTTTACTTTCTTAGTCTAAAGCCTAGTTTACACGGTTCAATATGATTCATTCAATTTAAATCGTTTGGTTCAACCATAGACATTGTATAGCCTTCGGATGGTTCAACGAAAGTATCGTGTCGACGCGAAATTGAAGCAGCAAAAGTACGTTTCATTTAGAACCGGTCCTATTTATTTTCAATCAATGAACGGGGGGGGGGGGGGGGGGGGGGGGCAGAGGCAAGGTAAAAAGCTAACGGGGTAGTAATTAGAAATCGAACTACAATATCCGTGTATTTTATTTTGGTCCTACCGTCCTACATTCAACGGTTGACGGTCGCGGCCTATTAGTAGTAAACCTTCTCCGACGTGGGAATCGAACCCAGAACCTCCGGGGTGCAAGTCGACAGTGTCATGTCTTATGTTTCTCAACACACGCATGAGTTTGCAGCCAGAACGCCCACGTCATTGTCAAGTACCTCTCCTCGAACCAATGTCACGGCCGACTGCTGTCAGCGGCTATAACACACCCTCGAGATCAACCCCGTGTCAGGGGTCACCGCCACCCTCGACCACCCCCGACCATCCCCGACGATGGCAGCTCCAGGGAGGCCAAGGACCACGGCGGCCATGGACATATTACTTACGAGCTCTCTCATGCCCCCGCTCTCAGATTAGCTGACACAGGGGCCAGATTCACAAAAAGTATTATCTCCTAGTATGTACTATCTTTGGTATTATCTTTCATTTAACATGGTGTTTTTGGTATTAAATCAAAAGATAATACGTATTGGAAGATAATACCCGTGAATCCAGTCCCTGGGGTGTAATTACCCCCCCAGTGATGTGCACCGGCCGATATGTTCTAGTTGAGCTCTTTAATTACCTTGCCCCTGCTCTGCCCCTTAGTAGGTTCTTTGACTTGAGTATTTGCATTTAGTCTCACACGGTAAGGGGACGTCAAGGTCAACGTCAAGCTTATCACTGCTGAATCGCCAGTACAGAAGCTCATTGTTTGAAAGTTTACCAATAATAAAATCATGATAAAGCAATCTCAACATTTCGCCGACTCGGAGCTTATTCTGATGTTAGTCGACTGTTTTCTACGAAGATGTG